>JABBWI010000144.1:0-182079 GCA_016647755.1 Suillus subluteus | reverse complement strand
CCCAATGTAATTAGTAGCCGATAAAACAATCAAAATCCCCTATGCCTTGCTAGCAACCAGAGCCGCTCGATGCGCCTGTTTGCAGGCGGGCTTTCCATTCAGATGCCTCTTCAAAGCATCAGGGCGAGTGAACGGGTGTCGGCAACCCAAGCATGAATATTCAGGAGCACGATGTCTAAGACACTGCCGGTGACGTGCAAGGTCTGTGGCACTGTAACAGACCTGCCTGCAGCCGTCGAGTAAGCAGGGAAATAAGGTCTGTTTGGGTCCATCGGGACTCCTTCCTTTGACCGATGTCAATGGCTCATATTCAGAATCATCGGTTCCATAAGTAGGCGTGAAAGTACCGGACGAGAAACATGGCTTGCGAGTGGTAGCTTTCTGCTCGTCTCTGAGGTATTTTCGCCTTTTGGTGCTACCCCCGGGCGGAGCTGATGCATTCCGTCTTTTTTTTGCAATCACAGTCCGGGTGCCCAAAACCCTGACATTCGAAGAAGTTGGAGTACATGGAGGGGGACTGTTGATATTATCATAACTGTCATCGCTTTCTACGTCGGGGATAGAAGAGGCATAGCCATCCTCTGAACCGTCGGACCATGACACGGAACTAAGAGAAGCCGAAGCCGAATGCGTTGGTGAATCCTGTGTGACGCTATGCGGCTGCCATGACATTGTACCATCTGTTGAGTAACCACAGTCATCCATCTCGTCGTCGGCATCAGATGGATGATCGTCGCACTGGGTAACAATTGGTCCATCGGAAGCTGTGCTATCACCTCCATGGCTATACAAGGATATAGACGGTGATTGTGGCGCTGGAAAATCCTCACAGTCCAGAGACAGGGAGTAGGGGCGCAGGGAGTTAACTTCACTTGGTCTTACAGACACAGCACCACGTCTCTCTTCGTAAGACGAACGACGAAGGCGATAGCCAGGTCTGTCCCATGTTATTCCCATATCAGAAGGTGAGCTTTCCACGACACCAGCGAGGTAACGAGGTCGTTTCTGACCAAAATCCTGAGTATGTGGGCAATTACGTGAATCCCAGGCACGAGCCACGGCATCGTAAAGCTGCAAAATATAAGGACATCATTCAAACACAGATCATCCAGCTTACGTTGTCTGGGGGCTTAAATGATGCTAGCTCTTCATCCATGGTAGTAATGTCGAAATGGTTCTCCAAAGTGTAATTGTAACCAATGTTACAGTCGAATGCGGTCACCAGACACGCCGATGCAAATGGGATCATCGTGAACGAGGAGAGCTGTTTGGATATTGCGGAGATGCGCGTTGGAGCAAGGTGAACGACGTGCCTTTATACGTCAGTCTGGATCATCCACGATCATGTAAAGCACTTTGTTATTCGCAACAAAGCATCCAATCGATGCGTCTAGGTATAATTGTATTTGATTTCCCAGTACGGCCGTAGCATGTGAGCGACAACATTGGAGGACGCCAATCATGACCTACAATCATCGTTTCAAGCCTTTCACTGATCCTGGCACGGAAGCATGAGAAGCATTGGTAGCGCAGAGATATCCACCGCGGCCCATGGGCAATCGAACAAAGGAAGCCACCAAAAAGGTTGCAAAAAGATCCCTTTCAAATGTGGGAAAAGTTGGAGCGAAGTTGATCAAGAATACTCTTCAAGCTCATCTACCCTGTGTTTGCATTGTTCAGATCTACCGACAATCCAGCGTCCACTGGAGTCCTGAACAGATGACTATTTTATGGATAGGAATACACTGATGGTGAGAGAAGTCCAGGAGTTGGAGGAAATAGTACGTAACGTCGCTCGCTCTGAAAGAACACGACATATTGAGAGCCTCTGCGCCTGAGCCAACGGCTGGTCAATAACTCGTATCATACCGCACAACGCATGTCTCATTGAGGCTCCCAGCTCTATTGCGACCCTCGGGGCTTGGTTTTGAAATCGTGCATGTAGTAACGAAGCACTGACTCACCCTCACTATCGGGGAGTCATGCATATTAGCAAGTAGTTTCATACCGCAGTTCGTCTGGGGAAGAATAGATGGCCCTTGTCTCGAGTTGCGTAAATTCATCCTCCTTCATATGTGAGAGGGCAGCTGGGCGGTAAGCGCGAGAAGCTATGTAGTCGGTGTTACAGTGAGTTGAAAAATGCCATGTGACCCGTTAAGATATCGCATACTCACGAACTTGAAAATCAATGTGTGACTACATGCTTCCCTGGGATCCTTGACGCGACCGACATCTAGCCAAGCGCATTCGTTCAGCACCGTGACACTGAATGTCACCACATAACTAGAAAATATCCTGAATAATAGTCCTGATTCCTGACACATCACTTCAGTCACTCACCACTTTGGTTATTTTGAGATAGGCATGCTTTTGCATATTTTTGACCACGAATTAGGCTGCATCAGCTGTGATAGTACCAGCTCCGAGTACTCCAGAATAAGTTAGCAACACCACTAGGACAAAGATACGTGCGTACTTGCTTCCCGCTGATGAGTTCGAACTATATATATGATGCTCCATCACGGTTCTATATATTTTGCTGAGCGGCGCGCTCAGTGCCGAGCATTGTGAGAACGCAATTGGCCGGAGCTTGCCAAATGCCCTCGTTACGTTTCGCTATCACCCGGTGGTCCGTGCGCAATCAGCCCAATATAAAACTCAGCCACTCATAGATCTTATTCTTCATACTTACCTTGATGGCACGGGCCTCTTCATGTCTCAGGTTCTTGGGCTGTAGGGACCTTTCATAGCACGGCGACCCTGTCCTCAGAGGGTACCTGCAGTTTGTGTGAGCTTCGGTTCATGCACTGTCTCAATATTTTCCTGTCCCACCACGGCCACTCTGGCTGGGTGGGCCTTATTTTTTGCGGTTTGTGTCTAACCCTAACCCTAGTGTGTGGTCGGAAATGGAATGGAAAACTGCCAATGAATCCATGATCAGTCCATCGGGCCATGATACGATTTGATCGTGTCCAGCTGCTTGCACATATGAACAGATGCTCTCGAGCAACATCATTTATAACCTGGTAGAAACTTTAGCCCGTTAGACGATTGTATTTTTACTAAACATGCACATCAATATGATTCTTCAGTCCAGCTAGGAGTAGATTCATGGTTACAAGTCGACTAGATATTCTGCCATCCTACTTTAGGGTCTCAGTGAGTATTCTCGACTGATGATCGATATCGATCACGCCGCCGTCGGCCTAACATGCAAGCCTAGACATATCGCCTCTAGACATGATCTAGGAACACAAACCTAAATATCCTGAAGAACAATCAGCCCGAGACCAATGTAGTATCAAGCTCGGTGATCGCCTCTGTTTTTCAAACAGCCAGCGAGCGCAAAATGATGGAATCCATGCGGTGCGAGCGTTAATTGTTCCCGTCAATCTTATGCTCATTGATAACCGTCGCACAGGCGGGGAGAGTGCGCTTGTTTGGCATGTTGTTCTGGACTAGCTCAAAAATGACATTGTGGTTTGACGCTAGACAGTTGTAGTAAGCTGATAGAGGTCTATCTGAAAAAAACAATTCACTCAACGGCGTTTCAGCCCTCTTCATGAACCCATGTGCAAGGAAACATGCCGTGACCGAGCGCAAATGAGGCGTGATTACAGAGCATCTCTTCTACGGAAAAGTTCAAGTTAATTTCGCAGCCTAAAACCCCGGTCAGGAACAACGACCTACACCCAAGTTAATCGTTATCTCCTGAACTTCTCACTGTTCTCACTAGTATTGTTTTATTTCAATTTAGGAAAATACATTATCTCTGCGGCGATCAGGATCGCTGCATTATGATCCACCATCCTTACGCTCCTTCGAGCTTAGGGTTCTTTACACTTCGCGACATGCCGCTGTACCAACGGTGGGAGTGAGTGCGCTCCAGGCATATGGCGAAAGCGCACAATGTCATGGACGGCCTTGGCAATAAATTTGTAGCGTCCGGTAGCGCACGTATGGCGGATTCACGTGAAAATCTTCAATTGATCCGAGTCGTCTTCTTCGTGTCGGTGGTTCCCTCATTTCTGTTCTCGCATTCGCCGGCATCTCCTATCTCCAGGGCGGAAGCATTTGTGCCCCATTGCAACGTTGGAGCTTCGTAACACACCAGTTCAGTCTGATAAGTGATGTAAGCACTATTATTATCCTTCGGTGTGAAAAGGTCTAGTGAGTGCCAGGAACACTCACTATGGCACACTAACGGCACCGATAATCCAAAACGCAGGGCGCTTTTACACAGATAACTCTGATCGCAGGCTTGAGATTGACTCGGGGACCAGCCTCAGGTGGTATTCCTTCCCCGAAGAGCCCGGACTGAGCGATGGTAGTATTCGCAGCAACGAATCAAGGTCCTTAATCAAAGTTTATTATCGCTACTGAGTGAGCTGCCATCTCAGGTCTGGGCTGCGCCCCTGAATGCCGCTGGTTATGGGCTACATTTTCCGAGTCAATTCTGGCTTGCGCCTCGCACGGCTGACTTGGCTTGTCAGCATGATGTCCCAAGCTCGTACTGACTCAGGCTGATGACAGGCTGACTCAACTTGCCCGCTTACTAGTGGAATCTGGGTTTTCTAAGCACCGGGGTTCTACAATCAGCGGAACGGTGACCATAGCTCAGGTCGAATATTCTTATTATGGAGGCTGTACCTTCTCTTGCAAAAAGCCACAATACTTATGAACGACCCCCCACGGCGGCACTATTTTTAAATCCCGATCCAGCGCTAATTGGAGGTTGGCACAGCGTCCCACAGCGTGCACAGCAACGTCGGCGGATGGCAGCCAAACCATCGATCCTCCTCGTGTTGTACGTCCGAAATAACAATGCACACCACATGCGGTGCACCGAGCACGTCTAGAATACTAGAATGCAGAAACGCGATATGAATGAGTATCACCCTTGAAGGGCGCGTGGCCAACTCTCGCAAGGCACGTTTCAGGGCGGGTTCCATTAAACACCCGCATACTGAGAATTACACATCGTCACCGCTGGTGGTTGCGAGGAGGCCAAAATATCCATACTAGTTTTAGGGAATCAGAATGATTCGTTGATGGGGCGTAACAATGGTACAATGATATCATTCTGTCCGTGTAACTTGTCCCACTTTGCTCGTCCTGTGCAACCATCATCCTCGATAGCCGCCGGGGATCGAAGGCCTACTCATTAATTACGGCAAGGTCCGCGTGTAGGATAACCCCAGGTACGTGGGAGAATGGTAGGGAATGCTTCGTTCGTCGATCCTACCACTTGTAGGGGACGTGGTCGCACTGCCTCACAAAGCATGGTGGGATGTATCAGATCGTACCTCGGAAATTGGGTCGCGTGATGCTGCATACACACTACAAAGAAATTCCTATTTCCAGTGATATTGTGTCGACCTGATAATATGTTCTCTGATGTTCTCGCGATCGTTGATGAAAAAGGCGGTGCATCAATACTTCTTGATCAAGGTATCCCAAACTGCCGGAATTTCATTAAACAATCCCAGGCTTCTTGGCTGGGTTATAGAACGGGGCTGTGTGTAACGTGCAGCCGGGCCAGATATGTCAATGCCGCAGGCAGTATTCGCTAGTCCTCCATTCCAACGACCGTGCACGTTCGCCTCGTCGATCGGTAGTACCGTGTAAACCCACGACTATCGTGGCATCTGAGAGAGATTTATGCGTTTGAAACGAATTGTAACATTGTCTACCGCGGACTCTATAGATATTTTGATATACCGCATCAAACGGTGCGGAAGAAGTATTCAGGAACGGCGGTCGAGAGCGAGCGCAACTTTCGCGGGTAGCTCGATCAATAATTGATGGAGGGATACACATAAAGTCCATGCAAATTTGATGTATGGCATTGTGACAGTGAGCACCATGTGGTCGCAATACGAAAAAGGAGTTTTGGAACAGGGATCGACAGGCAGAGTAACTTTGCGGTGCCATACTAGTGATAGTAGTGTGAGTCGGCGTCGGTTGACTGGGAAGGTCGTCCTGGGCCAGTGCGCTGCCAAGGTCTAGAATGACTTTCCCTGGGCTAGTGTGCTGCCAAGGTCTTCGGAGGAAGAACCCATGTAAGGACTAGTTGAAATAAATATTTCCAGCCATTGGAATTTCCCAACTGTTCAACTTTCACGGAAACCCCTAAGTCGCTACGAATGAAGCGTTCGCGATGGATGGCTAATAGACTTTGATTAGTATGAATACCGTGATATGTTAAGATCAAGGGGGATCCGATTGTATCGCCATGTTTCGGATTCTGAGATGCGGCAGTAGTGGCATTTCGGCCGTGAAGATGTCGATAGTCGTAGTAACTTTTGATGTACGTAACGAGCATCAAAGAAAGATTTATTCAATGAACAAAGCGAAACAATGACATGTCCGAGTCCATGTCAGGTTGCACATGGTCAATTGTGCCTATTATGTAAATTTCGGGCGAATGGGAGGACGAACGGTCAAAGGAAGCTGGCCTTGAGACCGTGCGCCATCATGCGCCGACAAGATTGATTACCGACGGCGTCTATAAGTGCTTGTGATCGGCATTTTGAGGATGTCAACTTGGCAAGACGGAAGAATCAGGAGGAGATTTGAATGTAGGAGGTAGAGAATGCGACGGCAACGCATCATGCCAGGAAGCAGAATGTGGAACAAACCAATCGGAAATTGCCGAGCCAAAAGATTGATGATTCGGATGGTGACATGATGCGGATTAAATGGATTGCGTGATGCGAGAATTCTGGAGGTGTACATTGAAGAAGGACCGCCCTTCTCGGTGTTGTAGGAGTCAGCGGACGCTTATCAGTTGGGCGAAACGTTGCCGACGCTTATCTACCCTGAATTGAACATTGTAGAATCTATGGAGAACAATAAATTCCAAATTATTACGGCATATATACAGTAATCTCGGCCGGATCCTTGCACGGTACATGGATGAAGCCGACCAGTAAAAGGACACTTTCGGCAAAATATTGCCTATATTTGGATAGTAATCCGGCCGAACATGCGGAGGTTAAAAAGACCAGGCACTGCTGATGCCAATAATAAATCTATTGGAACGGGCTAATTCTCACAAAACCTCTACCTCCCCTCTGACAAGCGTCTATATCTTTCTTATTCCTATCCTCATCCCTCTTCGACTTGTTATTATATTTTGCTGTCTTTTTGAACAAACAGTCAGCGTCTTTGCTGCACAGCAAATCGGTCATCCCGATCTAACAATTCTGTCTGGCTCACCACACAGCACCTTCACTACAGATGGCGCTACTTCGCTCGGAATCAAACCCATATCTCAACGAGCTCGATTATCACTCTAACAGTCCTTCAAACAAGCCTCTGAATCTACCTGCAAATTCTCCTTTTGAATCTTACGAGTTCGGTCATCTCTCTCCTCCATTCCCCCATACTCCGTCATACAATGGATCCTATCAGAACTCTCCCTACTCTGGTCAGTCAGAGCTGAGCTATGATCCAGATGGTCCAGAGAGTTTTGGTCTCTTTGATGGAGATGCAAGCAATGTCGCATCTCGCGATGAATATGACCCCTCCGAGTATGATCCACCAAATTCTGGTTTGCTCATGTTTCAAGGCGAATACATGCCTGACGTTGATCACAATTCACTTTCCGTGACTCGTGCATCTTTCGATAATCTCTCTCCAAATGTCTTTGATCATAGTTCTCCATCCAGCAACGGAGGAGGAGATGAGCCGCGTAGTCGTGCTTCTTCAGTCTCTTCCAACCCACAAATTCCCACGTCGTCCCCACGTCTCGATATGGCTCATTCATTCGAAAATCTTCATTTTGAATCCCCCCATTGGCAGTCTCATAAACTCCCCGGAGATCGATCCATGTCACCCCCAAGAAAGCCCCAGTCCCCCCCTCAGCTTTTGATTCCTGATACCAGTCCAGCCACCCATTCATTATTCCCTCAGGAACCTCCAATGATCAACGCTCCAGACGGTGATGGTGGTTTTACTTCCAGCGGTCCCCAGTTGCACATTGTTCCTGCTACACCAATAAGTGGCGGGGGAGCGGCTTCACAAGCGGTTCCTTTTCATTCTACCCTGAAATCTCTCCATCAAGGCAAGTTGACTCCGTGATGGATCTTGTTTATTTCGGGAATCGCTAATTGCCTTTTATATTTTTGTTTGCGTCTTACGTCCGTACAGGATCAACCCAAAATGCGCCACAGCAACAGGCTGCGACCCCCCCTTGGGATCAGCAACAAATTCAGCATACCGAGGGATCTCAACTACTTGGGGTGTCACAACAAGGTGCACAGCAATTCTCGCACAGCCACTCTTCACATACACAGGGGCTGTCCACTCTCGGTCCCCATCCAGATCCTACAAATACCAGCTTCCTCTTCCCCGGTACCAACCCTCGCATTCGTAGTAAATCCGATACCTCATCTTCTTTACGTCCAACATTCTGGGACCCTTCTCTCATGACCCACGAGCAACTCAGAGCCATTAACAGTTCTGCTATCGACGACAACGGCACCGTCAATCTCAGTGACGTCCTTCCGCAGCACCAACAACAATCGCAGCATCCCTCCAGCGCAAGTGCAAACCAGACATCGTTCAACAACTCTTCTCATCCTCAGCAGTTCAACTTCGGGACTCCCAACGCTCAGTCCAACATGAACTATCTCACCCCCGATGCCATAGCGGCCAACCTGCGCCGATCCAAATCTGACAGCGGCTCGCGCCCAACCCATAACCGCCTCTCACGTTCTGAAGACATCTCTCATTCCTCCCCTCTCCTATTCCCTCCCTCATCCCACACGGAACTCATCAACCGTCAGTATCTCTACCCCCAGGAGACCGTGCAATCTATTCGCATGCACAACCGTCGGGCATCGTCAGGCTCACGCGGTGGGGGTGACGGCAGCTGGAGTGGGTTATCATCTAACCGCGCAAGCCCGTATCCCAGTCCATCAGCCAGCCCACGTGTGCGATACGAGGATCTACCCAGCGTCTCCCTCGCTGGACGTCCTCCATCTATGCTTCGTCCAGACCCTGTCCAAACTATGGCGAGCCAGATCTCTGTCACAAAGCAAACTGTGACTAGTGAGCGCACGGCTGGCGCCAGCCACCGGCGCCGCAAACAGGATGCCAACTTCCTGTGCCCAGTGCCTGGGTGTGGCAGCACGTTTACGAGGAGCTTCAATCTGAAAGGTAATTAAATTTCATATCGGCTCGTGCACTGATATTGACGTATCTATTTAAGGTCATATGCGTTCACACAACGAAGAACGGCCATTCCAGTGCAAGTGGCCCGGATGCGGCAAAGGGTTCGCAAGGCAGCACGATTGCAAGCGACATGAACAGCTTCATTCGAATTATCGTCCTTTCACGTGCGAAGGCTGCAATAAGACCTTTGCGCGAATGGATGCCCTGAACAGACATTGTAAGTGCTGTGTCTTCACCATGCATAATACATCGCTTATCGAATTTCCTGTAGTGCGTTCTGAGGGCGGTGCTGACTGTCAGCGAGTTCTCGATGCTGCAAAGCAAGAGCCTGATCGTGGTCCTGTACCCAAGACCGAGGAAAATGGGTGGACTAGCATGAGTGTTATGGTATAATGCTCTTCCATCCTCCCCATCTTGATACGCGGCAGCCCCTCTAATAACTGACTTGATCTGTCTAATCTACACTTCATACATTTGACGACCGCCTACTATATTCCTGGGACGCTTCTGCGGATTCTCCCTTGACCAAAGATTTTGTTATACTACCCTTTCGCCTTTTTGTCTTGTCATTTATCATGTTATTGATGCAACTTCGTATGCTAGTCATCGTACCTAAGTATCATTGTAGTGTGCCTTCCCCCGCTTCGCCATTATTATTCGTCCCCGTGATTCTCATCCTTGTAGCGTAGTCATCTTAGACACGGCGGACGTCGGTCTGATCATCATGTCGTAGTATATTTATCCAATGGAACTAAAAATTCAACGATCGATCTTGCTCGAGCTCTTCTTCATTATGGCGATGAGTCTACCAGAGGGCTGTGACAAGCGGAACTAAATTCCATCTCGCCCGAAGCTCACGATTTTTCATTACAGTGACGTCTATCTGTGACAAGGCTGTACACACCCACTTGCCCAAGTCGACTAGCGTCAATCATGAGCACCGCCTCGCCTAATCCAGTAACCCGGCAAAGTTCAAAGTTCCAACGAATACCCTCGGCTTTTACACTGCCCCGACGAAGACGCTACTTGACTAAACGAACCTCGGGCTCAACATTCTTCGCCCCTTCTTCGCAAGATGGAAAACACGCCATCTGGAGCTGTGTGAGTGCCGTTGACTCGTTCCGAAACCGCAAACACGGAGAATCCGAAATAGCACAATACTTGGTTTGCACAGCCTGGGCGCATACGGGATCGTTTCGAGGCACGATCGCGATCCGTGTGGCGTCCTGGCCTACAGAGTCATTGTATTTGAGTGATTGACCATCCATGTATCGCGGGACCACCCCGTCGCAGCATAATTCCCGCGGCGACTTGCGGGAGCGTGATGTCAGATTCCAAGGCTATGTCAATGTCGATTGTCCACGCGAGATGACTAGTAGTCTAAGACTCAGCCCCATGGTATGTCTGCCACAATCAAGATATTGGCTAGCTATAGGCAAACCGAGTTGGAGCGTCGGCAATCGTAATTACTTAATTGACTATTACAGCTGCGCCAATAATTTGATATATGCTTGTATCGTTGATCATAGCCTACAATGAACGCGGAGACTGTCAAAGTCCAGGATCGACAAGATCTCTAATCGCGGCGGTCACTTGAAACTCTTAGACTGGCGCCGCCGCAGTATCTGCTGTAGTAGCGTCCTATGGTGCAGTTATGTCAGCTCAGTAGCTAATATGCGACACTACGGGCGCTCCGCTCAGTCTTGTATGTCTTTGGCGAATGTCATATCCAGGGCTTGCTTATTTGACGTTTTTTTATGTATCCATTTTTATCTTTTGAGAGTGACGTTTTGTTGCGCATACGACGATCCATTTCGAAATTCGGGTGTTCTTCAACTGTAGTTGACGGGGTGGCGATGTGGGGGCTTAGAGATTCCTCGGGCACAGGAAGGACAAATTGATGGCGGCATTCTGCCGCAGCCATGACAGAGCCTAACGCTGCCGAACTGAGACCAGCACTCACCAACGTAGTCAGACATTGTGGGAGGTGGTACTTACTAACACATTCCCGAAATGACCTCGGTATATTACCCTGCTGGGATATAGTCAAAGGTTGCGAGAGATTCCAAACCCGAGAAATATCGTTGGGGAAGAGAAGTGACATGAGAGAGTCTTTGCCCCTGAATAGCTCCGCAATTGAGCTCGAGTATCATGTCCTAGAATCTCGGAGTTAAAATTAGTCTTATGCGACATTGATAAATGGGATTGACCGACAAAATGCCACCCTCAGAACTGGAGATAGACAACTTCGGAGCAGTGTTTTCTCCAGAGTATAGTCTCACATACGACGTTGGTCGACGAGGGGGGTTGTAAACACCTTGAGCAAAGATATCCGACATGAGAAAGTCTGGACTAGAGGGCCCCTAAGTGCTCCCGCAATGGTCGGTGACATCGGTTTTAGAGGTGATTTTCTGCGATGAGTGACAGCGTGCCAAAAGCAAATGTTGAAACTGACTAGCATGTAGAGGTTGATAAGCCATTCGGCGCTAGCGTGTAGCGAAAAACTGCACTTAAGCCGTCCAATAGTTTTCGAAGGATTTTATCATTATGTAAATGATCTCAAAAACAACTGTTGCTGAACCGTAAAGCCAAGCAACGGCATACTGTCGTCATTCTACTGACGTCGGGCGTAGCGATGACAAAGTTAGAAGACCGCATTCTCGACGCGTTGATTTGATGGTCAATCTTGACCGCTGTGGCCCCGACCTACGGAGACACCGACTTATCAAACGGTTTGACGTTGAATATGATCAGATAAGCCCTTTATCCGCTAAGCTCCAGCACCATGACACTGTGGATCATGGCGTCTTCGAGCTAATCCGTATCATGAAAGCGAAGGTGCCGGAGCCCCTGCTTGCCTCTGGCTAGGCTGCGAATGAACTATGAGTTATTAATGCTTATGTTGGGAATGTGCTCAGATAGCTTGAGTGACTTAAGCGGTACTAAAATCAGTCTCGTCAAAGAAATGATGAGGAATAGACTAAACCCTGACCTGTGCCTAGATATTGAACGATGTCGTGTAAACTTATGTTGATTCCTTGCAGATCGCCAGCCCTGTAGTTTGATAACTGTGGTCTAACCAACAAAAGGTCCGCGGGGCCTGTGTCCCGGAAAGGCTTGGCTGAGATGAGTTAGTACGTGAACATCTAACACACACGATCTCCGTATTTGACATATGCAACAACATAACATCACGATCCCAATGAGGGACTAGCTGCAAGATCTGAAGTAGCGGCGGCTTTCGGTCAAGCACGGTGTTTGGATGACTGACAAGAGTCAATTACGAGATGATTTCGCGTCTGGTAGGTGGGATAGTATGGCCGACTGGTCGCGCACGAACCATGCTTGAGTTCCAACTTCACGGAAATGGCAATTTGTACTGATGCGGCCCGGGCTATGTCAATGATGAGGACTTATATCTTGGATTGAAGAAATAAGTTTCTAAGGGGCCCGGGGGCTAATCATAGTCACTCGGGAGCCGCATCTGTAACTCACCTTAGTATCTGCGACATGCATCAGCGAGCTCATCTGACCAGAGCAGTCGACACTAATAGCATTCAAGCCAAGGCAAATTCGATTGCAATGATAACTGCCAGTGATAATTCAATATCAACCATATGCATGGAGTTGAAGGCCGCAGCTGGACGTCTGCACCTTCCACGAGCTTCCACGCTGTCAAACTTGGATATCAGTGTTGGGCTATTGAGGGTTTAGAACAAGAAAATTAAAGCGGGGTGTTCCGATTCCTCACGAAGATATCAACAACAACCGGAATTATTGAGAAGGACAACGGCCGACATAGGATCAAAATACTCCCTGCATATACCGTGACACGATCCATGACATGACATCCTATTCATCTTTGCACAACGGGAGCGCGTCTAGTTCCGCAATTTTGAATCAGGGTCACTTTCCTTCATTCAGTGTACCGCAAGTACTAGTAGCAGGGACAACAACTTATCAGCCACCCATATTCGCATCTTCATCAACTTCAAATTCAACAAATGGTCTACGAGCTTTCAAGGCTCCAGCTCATAAACATGCACATCATCTCCACTCTATCCCTCCTAGGGAGAAATCTACCCGAACTCTCATAATAGATCATATGCTATGGGTGCATGGCCGAACCCGATTTACCCAGGCCCGTGCTGAGCTCGGAATGACCGACCGAACAGGAGGTCCTTCTTCGCCTAACTACCGTTATCGTGAACGTCCGGAGTCCTATGAGGAAGATGACGAAGTTTCAAGTGACGGTGAGAATGTCGAAATGCTCAAAGCCAGAGAGGGTGGTCCGAACCATCCTCATAATGAGGATGAGGACAATCGTCGGCAGAAACAGGACCTGACCCTGGCAAGGACTCTAAGACTCCGTGCTATTGGTCTCGAGAAGGTCGTCACATCAATGCTCGACCAGCCTCCTACTGTGCACCCAATCCTCGATGACGATCTGAATACACCACCTACATCCCCACAGCGCCCAGAATCACTACAGTCACCTCCGCGTGCGACATCCCACCCGCACACTCTTCCGAATGGCGTTCGTTTACGGTTAGCGTTGGGGACTGTCATCAATGACTTATTTGCGCGTCAAGCGCCTACTTCTCCATACCGACATCATCACCATCCTCCACCAATCATTCTCCCCAGCAATGGCTCAGATCAAGCGTCTTCAAACGGTCGAAGTCCAGATAACTCTCCTGCAATGCAGAAGGCGTCGCCAGCATCTGGGAGGGGCAGTAGCATGTCCTCTGGACAAGGAATTACTGGTAGCCTTCCTCCATATGTCGTCCTTCTTTCGCAGGTATCAGCTGCGGCTCTTCCTCAGACATCTCTTTTGCCCAGGGGTGACTTCCCTTCTCCAATGCAAGCACCACAAATGGTGCAGTCTCGTGTGAGTTCCCAATTCCTGAAGTCAAAGTATCTATCATTGACGATACTATCTTAAAGAACCGAAGGTCAAAGTTCATGCCTAGTAGTCGTGTATACGCTATGTACATGCAAGGCGCCGACCCCTCCACCGCCAATTCACCCCCTAGCCTGCGGTGCCCTCGGCATCTTCATACTGCATGCGAAATCTGCGTCGAAGCCAAACATTCTGTCAAAGCACCAGGAGGGTCTGGTCGAGCACGCCCACCATCTACTGCGATGGGCGCCAGAAGCTTTGGAGACTGGGAAGGAGGGCTAGGCGGTTCGGGTGGAGGTATGGGTGGCAGTGGAGGCGGTATTGCTGGCTGGCAAGATGGCCCCGGTGTTGGATCGGGCTTGGCTCAGCCGGGTGTGAATGGCAGCGTATTGCGCCGGAAGTCGAAGTGGTTCATGGCTGATTCTGAAGAGGAATACTCGGGTGCTGGCACTGGAACACTCGGCTGTCAGAGTTCATTCCGCGCTTTTTGAGGCTTTCTGCCCTTGTCGCAACTGAGCTTGGAGAAGAGCTTGGCGATGATGAATATGAAGGCGACTGGCAACGAGGTGCAGAGATGTCTGCCCAAATGTCACCTCGGCCCTCATCCCGAAGATCTCAAACCATCGAGGCGCCCTCTGCACCTCCTTTACGACCTTCGCGAGAATGGTACATGCTCCTCGCGGGCTTGCTCTCTCGTGCTACCCTGGAGGGTTATCTCACCGGAGGGTGGTGGGGTCTGGAGGCTGTTGAATGCCTTCTATCAGTTGGCTTGGGCATCACTGATGACGGGTTGGGTCATCGGGGTCAAGTCGAACCACTGGACGACGCAGATTCTGCATTCGAATGGTTTGAACCAGACGACTTGCCTGGTCTCAAAGAAGCGACGAGAATCATGTTTCCTGCGTTGCGAGCTGCGCGAAACGGGACGCCCATTCGAAGAGAGGGCGCCGAAGCTGAATTTGAAGCTGAAATGGACGAGCGCCTCAGAAGGGTGAGACCTTCATCTTGGCGAAATATGCCACAAGATTGTTGACACTCTGCCCTAGTTCTATACGATACCGTCTTTGACGCCAGATCTATCAACACACATGGAGGATCTGGCATGGCACTACCCTGCTGAGCCTGTTGAAAGGGCAGCACTACGCTTTTGTGAAGCAATCGCAAAGTGGCGTGGTAAACCTGAACTCGAAACCGTGCGTCTTCTTTCGCGTATCTCAGAACGCTGTGGCTAATATCGTCTAGTACAAAAAGAAACCGCCAAAAGATATAGGAGCATCTAGTATGACCATCGAGACTCTCGTACATTCCAATCCAACGAGTCCCACGATGGGAGGGTACTCAGTTCAGCCATCGAGGTCCCAAAGGCCTGCCATCGAAAAGTATTTCATCGTACCGCCCTCATACATAGGAAGGAGTAAGCGCAGGAGATCGCTTGATGTAGCCGAATCATCTAACAAGAGGGCCCATGGGTGATGGCGCGTCGGGCATGAACTTACAGCATTCTATCTCGTTCGCTTCATTCGTTTTGTGCTGTACAATGATAATACTTATTTGCAGCTTTGTTGTTTGTACAGTATATTGTTATTCCGTTGGTTATGGCTCAACTCGTTCTCAGTGCGTACATGAGGTTACTTCACAGCTCAAATTCAAATGCCTCTACTTGCGCTCCATGATTATGCATCTTTTCGCGTCCATGCTAACTAATGCTGGATGAACCACAATATACGTCACCCGATCAACTCTGTTACTACATTGAAGGATCCATCAGTTTGTTGGGTATGTGATGTCGTCCGAGTCGCTTTCTTCTTTTGTTCACTGATCGGTTTGTTCTAGATTTTAAGGTTTCACATTTGAATTTGGACGCCTTTTCATAACTGAGACACAGAACCCGAGCGTCCTTTGTGGACGTGGCTCATGATAGTGTATTTCTCTGCCTCTCTTTGACAGCGACTTGAGCCATATTTGTGTTCATGCTGGTCTCAGTACCCCATCGTGCTCACTCTTTTTTTTTTGCGTTCCCCATCTTTGTCCAAGCCGTAGGTCAAGATCTAGATAGACAGACCTGCTGTATTTTCGTCATTCTCCTGCAGAATGAAGAAAACACAGCAGGTATCTGTCTCCTGGCCTCCCTCGATTTCTATCATTGAAATAAATTGTTCTGTATCGGAGACTTGGCCCATTGGTTGAGACACGCAGAACGGGACAGAAAATACGGTTCGTGAAGATCTTGTCGAGGAATATTTGAATAACGATACTTTGCCAGAAGATGTTGGTCATCAAATAGGAGCTTCTCTGCGCCTTCAAGAGCTTACATAACCAGTTTTTCAAACTAAGCACCCAGTGTTGAGCCACCAGAGGAAGGGCGTGCTCCAGAAAACTTCAGGGAGCAGCTCAAGTACATGGTCTCTCTGTTGGGGGTCAAAGCTACAGTAGAAGTGTCTCGGGTATGACTCGAGTTACGAAATGGCTTCCCATTAGCTCACTCTCTGCAGTCTTATACCTTCTCTGGTGTAACCATGGATGACTTGACCACGTTCAATATCACGTATACCAGCATGCTTGACCTGAAGCCTGATTTTGTTCAAACCGTCGAATAGACCAAGACCTTGGGAGAGGGCAAACTTTGGTCTTCTGCGAATCTGCATCGTCAATTGCATTTTTTGGAAAGTCACATTCCTAGGGTATGTTGACTATCTGTCAACCTCTGCTCCACTCTCATACTCCGTCAGAACGGAGCAAGTGCTCGTGCGTGGATTGACGCATTCCTCTTCCGCGCAACTGCAACGCTACCATCAGATAAGTGCATGGTTCTCAGCATGGACCACGTTGTTCCATTCACGAATATCAGCTCGACGAGTTTGCGGAAACTTTATGGAATTGTAGATTATATTGCCACAGTACCAAGTCGAAGCGGCGGTGCTGGTGAATTTGCCTCGACTTATCTCAATGCCCAGTTCATTGTTTCCTCTAGTTTTCGATCTGATGGCAAACATCAGCTTTCATGACATGAAGACGAACAAGCCATCCAGCTTCTTCGTTATTGAAGCCAAGCTTAGCGATCCCTCGAACCATATTGCTCAAGCAGTTTCTGAGATATACGCGTGCGGAAAGTTCCTTCAGTAAGCAAATCCTGCCAGCCTTCAGGTTCACATTTCCAATATTTTGGCAAAAGGTCCTCCGTGGTGCTCTGACCAATGGTCATGACTGGATCTTCCTTCTCATGAAACTCAACGACGATTATAACGGAGCCTCCTGTGTGCGATCTCCTCAAATCTCCCTGGGGATCCAGCCTACCTGGGCTGAGCTAGTGATACCTAGCCGAACGCCTGATTTGATTGCTGGTATTTTGTCATATTGGGTCAGTTTGATGCTAATATGTGTAATCGGATTGGGATGCTAGATTAACCATAGCTTTTCAGACCTGGGAAGTGATGATTGGTTTACGGCGTAGGTGATGATACTCTGTACAACGTCTTGTGTGTATTCAGATCTTGAACAATCGCCTGAACTCTATTTCCGAATTTTATCCTTTGGCTTGGTCCTAAGCATTAACGCTCTCTAGACGATCATCAAACATATGTCAAGTCTAGAGAGGTTTTGAACTGGGGTCCCCAGTTCAAAACCTCTCTCAGTCTGGGCAGGAAACGACATGAGCTTCGATGGGCGGGATAAAGTTTCGAACCGGATTCGGGCGTCATGCCTTTGGATAGGACATTAGGAAAATGGTGCGTCAACTGCTGCGACTGCTGCAGTAATCAATTTGCCGCGACCTTCCAAACTTGAAGTACAGCTGTTTGAAACGATCGTCGGAGGCTGACCGTGTATGGTTACTAGTCGGACCGGATATAATATTTGGTCTCCAAGCTGTCTGACCAAGTCTGAAATTCTATGAGGTTTAACAGGGATGTTCAAATCTCCAATGTCGTTATCAATGTCGACTTGACCGTATGGCCGTCCTCTCGTAAATTATGTTTCCTTTCGTGTTGTTACCATGTGATATCTGTGACAATGCACACCAATTTCAATGTTGCACCCCGTAAAGGAGTGGGGTGGGCAAAGTTGAAAGGACCGGTCCTATACTGTATGATCGAAATTTTAGGTCCGCGATGTCAACGGTAATGCACATGCAAGTCTTGATCGTGTACAGTCACGAAATGGTTCCGCGGAACCGTTTATTTGCTTCCATCGTTGATCGGGCGATCAGCGCTAGCGCTCAGCGGGAGAGGAACTGCAGCCCAGACCGGGCCGCAGGGCCTGGCGCTTAGTCAGCTGGATGCTGATCCCTGTCGATGTTGGCGTCAGGGACGCCGAACCCGTCGTTGGTCAAAGTATGTACACTGCAGGCTGATGGTACAACACCGCATTAGATGTCTGAAACAGCCTGTACAAACATACACAGGTGCGTTTTATTTTTCATACTCTGGTAACTCTACTTACAGCAAGAATGTTGATGTTGATGAAACCATTTGCATCGTATCCACCCAGCAGCATCATGATAGTTCATCTCGATGATATCTCTGTAGTGACATATACATCATCCTGCAGCGCTGTCTGCTTTCATGATGGTCACGGTGATGGTTATGTGAACCGGAGGCCAAAAATAAAGCTCAAACAGATATCAGTCAAGGTCAAGACACCCGAGGCGCCGGAATAGTGATAGGGAATCCACGGTCTACCTCGAGGCCACGTATCGCGAAGTCCTGGAATGTGTCAGTCACGCTACTGGGTGAGAACATCCCATCATAGGCGATTTGCTAACTTGGGTGTGCATCCGTAAATACCACTTACGTTAGATGGTCAGCGGAATCAGACTCTATTGTCTTTGATAGAACAAAGTTCCTCCTTGGATAATCTGATGGACTTCGACAGGGCGATGATGACACGCGATAGAAGGTTGTATGGACACACCACCCTGAACCCTGAAACCCTTTCTGTTCATGCCTGAACGTTATATTAAGGACGGAACACTTTCGGATGAACCTTGGATAGCAACAATGTAGATTCAGAACAAGGTATGTTAGCTAAAATACTACAACGAGAACGCTAAACAAGGCTCAGGAACTGTGTTGGAACGAGTATCTCGCTAAACTGTTTGGATTGACATGCGTGATACGTGTCCGTTCTCGCTGTTTTCGACGTAAAGAAGCCTGTAGACGAGTTCGGATGCGAAATTGATATCATCCTTTGATCAGTACAAGCCAGTGCGATCATGTACATCGGTCGTTTAAGCTGAATGTGTGTCGCTCTTCTTTACGGGTCTCTTCGCAGCCACGCAAAAACCTTCTCAATTTCGATCACACCTAGATCGCAGAAGGCAGTAGCACTGGTCCAGAGTGCATCTTGATCAAATAGTCATTTAGTTTATCTTGTGGTTCATGAAGTATAAGTGACACGAAGTAATGGTGGAATAAAATACGTGTAGTGTCCTGATAGGACGTATGTAAGTAATATCGTGTCAGGAATCATATAATCATCATTCTGGCTTTGAAAGGGCCAAAAATACATAAAATGCGAGACTCGTACAGTGTGTTCATTACTATATCCTACGAGTTGATGAGCATCAGTTCTGATAGACTGGCGTATTACTCACCATCTTGGTCGGATCTCTCGTTCGGGATAGAGATGCATCAGAATTTGGTCAGTCTTGAACTCCGACTCTATTTCGGATTGTGAAGGGCGATGACTTGAATATGGTGCACCCGCTTGCGGCCTCCTGTTTTCCGTGCCTCTCGTAATGCGAGGAGCTTGCCCAAAACCGGGTCGGAAGTCCCGCTCATCTGGCATTCTCCTGATAGACAGGTTCGTCCCTCCCCGTCGCGACCCGAGCTCAGGACGTCTCTCAGGCCGCCTCATCTCCGATGTTGTGCGCTTTCTCTGTTCCTCTTCAGCCGATCTACGAGCCATGTCCATTTCTTGCAGATAGTGCTCTGTCTCACGCGCTCGGGTGGATGCGATCTTGTATGTACCCTCGCAGTAGAAACCTCCGGGAATGCCGCTACATTGGTAAACACCTTTGACGGTTTGCGGGTTATTAGGATGGTGGCAGTCTCGTTGACTACACTTGTTGTGGAATGGGGATGGCCATCCGAGAGGAAGCGCAGATGGTTTAGGCTTCCTTGTAACTATACCAGTCAGGTTGTCAGTGACTGGGCGAAGAAGTGGGCAGCGAGTACTAACAGAAAATCATGACGGGAATCGTTAGTGCTTACTGGTGTACAGAGGAGAAAAACTAAGGGGGTGGAGGAAGTAAAGCTGCTTACTTATGAGAGCATATGTACATGCTAATGACCCACGGGACCTCGACCCGGACACGCAGTCACTTCGTGTTTGGAGTAGTAAGGACGGAGCAGTGCTTTTGGTGACTGATGCGGCATGTTTCGTCGACGCTACCGTTACGTGTTCACCTGTCCTGCCAGATCGCCGAAGATGCAATTTATATGTCGGATCACGGATGAAAAGTTTTGGTAGTAGGAAGTGCCGGGGCCCCATTGCTGCTGGACTAGTGACGATGCGACAACAAGATTGAACAGCTCAAGTTGGATTTGGCCAGTCTCGGGTAAATGTTGAATGACACGTCTCAATGCTAATAGAGTAACTTAAGGAGAAAGATGTCGGCATCTTAACGCCAAGAAGCGCTAGCGACTGTTTTGGCTAGCACTGACCGCAGGTTACCTGCACAAGTTCAGCGCTGAACCATTGGATTTACTTCAAACCTTCAGAGCTGGAGCAAGTAAGCGCTCTGCCAGCGCAGACCCGTTTGTCAGTTGGATGACAAGATTCGGTTGAGAGTTCCTCCAATCATCGAGCTCCAGCGGACGATACTAAAAAAGGTCTACATCTAGACTCTCACGGTTCTCACCAGGTTCATGCATCCGCGTGAGCCATTAATTGTGTCATGGGCATGAATCAGCATCCCGAGCTTGCGCTAGCTTAGCTGACGCTTCAGGTGCTGGGCAAGCATTCATTACGGTTCAACAGGCTGCATTCAACGAATCATTCTCTGCTATTATTGGAGGTAATGAATAAAACTGAAGCTCGCAGCAGGCCCATGTCACTGCGCGTGAACTTAACTTCAACGAGGCATCCGAGGTGCTCTGAAATTAATTCAAGAGGGCTGTTCAGCACGTTGCCTCGATATTACTTTCACGGCACAAACGGAGATGAACCATTTGACAAGCCTGAATGGCGTGATGAATGAGGGTAAAATGCACCTTACACCAGCCTTGTCTTTGTCACTGCCAAATGAGAATGGGCACGAGCTGACCTGTGAGGCTGTCACGTGTTACCTCCCAAGGCCGTTGTTTGGCAAAAGCTTCTGGAATAAACAAACCACTTGCATTCTTCACCACCACCAACCAGCAAGGAATAACAAATCCAATGGGTCTTAAGCGGCCGGCAGAGGACGATCCCTCACCAACTGGAAAGGTGGCTAAAGCCAAAATAGAAAGCGATTATACTCTTGCCTTCCCAAGCCTTTCACATCCAGCCTCACATCCACCCGCGTTTCAGCGCCCTAGTCAACTTCTCACGTTTTCCTACTCACCTTCTCGCGTTTTACAATTTGATGACTCTGCATTGCGTTATTTCGTCAATCCACCGCATGGTGCAGATCTCAACTATGGTTACGAGAATTGGACACGGCGCCCGGAAGAACGTGGACGCATCGATGGTTTATTGAGCGCGTGGTCACGGTTCAAGAAAAGTCTCAATGGGCAAAATCCCGAGATTGGAGTGATAAGCTGGAGAGGGGTTATCACCAAGTAAGATGTCATCCCATCTACTGTATGATATATGTTTACCTGGGGAATACTTTTGGTGAGGGAGAATATTGACGGCACCTTACGAAGAGCGAGATGCTTGGGAGCTCAACGTGATGTGTGTCGATGGTACTATGTACTTTGAGGAGCATCTATCAGATGCGAAACTAAAGGAAAAGTAAAACTTTTTTTTCGTTTTACATGTGTGTGTTGCTTACGTTGATGAAGGAGCGATCTGGAACCTCGGCATCGACTTCAGTCTTACTATGGATATTCATTTGAGTCGTATTGCACATCGTCAACTCCCGACGAACATGAACATCATCCCTCTGGTTCCTCCTCTGGTACATCGGGCGCTGTTGGTTGGGGTGGTGATGTTGATACCAATGTTCAGTGGTGCAGTGTTGTGAAAACTAAGTTGGGTGATACACGGATCATCATCGGTGGAGAAGTCGACTGCGTTCGAGGTATGTGTCAATTTGCGTCAATGGATAGGGAGACGTTATTTGTTGCAGGAAAACATGTGGGAAATACTGACAACTTCGTGGAACTCAAGACTTCGCTATCAATACGTGGCCCACAAGACGAAGCCAAGTTTGAAAAGTAAGTGTCATCTGCGTTTCTGGCACTTGCACTTCCTCAGACTATGCGACAGAAAGCTTTTGAAATTCTATTTCCAGTCATTTCTGCTAGGAGTTCCGGTATGCAAAATGACACTGAAACAGGACCATCTTATAAATACACTGCGATACAGGAGGTCTTTGTTGGGTTTAGGAAGCCATCAGGATACTTGACGACTACGCAAGTTTTCCAGACTGTACAGATACCTCGCCTGGTTCGAGGAAAACCTGGCGCCTGGGATCCCAATGTCTGTCTAGCATGGGGAGATCGATTTCTATCTTTCCTCAGGAACACCATCAAAGGAGGCTCAAAGGGTAATGTCTGGCGTATCAAATTCACGCCAAAGACAGGGGTCTCTGCTGTTTTGCTAGATGATGTGGACGTCAGGGACGTGGAAGGAGGGGAAGATCGCGTGGGATTTCTTCCGACATGGTATTGGGAAGAAATGAGTGGCGCTGTCGCGTACGACTCAGAAGTTAGAACCCAAACAAAGAGTGAAGGAGCGTCGTCCAAGGTAGGAACTGTTGTAGTGTCTTCTGGATGGAAGATATGAGCTAAAATGGGCGTTCATGGATCATATGCTCATCTCATGACTGTCAGCTAGGTTACAGCTATATTCTCGCGAGACGTCTTTTAGACCCACGTGAACTCCGGTTATCAACCAGTTTGTATCCTGTTATCTCAATCCCATGTCGTGCAAGCGGCCGATCCCCACCGATCAAACATAACTCACTTCGACCATATGGTTTCTGTCCAGGACGCACTACACGCTCTCGATCAGCGTGAAAGAAAGTGTAGATAAAAACGTTGTCTAGATGACTCCCGTTGAGCGTGAAGAATATTTCACTGTGAATTCTGAACCATTATTGGTTATTTGCGGGTAGAAACAGGCACAAACCGGCGGGTGCGGGTAAATTAGCCCGTGGGAATTCGGATGAATAAGACTAGCGCGTCGTCGCGCGTGCTCCATTCCTTAACGCGCTCCTCGACGTCCCACACAGCGACCAGTATCCTCTCCTGGTCATCTGTAACGGTCCCCAGGTCCTACGGCTTACGGCCAGACGCTCTCACTGTGATATATTGTGCTTTATTCTGTATATAATCACTAGAAACTCCCAGCGACGCGCTCCTTATGGCGACTCCGTCGTCTTCGGTGACCTCAGCGTCCCCGCCAACAAGCTACCTACAGCCCTACAGCCCTTCTACATCGATGGATGTGGATCCATTAGAGAAGGAGGATAGGCTGAAAGCTATCCAGAAAGTCATGGCGAGCACGGAGCTTTCGATGGTGAGTTATTTCATTTCAGACTGTGCACTTCGCGGGACGCGTTGGAGGGCGGTCATTCGCGCCAACGATATGGAATGGCACTCAGAATATTGTTTACTTTGTGGTGCTCGTATACCGGATCCCCCGCTGAGATTGCTATGTGTGGGCGCGGTCATGATATAATACGAGAATGCTAACATACTCCTGTCTTTCTCTCATAGGTGACGCGCAATCTTCGCGCCCGTTTGTCGTATGCCTCATACAAGGCCACCCATAATATTCCTCATGTCAAACTGATTGACCTCGAGGCGAAAACCCGTACCCTGGCTGCTGCCCCGCCGCGCCTGATCGGCACTAAGCGCAAGGCTACCGCTGGCAACAACTATTACAACAACCCCGCCACACAGGGCACAGTCGCACGGCGTGGAGCTATGGCTCCTCCCGCCATATCTGCGACTTCTTCCCCATCCGTTCCTCGTTCCCACTATCCCACGACTGTGACAGGTTCTAGTCCCAACGCGACTCAGAGCCTGTTCACCACCCTCCTCGGACCTCCTCCGTTGAAACAAGCTCGAACTGTTCGCAACTCAACAGATCCTCCTGTCCAAGCAGCCGCTCGCTCGACTGCCGGATCTCGATCCCGAGGATCAGACCGTGCGTCTGCCATACGCAGCATAGCAGAGAGTACCCGTGCGCAGTCCCGTAGCCGCAAGGAGGATGTCACCCGGTCCAAACCCAAACGGGCTGACAAGGGCAAGCAAAAGGCGTCCGTGGCGGACTCGGCGGATGTAGAGAGGCAGGCTGTAGCCACTCTGACATCGCTTCTCCAGTCGCGTCCTTCCGTAACTAGCGTGTCATCTCCGCGGTCCACGCTCTCTACCGCGTCTGATGCGAGTTCATTCCAGTCTTTGTCGCAATATGCACAAAGTTCTGCTCGCACAACGACAGCAGCGACTTCGCTGCTGCCATCAGCCGAGTCATCATTTACCATGCCTCGGGCAGCTACTCCACCCCGTGACTCAGGTGACAATATCTATTCGACGCCTCGTGCAGATGACGAGGAGGCGGCCAAACTTATGCTTTATCTACACACATCGCCTTCGCCCGCACGCCCTACAACCACCCGGGACAGGGATACCCAAGATCTTGCAGCCTACAGAGCCCTTGGAAGCGGTTCCGCATCTCTCCTTACTAAGGGAAAGATCCTTTTTGCAGGCCAGGACACCAGAAGCTCGCTGAGATCAGAGCGCAGCTTTACCTCAGAGACTTTACCATCTAGCCAAGATAGTACGCAACCTTTGAGCCAGCCATTGCGATTGGATGCCGCTTCCTCTGGATCTCTCGCGCCTGCGCCATCTTTAGAGTCAACAATTATTCCACCCACCCCAACTTTAGGTGCTGAATCCTCATCACTGTTGCCATCTCCACCTTCACCTTCTAGGCACAGTGATACTTCGAACGGTTATTCGGGTTCGCCATCGAACAGCCTTCACGCCCCACCCACTCCGGGCAATGTCCCATTCAATCTCAATGACTTTATCAATGTCTCTCCCTCCCCTGCCGTCACGGCCGCGCCGCGTGCAGCAGTATCTCTCAAATCTGGTCTGAGTGCTAACCTGCGTGCGGACGTCGGCAGAAAGCTTTTTGAAGAAGAGCAGCAGCGGCACCACTATCAAGGCACTCATGGCACCGTCAGTGGTTTCACTGACATCCATCATGACAGGGGCGGCGTCCTCGGTGCTAGTATCGACCTCGCAAGCACTTGATTTATCTTTCCCGTCCTCGTTTGGCTCCTTCACGTCTAACGCACTTTCCATGACGCATTCATTCTTCATCAATCATGCGGAATCCCTGATGTATCAACATGAAGAACAGACTCCCCTGTATCTACCACTCGACCCGGCTGGACGACGGCGCTGCAATCTATCCCACTTGTTGTTGGTTTTTGATATTATCCGCAAGGCATGGACTCATCAATATCGGGCATCAAGGTTCGAAATTAGGAAATTATCATTGCTATCTATTTTTAACACTCCCCATTTCTTCATTCACGGTTGGATCATGACCTTCTGTTGGATTTGCGTCCATAATGATGTTGTTCACTAGCCCTGCTGGAGAAGCATCATAAACTCTTTGTCACTTTTGTGAATCAAACCAGTCATCCGCTGGATGCACCCATTTATTTCATCGTCCATCTTTCTTCATCTTTTGAGTTGTTTCTTCTATCCCGTTCATCCTTGTTCTCCTATCCGCCATGGTAATTTATTAACACGGCCAGACCTCTTGTTGTTTGATTTACCATGTGTCATTATCGCCATGTGCTAATACTGTCTGCTACGCAATGCATAACGTTTCTTGACTAGTATAAACCATCTTACAGTTTTTAACCAGAGATACAATGCCTCCACGTCAAGAAAACCCTCCCATTAGGAAATTGTTGATCTCAAGCGCGTTTATTATTCTACGTGTGCTGTTGAGCCTTTACAGAACGAACGTGTCCACTCTATCACACCTCAGCTGAAATCGAGAGTTGTCTTTGAGTAAGTGCTTGAGCATGCAGGGTCTATTACACCACATTCATTCAAGTGCTACAGTTATTTTGCTGCTACTGAGAATGTGCTATGGCAACCGTCATAAAGCGGGGTTACTATGCAGCATACTCAGAGCAAAAGATTTCGCCATCGAGATAGCGCATGCGCACAAAGGCGTGGTTCTGTGTAAATCCACTGGTCCATGCATTGTCTATTATCCTAGATAACCGCTGCAAAACAATCGTGGGTTTCGGTAAGAGTCCACAGTAGTCGTCACTCTGTTCTAACAAATTGCATCCCTACTAGTTAGAAATATTAGCCCACTGTTAGCTGTGACCTTTTGTCCAAAACTCGCTGTTCCATTCCATTGTACAACCACAAACATAACGTGCCACTTCAGTCCCCTTTGTTCTGCACCTTATATAAGGCTGTAGAGACTTGTCGTCACCTATCCATAACGAACATGCCTTCTTCTCTTTCCAAGTTGTTCAAAGCCGCAACGATGAATATCTTCTCTCCTCGTCGTGACCGTCAGTCTAACGACTTGAAGACCACAACAGCCCAAGAAACTGGGACTTCCGCGAGTCAACTCGTCAAACAACAACCCGAGCCATTCGAGCTTGTCCGTCCACCAAAGCAGTCGCACATCAATCCGATCATAGGTCGTCCTTATATCCAGCACTACGGATATGCAATCCCCAATGAGTGGCTAATCCGTTTCGCGGAGAAAGAATGTCCAGAAGTGCTGCTCGAACGTGGTCACAAATCCTACGAGTTCCACGCCATGATGCGAGGACGCGAGCTCATTTCGACTCGGTCGGGCTTCTGGTCGTTCGATTTCAAATGTTGTTTCAATCCCAAGGATGACTCTGTTCTTCCTTTGTGGTTCGAAGCGGATATGGCCAAATACTTCAAATCCGGCAGCGAGGAACTTAGGGCCGTTAAAATTGACATCGTTCCGGTGTTCACTGTGTGCTCTGAACTAGACGAGTCCTTTCAAGAGCGTCCTACGCAGGAACAAATGGATATCATGACGGAGTCGATCGGGTATCCACCACAATGGTGGGTGGGTTGTGATTATGATTATTGAACGCGAATGGCGACTGGATACGTCGTTGAGCTTGAGCCCTTTTCATTGATTGTAAATCGTGTACTGTAGCAGTTACATACACCAGATCTCAGATATACGTACGTCACGGTGACTCTACATGTGATGACAGTCGTGCTTAGCAGGGTAGGCTCCAACAAACTATTTCAAGGACACAGATCCGACGCACAATCTGTGGCAGTACTTTGTATTGATGAGGTAAAGCCTAGAAATGGAACGATGAACGTAAAATGTGGCAGTCGAAGACGACACTGCATAACAACTCATTTGCACAGGAAGTAATATGCGCAGACGGGCAGAAACTTGCGATGACAATGGTAGTGAGTTAATATTCAGGAGATCACGATCGGGGCGCCGCGCGGGCGGCGTTGTTGTTGACATTGCATAAACAAGACGCTCTAAGTAGAGACGCATAGAAGGGCTATCAGATTGGAAATAATATTATAAGAAGGAACGACTGAGACTCTTCCTTCTCTTTTGGCCTGACTAGGGGACTCCGGCTAATCGGAAATTGAGTTGTAGGACAGAGCTGTGGATTTCAGAGTGTATTCGTCCAGCTGCAGCACTGAACAGCACAATCTAAGATATTTACATAATGATTGCCAAAGGCATGAATGGGACCTTGTTCTATAAGAGTACTAGTAGTTGGGGGAGCCCCGCCTCTGGCTTGGCCACCGAGGCCGAGAGGTACACATGCTTGTTGCAATTACGTCACGCTTAGACCTTAGTGAGACCAGTGTAACATCAACTAGTAGGTCGATGTGACTAGTACATGATTTCAAACGGAACTCTTCGATTTATGCAAGTGCAGAAAGAACACCCCGAAGATGGTGTTGGAATCAAAATCAACTTTGATTCAATCTCCTACTTCTACTTTTGCACCGCAACACTTCAACTAATCAAGGGTCTTGAGGCGAGATCAAATATTCATCTCCATCATGCCGATTTTGGCGTATCATACAAGCGCTAGAGGTGGTATATCTTGCACGAATACTAGACGCCGGTTATAATCTCCAAATCCCCACTCGAAGCTCACACCAATCTCTCGGATAGGGCCATGTCTCATTATCAGTATCAACGTTCTGGGTATGTCTTACATGCACTGTGTTCGATTCTTCTAACCGGCGGCACACAGTAAATATGACATTGGTCTCGCTGACAGATGCAGTGAGTATTCCGCAACCATCTCATTCCTATCCAATGAATACACTCATTTGTAGGGGTGAGTGAGATTCTGACTATTGGACTTGGCTCGACATAATGTCTCAATAGGTGTGAGTGGAGTGTTTGACTCTAATACGAGGGTGGTCACTAATTGGGTGTCTCAGGCAACATTATGAACTACGCATTAAATGGGACAAATGTGGTCATAGCTGCCATGTTGGGCGGTGAGTTACCCAGCTGCAATACCTCGGTGATATTGACTCGACTGAAACATGATGCAAGCCATTATGATTGCTCGGTTGCATGCCATGTATCAGAGATCTAGGAAGATGCTTATCTTCCTTGTTATTATCTTCCTGGCTGTTAACATCGCTTGTGGAGTAATCGTCGCAATAGTACTCAAGGATATTGTAGGGGGTAAGCTTTACTTGTTAACTCGAAAAACGAAGCTCATTGGACAAACGCTAGAGGAGCTGATACTCTCTGGCACGTATGTGTGCATTTATGGATCTGAGGGGAACGTCTCGCTTCTGAATTCAATGATTTGGATACTCAACACTGTTTGGGAGGTCCTCGCACTGTGTCTTTCAGTCTGGATCACTGTGAAACACTTCCGTGACCTGCGACGGCTTGGACCATCGACAGGATCAACCATCGGGGACTGTTTCAGAGTGCTAATAAAATCTCACGTGTTTTATTTTGCAAGGTGAGCTTGTAATGTGATTGTGTTTATCTTTTCTGTTCAAATTCCGCGCTTGCTAGTTTTGTTGGTGTCTCTTGCCTCTAGCTTGGTTATGAATCTCCAGAGTTCGTGGTGCGCCGACCTGTCACTGACATCTGCTTGTAACCACTGCTTATCATTTTGTAGGATTCAAATTCTATTGAAACTCAGATACTCCAGGGTGCTCTTCAAGTTTTATGTAGCGTGCAGATGTTTGTGCTGGGACCACGCCTCATCCTTAGTGTTCGAGAATATCACGCAAACCTTGTGGCCGACTCCGACGCAGAAGCTAGCATAAATTCAATTGTCTTCCAAGAGCGTGTACATGTACCAACGAGCGGTACTGTATAGGGAAATGCTTGCTGAGTACCCTGCATGAAGGAGGAACAAATGGATATCATGACAGAGTTGATCGGGTATGCACCACAATGCTGGGTGGGTTGTGGTTATGATTATGATTATGATTGAACGCGAATAGCGACGGGAAATATCTTTGAGTTTCCTTCACATTGATTGTAAATCATGTACTGTAGCGGTTACATACACCAGATCTTAGATATACGTACATCACGGTGACTACTTACCTACATGTGATTAAACGAGATATGGATTCTGCTGATGGCCTGACGACAATCCACGTTTGAACACCACTGCTAAGCTTGAGCTGTCCCCGATCGCCAGTACTATCGTGGAAAAATTTAAAGAGATTACGAAACATATAGTACAGATTTCACGACGGAGTGGTGGGCTTAGTCTCCCCTAGTCAGACCAAAAGAGAAGGAAGACAGTCGTTGGCATTTTTTAAATTATTCAAGAGGGTAGTTATAGCCCCCTCGCTTTCCATTCGTTTGGTCGTGGACATAAGCCTCCCAAACAGTGATGAGCATTCAAATCATTGCAATCAGAAGCTGGATGTCCTCATTATATCTATAATTGCACATATACATGCCAGAGAATACCAATTCCTCTGGGGTTCTTCCAATGAGCTATGTTCTTCATGTCAACAAGTACTTACCCGCTACAGTATCCTTGAGTGCTATTATCGTGATTACTCCGCAGGCGATGTTAACAGCCAGGAAGAAAATAACAAGGAAGATAAGAATGACTCTAGATCTCTGATACATAGCATGGAAACGAGCAATCATGATGACTTGCATCATGTTTCAGTCGAGTCAATATCATTGAGGTATTGCAGCTGAGTAACTCACCGCCCAACATGACAGCTACGACCACATTTGTCCCATTTAACGCGTAGTTCACAATATTGCCTGAAACACCCAATTAGTGATCACCCTCGTACTAGGGTCAAACACTCAACTCACACCTATTGAGACATTATGTCGAGCCAAGTTCAATGGTCAGAATCTCACTTACCCCTACAAATGAGTGTATTCATTGAATAGGAATGAGATGGTTGCTGAATACTCACTGCATCTGTCAGCGAGACCAATGGCATATTTCCTGTGTGCCGCCAGTCAGAAGAATCGAACACAGTGCATATGAGACATACGCAAAACGATGATACTGATAATGAGAGATGGGCTATTAGTACGGCACCTTGGATTTGTTGGCCTCAAAACATACACAGAATATGGCATTGCAATATAGCGTATCTAGAACATTTTGAAGTCAGTACAACTTGCCAACCACGCCATAGTATATTATGAGGTACGAACAGCAAGATACAGCACAGTCATCAGAGACCAGCGTTGTCTCTGCCCCGAATTCATTGTCTTTTGTTGCTTTTCTTCTGATATGGGACTCTGTCACTCACCCAGATCAGCTCAATCTATAATACTATTCTTAGCGAGTTGGCTGCTTGGGAATAACATCAACCTACCTCTTGTCCGAGTATTAGTACTGGAAATATCATGAGAATATCAGCGATTTTTGAACATTATCCTGCTCACCCCAATCATATGCCACTACGACGATAGCAGAAACTGCGAAACCGTAAGTCAATATTATTACAAGGTGACAAGACTCGGACTAGGAAACGAGTAAGGGAGAACTCAGTCTTAGTTGGAAAGACTCTGAACGACTAATACATACCTAGGAAACGAGTAAGGGAGAACTAAGTACCGTTAGTAAGTATGCGTATATGTAGAGTCGTGATAAGTATGCTCACCTCAGTCTTAGTTGGAAAGACTGAGGGATGGGAACAATGGATACTGCGTATTAGAAGGATCATTGAGACGGAGAACGAAAACAGAAAAAAACGTGTATGATAGGTGTGTAAGTATGTAAAATAGATACGTACGAAGAGTGTATCGTGATAAATATTAGATCGAGGCATCTTGATGAGACGAACCTATCCAGTAGCTTGAAGAAAGAGACGAACTAATGAACGGTCGCCAACCGGGATCATTTGAAACTACAGTCATATTCGAGAGATTGGTGTGAACGAATAGGGGATGTCACTTGGGGGTTACAACCATTTAGCGTTCGTGCTAGATATACCACTGTTTAGCGCTTGTATCACCAAGATCAGCATGATGGTGATAGGTATTTATGCCCGCCTCAAGGCCCTTGATTGGTTGAGGTAAGTAAATGTGATACGAAATCAAGCAAAAGTGGAATGGGTTTCGGGGAATTAGGCCCTGATCCCGAGTGTCCGGCTTTCCAACCATTGACCGTAATTTACAACGCCTGTGACCATTCCTCCCACTTGCGCGTCATTCATCGGTGCCGAGGACGAAGTTGCTGCTTCATCAGCCACCACCGTTGGTGTCAACGGACCTCCACGAGCAGCCGTGGGTTGCACAGGGTGGTTCACCCGCATCTTTTCACGCCAGCTAAATCCACATGGTCCGCGATAAGTCAAGATCGAAACGAGGGTGTAGAAATAAGATACGGCAAATATACATTATATTTTGTTTCGCGTAGGAATGATATACCAGCATTGGGAATAATATGTGATGGTATCATTTTTTGAGGTACTTGCGAGAGCACTGCTTCTTGTGTACATCCTTCCAGTGTACCTTGATAGTATACTCGTCAACAACAAGACTTGGAAAAATTCCTCAGTCATACCTTTTGGTGCTCGGCAGAACAATACCTTGACGACATCCTGTTCAGCATCATATCACCCCAGTGTGTTCAAAAACGCTTACAAAATGGCCCTGCAACCACTGCACGTCTTAAGGTCCTGACCACCAGGCTTTCCACAAGCAGCACAAGCCGACTGGCTCCTTTTATCCTTCGTGCTGGACGTCGTCTCCTGCCAATATCCGTGGCTCTCGTAGTCCCATTCGCGCTGAATGCTCTGGCCTTTCTTGAGTTTGCCCGTCCTGGAGTCCTCTGCACTGGGGTTGATAGGCATGGTGAACGCCTTCATGCCTGCCCTGACTGAGTTGGGCGAACTAAGTGCTGCGATGAGTCGCTCGTTAGCCTGATCGATGTCAAAGGCGTCGATGTCGAACAGGGAAGGAGGTTTGCCGAAGCCTTTGTAATTTGGACAATCAAGAATTTCGCGTCTTTTCTTCACCCTGGAGAGATGTTCAACACAGAAAGTGAATCAAAGGGAAAACCTACTGCTCGGTGTATGAATCAGTGTCGTAGGCCTTGAGAAAGTCTTCGTATCGGTACGACCCTCTCATATTTTCTGAACGACGGTTTGATAAGTGGAGCATTGTGTACATTAGAAACGTAGCTTACCACCTGGACACATGCCCTTGCCATCGAGTATCTGGACACGTCCATATGACTCCTCGAGGGGGAAGATTTTCTCAATCTGATCGACGTAAAATCAATCCGATATGGAGCAAGATATTCGACCGTACCTCGATCTCGTGGTACCACTTGTCCCCATAGTCATACAAGTGCCCAAATGTATCACCCACTTTCGAAAACAAATGAGCAAGCATATACCTGAGTGTTATCAGAATCCCGTGACATGGTGAGATTATGTTCTTACTTGTCATCCGGAAGGTAATCATATCCAACCTAGGGACAAGATGTCAGAAGCTCCAAACATATTTCCTGAGTCGACTTGCCTGGTTGATATGCATTATGTCTGTTGCGTTGGCGTCCTATTCATTTAATGAGAGATGGACTATAGTTTAGAAACAGCTCAGTTGACCTCGGGACCAAACACAGCACCGTCTCTGAGATCCGTGAACGTGTAGCAGTGGAGGTTTCGTACCCTACACAAAACGATGGCGTCAGTGCACATATGGAGTCTGACGATCAAAAAAGTACCAGTTCAGAACGGGCGAAAGGACCTTGTCCTGGAACACGCCTATCTTCATACCAGCTGAGAGGCGGACCCTGCGCCATATGCGATGGTCGCCATTGGCATCCTGCAAGAACCTTCGAAGAGGATATCAGCGGGTGGTGTATCACTAATACGGGAAACATACTTCAAGCGTATCTTGATTACAATGTCCTTCTTGTCAAGGTCTGCGAGATCAAGTTTGCTGAGCTGCTCGCGCTGCGAGGACAATAACAAGTCAGAGAGAGAACAAAATCACCTACAAGCGTACATACCTTACGATCCTTTAGAACATCCATGAATTGCTTTTCGGGCCAGGGTTTTCCACCGCGGTTGTCATATGAGAATTGGTGCGCCATCTGAAGGCAAATAAGCACGATGATCAAACCATCCCTACAAACTTACTGTTCTATACATCATTTGGATTCCATCGACTAGTTTGAAGAGTCAGGATATAATATCTACTAAAATCAGAGTAGTCGCTTACAGTCCCAGATATTATCCTTATGGTACTGTACATGTCAATGTAACTGATTCCGAAGGATTGGTACTACTGGTAGGCGATGCACATACCGGAAATATACCCCAGGTCTGAATCTGCCCATGGGGACCTGGTTTCGGCTTGTATGTGCGAGGATCTTGGAAGAAGGATACTTAGGACTCGTCCTCAAAAGAGTTGAACCACTCACCCTCAAAAAAATCTCTGGCATGCCTTCGCCATTATCTCCAGGGAGAAACTTTACGAATTTTGGTTTGTCTGCGGGGCGCGTCGTAGAGCGAGGAGGAATATCCTCACCGGTCAACGAGAGTGTTGAAAAAAGTTTTGAGAAGTCCATGGTTGCTGCTCAACAGACGTAGCATGCAGATTGGGTCAGGCAAATTACACTGTGCATGACACCCAAAAAGGCATATCACTTACGCCGTCTCGGAGACTGGTGCAAACTTTAAACTATAATTAGATAAGCTTCTTGACCCCACGTTCAAAATAGCGCCGACTGTCCTCCCAATCTTGCATGACACGTATAATGCACCGCCTATGCCCCACTCATCGATATCACTTGGACTAAACTCACTAGCGTTGCATTTCATCTGTCGGTCGCGTGACGTGGTCACTTTTGATAAAAGATTTGTTACTAACCATGCAGGGACCCAATATACTTATCGACAAAGTTCAAACAAACAAAGGACAAAGTTCAACAAATAACACTACCAGATAAAAGGACTGCCGCTAGCTCGTCTTTCACCAGTGCACCACCCACCTTGCATCTCCCACTACCAATACTCTTCTTATACGTTCAAGATGTCTAGCAACGGAAAAGATTGCACGTACACTGGTCATGGTACCAATGACCAGGTAAGCGCCCGTCATGCGAGTTAGGGGCGGTGATTGACAAGATCGCGCTTTCGTAGGGCAATCACTACTGCTCTCGCGACTACGGTAGCAGCGGCTCTGGATACCATTATTCCAACACGTACGTTTTCAATGTTCATGAATGATTGTTGACCGGCGGTGCTGATTATATGACAGCGACGGGAGTTATTACTACAGTAACCCGAACGGGTCCACTTACTACAACAGTGGCACAGGGTACTCGCAGTACACTACTCCCAGCGGGGACACTCATAAATCCAACGGTTCTTCGAAGTGATTCTAGGTGAATTGCCTATTTTAATAGTATAAAAATTAGTTTCTGACGCAGTTTGTCAGGTTCTTGAGCAAATCCGGAATTCCTCACATGTACATTTCTTTTTTGTTCTTACTGCCTTGATCGATGTCGTTACTCTGGCAAATGTCGGCGATGGTGAATGCATGAATATTGCTCGATATGTCGATGGGCCTGCCTGAATCATTACTGTTGGTTGAGGAATCTGGTGTGGCTCTCAGGGCCGAAGTATACTGGGTCCTATTGAGCCTAGGACCCAGGTGCTATCGTTCAGCTGACAAAATTCCTTTCACTCTCGTTCCCCTACTGCATTGATGAGTCTACGGCCTCTCAGACGCGCATGGAAATCACGTTCTACCCCAGTTTATTCTTCATCGCACGTTGCACGGTGGTCTTATCTTCGACTATCGGATCATCCATCAATGCATCACTAGCATGGTCTCTCAGGCTTCTCGACTTCGCAAGTTGAGATGATGGGAACCGGCGGAAATAATCCCATTCTTTGATCCCGCGCCAATTGTAGTAGTAAGCAGACCTTATTGGGGAACATGCGGTTTACTGAGTTATGACTACAGATAAGACACGTCCAGGTGACCAAGAGGCTATGCCAGCAAATATGAGTGTAAGACATGACTCGATAAACAGCACGTAGTCCAAGCATTCCCACCGAATTCTCGAAAGTGCCATCTATTAAGATATGACTATTGATGTCACTATTGTACGTACTCATCCTTTTTTTTACATACGAAATCACTTCTCGTTGCATGCCTCCTACACGTTCACCTTTGATTCTCCGTCTCAATCAGCGTATTAATTCATTTCCCCTCGAATCACTTCCCTCAGTCTTTTGATCCAAGACTGAGTTTGTTTCCCGTTCTTAGTCCTTGCCTCTCTTCATTCGTAAGACCATCACCAATCTCCTCAACAAAGTCATCTTCCTAGTACAACTCATACTCTGAGCTCACTATGACAGATCGTGACTACGTCGTTACTGGGCACGGCACCAACAAGGAGGTAGGCGCCCATTGTTTGCCGTTATGTGTAAGTAACTGACATGACATCCCTGTCCTTAGGGCAATCACTGGTGCACGCGTGATTATGGGAGCAGTGGTACTGGTCACCATTACTCTAACAAGTTCGTCTGTCTCGCTGCATTGAGCAATCCATTCCTCACCCGTTTTCCTTCAGAGATGGCTCATTTTACTATGAGAACACAAATGGGTCCAAATACTATGACAATGGGGCTGGAAAAGCAACTTTTACAACCCCAGATGGCCATGTCGTCAAGCTCCAGAAGTAATTGGGGGGTTTCAAATGGCTGGCTGCATCAAGGATGGCATGTGGTCTTGGGGAAATTGACATAATCCTTACAGATGAAGTTTCAAAGTCCCTTTCCCTTTCCATTTGCTTCTATCGTTTCTTTATGGTCTAGTTGTAGTATTTTTTTTTAATTCCAATTTTTGTCCTTTGCAGAGTGAAACTCTATGTAGGACAGTACTTTCTAATCTAAGGGCCCCCAGTGTCCTGGTCGCATCTCTGGGTTTGCAAATGCCCTGGTGTGAGATGTGCCCCACCACATCAGGAAAACCCTCCCGGGCTAAATTTGTATAATTCTTTCTAATTCTTTCTAATCACTTGTGTTTAGGAAGAATTTTGATAATTACATGGCTGCAAGATGAATTATTTTGAAACAGACAAGAATTAGTGAGAATTATCTGAATATCGAAAATGTATGTCTATCTATGTATGAGTTCAACCAAAACATGTTACAGTCCTCTAGAATGGTCTTGCTCTTCCATTCTCGCAGGGCTGTGTCACCAAACTTTGGTATAAGGTGGACACTACGCACAATGTCACCCACTGGCATGATACTAGCCACTCTGTCACTACCACACATTGATCTTGACAGTTTATACAGTCTGTTGTTTTGGTCAGGAGCAGATGGGAATGGCATGAACCATTTGATGTCACCACATCCTGTCATTCTGATGTATCAACCATGACACTGTCACAAAAATACTGATACATAAATATGAGAGTCTGTCATAGTGGTGCCACTACTGCAATGATACATCAGTCCCTGTGGTGATACATTGGATGACTTTCCGTAGGCTCAAAATATGTTGATTATAATATAATATCATAAATTTGCCTACATTAGGAAGGTGTGCCGCGATGCCACTGTTCATTTGAGCTGAATTTGCAAACATATTTTCTTTACCCCCCTTTTTCAAACCTTATTCTATTTTAATCTGTAGGGGGGGTTGGGCCCCCCCTGCAGACTTGAATATCTGACTTTTGTCCATTTTAGGCCACTAACGCCAGTGATATTCATAATGTGCATTGCTCATCGTGCATGGCACCTCTCGTGGTCACACAAAAGTGCATCATCAGCATCTTGCCAAGTTTGTTGATGCCTTTTTCTCCCTCTTCTTTTTAGAAATACCAAGTCATCTATACGAAACTATGACCTGACAATGCTGCCTCTGCCTGTGCCTCCAATCTCACCCAATCTGTCCCAGTGGCAGCCAGTGCCGTATACCTCCAACCAATCCCCACCCTCTGTCAATGAAAATTTACTTACCATCCCTGTATTTTGGGTCTGCTCCCTCATGATTGCTACATGTTGGGCTGGTGCGCTTGTGTTGCATTGTTACTAGTGCAGGGTCCTTGCATTTTGCAGTTTTACTATGAAAATACCCACCCCTTCCTTCGGATGGCTCAACAAACTCAAGGACTATATGGATTCAGCACATTTCCAGTCATAAGGTAAGTACATTCATATAGCCAGTCCCTCCAATGTCTGATATCCCTCCTTCCAAATCTGTTATGAACGATGCGTGTTCGCAACTGGAACTTGGATAGGGGCTCTTGTGAAGTCTGCTGAGACCAGCGGATGTTCGATCACAAGAGTTCTTTGGCAAAGTCTTCGTTTAGTAGAACGAAGGCTTTATCGACGATTACGACGGCGTGTCTATAATCGTTCTTCTTCGACTAACAAGACTACTGAGCGATGAGCTTAGTAGAGATTTAGGGGAGAAGGTGAAGCTTGCTTAGGGCTTCTAGTAGATAGCTGGTAGAACCAAGTAGATTCAAGTTAGAGAATACAGACGATACCCCTACTGGTATATATAGGTAGGAAGTGATTGAGGGCAGGACTGCTGTATTAGTGGTAAGGGTAAAGGGGAACACAAGTAAGATGAGTACCGGTTGGACGGTAAGGGCAAAGGGGAAGGTGAGTCAGAGATAAGTACTGGTCAGGCGGTAGGGGCATAGGGTTGTGAGTCAGGGAGACGAAACAACGGTAACAGTAAAACGTGCGCAGCGTTCTAGAACGAGCTGCGCATTTGAAGTGAAATGATGTAGTAAGTACAAGTAAGACGAGTAAAGAGGAAAATGAATAGGGGCCCCACACGACCCGATGTTCTTGTAACAAAATCCATGTTCAATGCTGATAGCCCATTGATTCCTGAGTTGTGTTATGATGGTGCAGGGAATGCATATGCGCGTGATCATGCAGGAAATTGGCTGTCCCATCCTGGGATCGCTCAGGCTGTCGCTTGAGTACACTGGCCTCAAGATCACATGTCTTATAAAGTAAGTCAATTTATTGTTCTTCAAGCTTCACAACAAGGACTTACCACCTTGCAGCAACATGGAGTTGCACCCTTGACGTATGGACTCACCACTCCTGCCAACTTCTCCCAACCTCATGAGGCATCTGAACCACCAGCCTTACTGTCTGGGTCCTGTCTTGTTCTGAGCCCTGCTCAGATCCCACTCCCCGACTCGCCAGATAGAGACCTTTGTGACCCTGTGGCGATTGCTGAGGCTCATGGGTATGCACCTGCCATCAGAACTGCTGGCACACATCGCAAGACTGCAGCCAAAGCTAACAAAGGTAAGGAAAAAGAGAATACTGAGTGCGCACATGCAGCTGAGGATGATGAAGATGACCCAAGGGCTGGGGCCAAACATGGCTGGCCCTGTGGGTCTAACAATTACAGCCTGACTGCCATTCAAGTCCTCCTGGACTTCATCAAAGATGAGCACCCTCTGGGCCAGAAAGGGTGGCAAGCCATCCATTTGAAGTACAGTGAGTGGGCAAGGGACCACGAATGTCCTCCTTGCAAAGCTATGTCGCTTGAAATGAAGTTCAAACAAGTAAGTCTTACATTCAAGTATTTCTACCCGCATCTCACATAACAACCTCAGTTGGTGAAAACCACGAAGCCCACAGGCAATGGTGTTTGTCCCCCGATGTAACTCATGCCCATGAGATTGACGCACTCATCAATGAGCGTGCTGGTATGTGTGATCTCAATGACTCGGATTTAGATGCTGACAACAGTCATGATGACCTGCAAAATGTTACTCCCCCCATTGAACATACTGCAGTCACTCGTGCCACTCGCACAGGTGCTCCTGTGCCACACTGCCGAGGTGCAGCTGCCTCAGAGTTGCTCACACATCAGCGGGGCCTTTGACCCTGCCATCCAGGACACTCAGGACGAGCAACGTGCCAACCGATCCATTGCAAATATGCAACTACTCACCCAAGCACAGCAGCTACAAGATGCCAATGCAGTCATGGAGCAGTTATGCACTCAACTGTATGACATGTGCAGCAAACTCTACAGTGTTGAACACGAATGCGACCTTAGTCAGCTTTATGCAGATGCATGGGTCTGCTCCCAACCCAGCTCCTTGCCATGCCCATCCCAACCCAGCTCCTCACCACACCCATCACTGGCACAAACCCAAACAGCCGAGTTACACCTATTACCCTGACGGAGGCCAAAGTGTCATTTGGCACAGTGAGACAGAGACCCTCACTAACATGTCTGATCATCACTTGATTTCTCCTCACTTTACTGATGTTACCCCTACTGATTTCGGTACTACTCCTTCTCCTTGGCATGCAGGACCGTCTCGCTGGGCAAGTAGACCACGTTCCCATGGTGGATATCCACGCAATACTGTGGTTCATCCAAGTCATTCTTGCAGGCAAAGCATCCAAGAGCCTACAGACCCCAACAGTGGGGAGGATGCCTGTGAGCCACTGAGCACGGAAGTGTAGTCTCCAGCTGTCTACTGGTTACTCTTACCAAAGGCCTCATATCTCTCCCTTACTCGGCGAGGATGAGCCACTGAGCAAAGAAGTGTAGTCTTGAGCCATTTACTGGTTACCCTTACCAAAAGTCTCATATCTCTCCCTTACTCCAATTGTCTTCTAACTTGCGCTTCATTGAGAATAAAAAAATGACTGTTCAAACCTCATATCTCTCCCTTACTCCGATTGTCTTCTAACTGAATCTAGCCCTCATCTCTCCCTTACTCCGATTGTCTTCTAACCAAATCCAGCCTCTGCCGCGTTTCTTCCGCCATGCTCATATCTCTCCCTTACTCCAATTGTCTTCTAACCAGATCGAGCTCACCATTAACTCCGGACCTATCATTCAGACCTTATTGATGATCACTCATGCATATACAGCGAGCGCGACTGACAGAGCCCACCATTAACTCCAGACCTATCATTCAGACCTTATCAGTGAGTATACAGTGCGTGCAACTGGCAGAGCTCACCATTAACTCCAGACCTATCATCCAGACATTATCGATGATTGCTCAAGAGTATTCAAAATGGGTGAATTCAAGGATGTGTATGTACCTCTACCCCAAGTACTCTAGTGTGATGTGGAAATGACTAACCCGATCTTTCTGCCTTTGCTCAGAAAATAGCATGTTCTCGAAGTTTTGCCAGATGGCAGCATCATCATCTGTCTCCTGCCAATACTTAAGGTACACCGTGCGGATTTGGTTGATGCCAACTTGGATTGTGTGCAGATTGTGCAATCAAACACAGATCTTGATGAGATCACCCCATGAATCTTTGTTAGAGATCTCAAGCGGCACATGCAATCTCCCAAAAGCACCTTGAAAACCATGCATCCCCCATTCAGTGGTCTGCTGGTAGGAGAGGAGCTCACAATTGAACACCATGTGTTCATCAATTTTGGCGACTGACCCTTGAAGACATTGGCCTTGTTTGAGGGGTGCACAGATCCGGCCTTGGATGTCGTTGGTCCCATGTCGGAAGGCTGTATCAGCCATGATGTAGTAACCTGGGGGAGTATGGTCTCAAAGGGATGTGGAGATTTGTTGAGCGAGATGTGAGTCATTCCAGCCACCAGGGGCATTCATCCTGGCAGCAATAATAACCCCTGTGACATTTAGTTAATGAGTGAAGTGCAAATTTGGCATCAAACTCACCTTCAGCTGAGAATGCCAACACTGAGCTGATAAAGTGCTTGGAGAGCCAACCATTAAATGTTGTGTTCTCGATGTCAACATCATCTGAGGTTTGTACAGGTAATTTAAGACCATCTATGCTGCCAAACGCCCCTGCAAGTCTCCTGTGACATGCAACAATGAGTGCACTACAGCATTTGAATTCTGGGCCTTCAAGCCATCAAATTTTGGCATCTCGCATGGTGCGGAGGGTGAGCAGGAGAAGCTGAAGGCCAAATTTAAGGTAGTGGGTGACAGTACTGGGGATAAGAGTGAAAATTTGCTGTAGGCTGATAGCATGCATAGTGGAGCTGAGATAATGCAACACAAGTCCAAGTGCCCCTGCAGCATCGAGCGAGCTCCGTTCGCTGCATGTATTTCCACGTGCATTCACATCATCACGAGGGATTGGTGTCTCATACCAGAGTTGGGCAAAACCTGCAGTAAGGAGTGAGGTGAAGGTAGTTACATCAATACCCATTGTGGTAATAAACACTTGATCATTCCGGCTATTGTATAACACCTGCCAAGGTGTGTTGATGCGAGGATTGGGAAGAAGCTGGGGCCAGCAAAGGTATGAACGATGGGGGTTCCAGGTGTTAATGCGCTCTTGTTTGTTGACAACACAGCATTCATTGCCATAGGGCACTCGTTCCACGAAATGCACGCCACCCTTATGCACATGTTAGAGAGACCTGGTGGTGGTTATGACTGGGCTAGGGCCCACAACTCCAAATTTGAAACCTCAAAGTTCGCATTAGTAGACTTTTCAATGAATATTGATAAGGAACATCCCTCCCTCATTACCAGGGGCACCACGATCACTCCAACAGCCATGCATCACTTCCTAGGTGTCATCCTAGACCAGGAATTACGCTGGAAAGCTCACATTGCCTATGCAGTAGCAAAGGGAACCGCCTATGTCTTTCAGCTACACTGTCTTTCTTCTACCTCTACAGGGATCCCACTCTCACTAATGTGTCAGTTATATCTAGCAGTAGCCCTTCCTAAGATGTTGTATGCGATAGATCTCTGGTTCCACCCGTTATTTGTAGGAGACTCTGATGTCCTTCAGCGAGGCTCAGTAGGCATGGTCAAACGGCTGGATAGAGTTCAACGCATCGCGGCATTAAGTATCACTGGGGCTATGCACACTACAGCAATGGATACCTTGGAGGCTCATGCCAAACTGCTTCCCCTGGCACACAGACTTCAAACAAGCAGTCATATGCCTAGCCGCACACACCCCATGCCATCCTCTGTTTGGCCCGGTACACAGAGCTGCCAAGAAATTTGTTAAGTGTCACTGATCCTCCCTCCACCACCTCTACCTTGCCACCCAACTTGATGTGGGCTCCATAGAGACCATTACGCACAGCAGACACCCTCCAAGTTCCCTGACCCCATACCGCATTGCCATTGCTGACACTAGAGAACTTGCCATCCAGGACCACAACAATAATAATGATGAAATTAAGATTTATAGTGACAGCTCCAGGATAGACAACAAGGTAGGAGCAGCAGCAGTACTCATCCGTAATGGTCATCCACAGCCAAAAGTTCTGCATTATCATCTGGGATCCATGGATGACCACACAGTGTATGAAGCCGAGGCAGTCGGACTCACCCTCACTGCAGGCAAATTCCCATTTTTCTCCAAAAAACATCCAAAAAACATTGATTGAAAAGATAGAAATTTCCTCTCATGTTGCCTATCAAAACATTGAAAAAATTTAATTCATGTGTTAAAGATTTTTTGTGCATGGGACATGATGCAAAAATTGGACATGTTCCTTCAAGGATAATACTGGATTTTCCATCTATTTTCTTTTAAACAGCAGTTTACAATGAGGTTAAATTTCTGTTCCGTGTTTTCAAATACACACAGAACATTTGAAAAACATAGTATGTTTGGACAAAAAATTCAACATTATTATAAACTGTTATTTAAAAGACAATAGATAGAAAATACAGTATTATCCTTGAAGGAACATGTCCAATTTTTGCATCATGTCCCATGCACAGAAAATCTTTAACACATGAATTATTTTTTTTCAATGTTTTGACAGGTAACATGAGAGGAAATTTCTATCTTCTCAATCAATGTTTTTTGGATTTTTTTGGAGGAAAATGGGAAAATGCCTGCAGTGCCTAGCAGCCCAACTATTATCTATGGAGGATGATGTCACTTACCCCGTATCTATATTTGTTGATAACCAAGCTACTATTAAATCCAGTGATGTATTCTCCACTAAGCCAGGTCACTATTTGATAGACCATTTCTGCAGATTGTTAATGGACCTGAAGAAAGTTAGTTGTGACCGCTACTTCATGATTACAGTCAGATGGATATCAGGTCACGATGGGGTGGCAGGGAATGAATTAGCAGACCAGGAGGACGTGCAGCCAAATCACACTCAGAATCCAGCCCCAGAACACATCTCCCCCCCTACCTTCACAAGGGGGCTCTTCCCTGCAGCATCTCTGCATTGAAGCAAGCACAGAAGAAAGAATCATCTGAGTGCTGGGCAAGATTCTGGAGCAAATCACCTCGATATGATCGCACTACTAGTATTGACCCTAACATCCTTAAAGGCTCATTCATTTCCCTTGCTCAACACCTTCTGAAATGACACATCAGCATGCTCCTTTGGCTCCGCACTAAACACATCTCCCTCAACCAGCATCTTTTCCGCATATGCAAGAGTCACACACCCAACTGCCCGCACTGCAAAAACTCCATAGAAACCATACTGCACTTCCTCATCACCTGCCCCCATTATGTGCGAGCACGCCATGTCCTTACCTCTGCCCTTCACCGTCGGGCTTCCTCCCTGTCCTTCCTACTGTCTAATTGCAAAGCAAGCACGTCACTCATCCATTACATTAATAGCACGGGTTGCTTGCAACCAACCTTTGGTGATGTGCCTCCCCAAGTTCGCGATGACAGACAATGACCAGTTTTCACACAGTTTGATTCCAAAGAAAGTCACTTCATGTGGAGGGAAGGTGCAGGCCACCTACCCTCAAACCCCTACTCGAAGACAATGGGACACAGGACCCCTTAGAGGCCCGGATGGAGGATCTAGTTAGTGTTGGTTGTGAGGAAATAGAAGTTGTATTCGAGTTGAGAGAAAGAGAAGGGGCGGATCATCCCTGCTGCTCAACAATCTAGCGCCCACCAACTCAGTCCCTATGGTGGCGCCCGCAGCAAGATTCCCCGCACCCATTAATATCCTTTTGTGCTCCACGCTCCATCATTCTCTTCGTACCCGGTGTTACACCCGAGTACTTGTATCAACCACAGTCAACAGCAGGGACCTAACAACAACAAACAGCACAGTAATGGTTCCGCAGACTGGAAGATTTGTGCATCTAAACGGCCGGCAGGAACAGCAGACTGATGGAGGTCAACCCTCCATCAGGGCATTTGCGAAATCAGAGATGCGGTGGGGGACACAGGTGTCCCCCCTTTCCTAGTTAGAATTGTCCTACATAGGGTACCTTACCCCCACATGGACATAAATTGGATTTTTTTTAAAAAAATGCACTCTTGTTGTGATACCTCAATCCCACAAATGAGGGCTGCAGCTAGGACCTGAGCTCCTTTGTTGTCATCAAAAAGTTCTGCCTTGTCATCATTGAGAAGCAGGTACTGCATTGCAAAATTGTCCATTGAGGACTGGACTAAACTTAAAGACTACTGAGTGTATGGGGGATTATCATTACATAGATTAAATTATTGACATGATTGCAAATGTATTTCAGGCTCTGAAATAATCTATTCTGGATTATTTTGCCTATGGAAAGTCATGGATTATACAGGATCTATATATATGTTACCCCATGTTCGCATATGGTGTGTGAACTTCTCCACAACGCCCAAAACATAGCCCATTTTGGATATCTCCACAATATGAAACCTTCCCATACCCTCCCCAGTCCATCCCTGGCTCACCACCACACCACAATTAGATACAGCATGTAGGTAAGTAGTATTATAGGTTATATGCATATAATAAAACATAATACACCGCTTTTTCTGTCTATTTTTGTACCAATGCCTGCTACCGGGCCTCTGCAAGTGTGATCTAATAAAAAAATATCAAAAACAATTTCGCAATTTTGACTCTTTGGTATTAGATTGTTCTGGAGCGTTTATAATATGTTTACAAACATATATGAACCCATCCCTACCCTTATTTGACATCCTAGAGCACCCTATATCAATTAATGTACTATACTAACATAAAACATAAAACATAAAACAGGTTCGCTTTTTTTGACCTTTAGGTATATAGACTTGAAAATATGATTCCCAGCATCCCTTCAACAGTATACACAACATATCAGAAGCCTGTGTTAAGAGGATCAGTTCCTGTGATGCCATGTGCTTACCCTCTCCTGATGGTTCACACCCTGGGAATTTTTTTCCTGTAGCTCCGGCTCTCCAGGATGGTGGTGTACTTGTTCCTATTGGTATTGAGAGTATTACAGTCATATAGCTACATTAGAATAGCATCAGGATCCCTCTCTACATGAAATATCTCCTTCTACCTATGCTACTGCATATTTTCACATTTTTGAGGTTTTTCACTGTATTGCTCTTGCATAAACTATACAAAATGCTCATATTTACCTTCTAATACATATATTGAGTCTTTTTATGTCAAGGATCACACAAAAATATGTAATTATGGCAAGAGATGGCTTCACATATTTTTTTGAAGGAGGCAAAGTTGTTCTTCTGCTGCAGGAATGGTGGATTCGGGGAGTACATGAGGAAGGGCTCAGGGTTTGTAACCCATCATGAGGAAGAATGGAGATGCATTTCTGGAGTCATGTTTCTGGTGGTTGTGGATGAATTCAGACATGGGAAGATGTTCGACCCAGTCTTCTGGGTTATTGCAGCAGTAGATATGGAGATAGGTTTCTAATTCTTGATTTAGATGTTCCATCTGTCCATCTGTCTATGGATGATAGGCAGTGGAAGCAGTGATGTTGTATTTCAAGAGCTTGGCGAGGGCTTTAGAGAATTTGGATATGAATTGTGGTCCTCGGTCTGAGATCACTTTTTCATGGAGTCTGAAGTGTCGGTAAATGTATTTGAAAAACTTCTTCGCTACACCTTCTGAGGTGATAGTTTTCATACAAGGGATGAGAATTACCCCCTTCATAAGCCCATGGTCTACCACAACCATGATACAATCAAAACCATTACATGGGGGTAGATCCGTGATAAGGTCAACAGATACTTGGGCAAAGGGAGTAGAAATTGAAGAAGGGATGGGGACGAGTGGAGGAGTGGTCAGATGGGTGTTGGACTTCATTTGCTGACGAAGGGTGCAATCCTCAACATATTTCCGGATATAGGTCCCCATCGAGGCCCACCAGAAGTTGCGTTTCACCAGTTCTTCAGTTTTAAAACAACCAGGATGGCCTGCTGTAGGATGATCATGGGTTCATTCCAAAATAGTGTGGCGACCAGCTGGTCACACGTAAGCCTGGTCTTTATAGAACAAGACATCATCTTTAATTGTCCAATTGGAAAGGGCTGATTTCATGGGGGGAAGACAAAGACCACTCAGGGCATTGGAAGCTGCTTGGAAGATGGGGTCAATATCGTCGGGATCAGGGTTTGCAAGAGTGGTCATCAATTCTTGATCAAGGAGTCGGACAAACATGGAGTCTGGGAGTAGGGTCATATCTTTGTTATCAGATGAAGTGGGCATGTGATCAGCACGACAGGATAATGCATTGGGAGCGATAAGTTTAGTTCCAGCGATGTGGTGGAGTTCAATATCATAACAAGATAGAAGCAGCTGCCATCTAGCTTGGCAACGGGTCAACTTTTGTGCAGTGCGGAAATAAAGAAGGTTCTTATGATCAGTGAAAATGATAACTGGGTGTGGGTTCCCTTTGAGATAATGACGCCATTCTTGAAGAGTGCAGATAATGGCGAGAAGTTCACGATTGAAGATTTGGTAGTTTTGTTCTGCTGGGTTCAAGGACTGTGAGAGGTATCCACATGGGTGATAAATACCATTTTCATCTGTTTGGAGCAATACACCACCAGTGGCAACTAATGATGCATCGGTAGTGACAGCAAATTGCCGTGTTGGATCAGGGTTTCAGAGGACAGGTTGTTTCAAGAAACAGTCTTTCAATGTAACGAATGCATTTTTACAGGGTGTTGACCAAGAGAATATGGTATCTTTATTTGTCAGATCGATGAGGGGTTGGGCGATATCAGAGTAATGAGGAATGAAGTTTTGGTAGAAGTTGCAGAAGCCCAGGAACAATCTGATTTCTTTAATGGTAGTTGGGGTGGGCCAATCATGGATTCCGTCAGTTTTGGCGACGTCCATAGCGATGCAACCAGGATGGATAATCATTCCAAGATATTCTACTTCTTGTGCATCAAATGTACACTTCTCTGGTTTTAGGAAGAGCCATTCAGCACGTATTTTGGTCAAGATACGATGTGTCCATTCATGGTGTTCCTTGAGGTCATTGGAAAAGATGAGTATATCGTCCATATAAATCACTAACCATCCTTTGTTGATTTCTTGTTGGAACGTCTGATTCATGTAAGCTTGGAACATGGCTGGTGAGTTACAAAGCCTGAAAAGCATAACATTCGGCTCATAGAGTCCAAATTTGGTGGTAAACGCAGCCTTCCATCTATCATCAGGGTGGATACGGATGTTGTTATAACTGGAACGAACATCCATTTTTGTGAAGTATTTGGATCCATGAAGTCGTGCTATGAGTGATAAGGGAAGTGGTAGGGGGTAAGCATTCTTGATCGTCCAATCATTGATGTATCGGTAATCTTGACATGGCCGTAAATCTCCACTTTTCTTTCCGACAAAGAAGAAACTGCTAGCTTGTGGAGATTTCGATTTGGAGATGAAGCCTTTCTGTACATTTTCATCAATAAACACTTTAACTACAGTTCATTCAGCCACTGAGAGGGGATAGATTTTCGATGTTTTTGGGATGAATCCTGGTTTGGTTTCAATATGATGGTCAATACCAGGTCATTCTGGGGGTAGTTGGTTTAAACCGTCTTTAGTGAAGATATCGGTGAAGTTGTGGAGATAAGAAGGAACAAGTTCTTCAAAAATTTTCTTCTTCTGTTCTAAACCTGCGGCTAGAGCAAATTGTTGGGCTTTGTTACTAACTTTCGCGTATTCCATAGACCATGGGTTTCTGTTCAGAATGACTAGTTCTGTCAGAAGTTAAAGGTGTATCCATGGAAGTGTTCATGATCACCCGAAGTTCGGATGCATCAGAGGAATATTCCACTAAGAATTTGTCATCATCTAGATTGTACATAGAGACTTCTCGCACTGGTGTGGCAAAGTTCTCTTGCATCCAGACATCTTCCTTTGTGTCAAAGGTGTCATCCTCATCATCAGGGATAGGAAGAAGGTTGGGAATAGGAAGGGAGGATGGTGTTTCTTTGCCAATGACTTCTTCAACGGTTGCTTTCGGATAAGTAATGGGGGTTTTGACGACTGAATTTGTTTTCTTCAACTTGAGGTTTTTCCAAGTTCGATCGAGGGGTTCTTGTCAAAATAGAAGTGGAAGGCCATTCTTCTTCCTTTCTTTGTTGACTTCTTCCTCAACCTGGTTACTTTTTGTCGTATGTGAGAGAACAAGGGTTTCTGCTGCCCAATCAATGACTGGGTTCATGGCTCTTAGCCAGGGAATACCAAGGAGAATCTGATCTCTTTGCCCTAGACAAGTGACATTAAATTTCCCAATCATGGTTCTGTTGTCTATTTTGACTGTAAGAACACAGTAGCGGTAAATGGCTCCGCTTTTGGAATAGCTTCCGTCAGCTGTAGTAACCCTGAAAGGTTTACTTAGAGCATGGGTTCGGATCTTGTGCTTCTTCATGAAGTCTTCTGAGATGAAGGTTCTGGCTGCTCCAGAGTCAACAACTGTGGTGGTTTCAATGGTTTTCAGACGTGTTTTCAAGATAAGAGAAAGTGGAACTTGGAGTTCCTTTCATTCACCAACTGCTCATACAAGTCTTATGGGTACATCAGAAGATATTGACATTGATCCAGTCTTCCATATCAAAAATCCTCATCAAGGTGATGAGTTTCCACTTCTTCTTCTTCTTCATCGCTGCTTTTGACTTCTTTATGATGAACGGGAGTCTTTCCCTTCTTCTTCTTCTGGGGACATGCCTTCGAAAGGTGTCTGATCTGATGACAGGTGAAGCATTTTCTGGTTCAGAAATGTTTGGTGTGTTCTTCTTTGGTAAGGCAGTCTACCTCCATGGCGTTAGGGTCTTTAGAAGATACGTATCTGTGAGATCTGAAGTTCTTCTTCTTCTGGGGTTGCTGACGAGATTTGATAGCATTCAGCTGGAGGCATGCATTGTCGAGGTTGATGCAAGTGGAGAGCATGACATCAAAATCATCAGAGACATCCCCGGTGTTGTAAAGACGGTGGAGTAGTCCATGGTGTAATCCATCTAGGAAAAACTATTTCTTGGAGATATTGTCATGGATTCCTGCTCTTTGTGTGAGCATCAAGAACTTGGAGATATAACTCTGGAGTTCAGTTCCTTGCTTCAAATTGTGAAGCTTAGCTAAAGTGGTTCCCGAGGGATCAAGCAGTTTAAATGCTTTTCTGAAGTCGGCAAGGAAGTTGTTCCAGATGCCATAGCTGATTACGAGACCAGCGGTGTTCTTGTGGTCAGGACTCTGTGCAAGTCTAAGGAAGTCTTCCTTCCAGTATCGTGTGTTTCCTTCGTTCATGAAGGAGGTGACAAAGATGATTTTCTGTTTATCGTCGATGTAGATTTTCTCATTGATATCAAGGTAAGAGTTGCATGACATCAAAAATCCTTCAGATTTGTCTCTATCTCCATCAAAGATTGGCGGAGATCCGATTTTGATTTCAATGGGTTTGGAGGAAGACATTGGGGGGTTCAAAGGTGGTATGGGTGGAATAGCACCTAGGTTCAATGCACCAAATATTGGTGTTAATGATGTCAGCTTGTCTTAGCTTTCTTTGGGGACCTGGAGTTCTATCTGTCATGATGACCAGGATTTTGTCTTTCTTCGGGATGGTATGGTACAATGCGTGATAGTGATGTAGGAATAATCAAGACTTTAATCTTTTGTTACAAACTGGGATAGTTCTGACGTATGGCTACTTGATAAGAGTAATCAGCCAAGGTCAGTTCAAAGCTCTTGCATATACAAGAGTTCAGTGGTTCAATAAGACAAGGCAAGGAGAGTGTCCTTGACTTGAATTAAGTTCAGATGACTTAAGATTGGAGGTCTCAAGTGAAGGAAGTTCCAGGTAAAACCCAGTCAGATTAAAGTAAAGAACTACAGCATACAAGACGGGTTTATATAGTGAACGATAACTGCTTTAGGGCAGGTATTTGTAATGAGTCATAACGAGTCAAAGATAAGAAATGAGTCAGAGATAAGGGACAAGTCATAACAAGTCAAAGTTAAGAAATGAGTCAGAGATACCAAGAATAGATCACCTAGCGACAGTGTGATAGCGATCATGATGTAATACAAGATAAGAAATATCAAAGATAAGTCTAGCGGTGGCATCATGTGGCACGTGACATAATACAGGTAAGTGGAAGAAGAGAAAAAGTAGAGGGGCGTACAGTGACTGTAACACAGTTGAATAGATAGTGGTGTACAGTTTCTTCATTCTGGGGGCAATGGGGGCAGAATGGGGTTTCGGATTTGGTGAGGTGGTGAAGATGCTTGTTGAGTGGTGTGTGTTGGGTGCAGAGGTTTATGAGGAGACTGGTTAGGCATTTGGGATATGTGGCGGCTAGCTTGATGAATGATCTCTTGAGCAGGTTATGGTCAATGTGATTGATATGTAGGTAGTGTGGTGATTTTCTCCAAATATGTTCCCACCTTTGATGGGAGCTGTCGCGTTGAGATTGGATGAGGGCTGAGATGCTGAGAGGGAGCAATGTGGTGAAAGAAATAGTAGTCAGCTAGCTATACCAACAAACCTACTAAATCCTAATGGGTGTGAGTGCAGTACATCGACCCAAGGGGACTGCTATTGAAGCACTTCTAATAGTGCGAGGGAAGAGAAGGGAAGGAGTTATGATCTGAGACCAGAGATATTCCAACTGACCGAAGGTCTGAGTTTGAGTCTGATAGTGTTCAATGCAAAGGGGTACCAATAGTACACCCGATGTGAGATACCCGATACGAGTAGAATGGTCTAAGGCCGAGGGGAACAATGGGTAAGGCTAGGCTGAGGTAAGGGGAGTCTAGGTATAACTAGGTATAGGTTGCTGAGTCTAGACTTGCAGTAGTGGTCCGAGTCTATACAAGGCCTAGGTATAGAAACCTTAGATAACACGCACTTAGAGTTGTCAAGGCATGCCTGAGATGAAAAGCAAAGGGATCAATTTGCACAATCAAAGTCTAACTAAGGTGACTCCTACAATGGTAGCAGGTATGTCCGGAGAAGGGAAGTAAGTGATAATACGAGACTTGGGTCCTATTTATCTAACTACATGAATGTCTGGGATCACAAAGGCGAGAGCAGTAGTGAGATGCAAGGTATTTGGGTTAGTATGTAATAAGGCTTGTGGTTGCTGCAGCCATGGGAATACATGTAATAATGCCTGCTGATCATTCAGTAATAGTAAGATAAGGTTAAAATGCACCAATGGAGATAGGTGGACATGGGCAGAACATGGGAGGACTCGGTACCAACTGGACAGGATGCTTGGCCGAAGTGTGAGGCAACTGAGACAGCAGGTAAGGACAGTGGACTGTGATCCTATCTAACATCAATCGGCCAAGGCAATGGACTTGGATCAGCCGAGTTGGACATTGTGCGATGTGACATTAGGAGAGTCGGATGAGTCGAGGTCCTGCAGGGAAGGGTGGGAAGATATGATGTGGCCTCTAGGAGGTCTGACCTCTATAGCAAAAAGGGGTTCTGTGAGGCTAGCCTGAGTTTGAACACCACAGCGAGCTGTGGCGTAGGAAGTGGGGGAGCTTTCTATGTGGGCTATTGTTTATGGCTCCCTCTGCTGCTCTTTTTTCTTGCTTGTCCGCTTCTTTGTTGCTGTGTACATCTTCATGGCCTGGTATCCATCTGACTGTTACGTCGAAGTCGTCATGTTCCTTTGCTACTCGGGTCATATGTTTTCTGAAAAGGTCTGCTAAGTAGGATCCTGGCTGGGGATAGAAACTGTCACCACTCTGTATGGCTGCTTGGTTATCAATCATGATAGACATTAGGAAGATAGGGTCCCATTCAGTAGCAATGGGCTTGGCTGCTAGAAGGAGTCCTACTTCTTCGGCTTTGTATACTATGTGCTCCTTGTCAGTACCTAGATGAAAGTGTAACGTATGAGGGTATGTTCCTGCTCTGAATAGAATTGCAACTGCTCCCATTCTGTGATTGTGGCCTGAACTGTCGCAAAAAAATTGGATAGGATCTACTAGATTTTCACACTCTTTGATGGCTTCTGCTTTGTTTGTGGCAATGCAAAATTTGACTGGGTGGTGTGAGTGAGGTGGACGTCTAGCTGGGATGAGGGTTTCAATATCTTCTGGTCTAATGCTGAAGCAGTGTGTGAGTCTGTGAAGTGATGAATGGTGGGAGGATATGTAGCGCTTCACTGTTTTTCTGATCACATGGTGCAAAGGGTGCAATTGAGGGTGTGATGCCATTTGGACTATGGCTTGGTGACACAAATTCTGGAGGGATAGTGCGACTGGGAGGATGTTTGCGTGGGCTTCGAGGATGTCAGTTGCTGTACTGTGCATTGCACCTGTCATTGCTAGGGTTGTGAGGTGCTATACTGATGTGAGTTTCTTGACCATTCCTAAAGTGCCTCATTGTGGTCAGTTGGAGCCTTCTCTGAATGCTGGCGTGGACCATAGATCTTCTGTGTAGAACATTTTTGGGATTGTGACCACTTGGTAGAGTTGACGGGCCAAGCGGATCGGGAGACCTTTGGTAGCTATCAATAGGCATCTGAGCTGCATAACATATGCAGTTCCCTTTGCTGTTGCTTTGTTGGTGTGGGCCTTCCAATGGAGTTCCTGGTCAAGGATTACTCCTAAGAATTTGTGCGTTGAGGTAGGATGAATGGTGACTCCTTGGGTAATCAGAGGTGGGCATTCTTTGTTCCTGTTCATAGAGAAATCAATCAGTGCAAATTTAGTGGTTTCAAAGTGTGAATTGTGGGTATGAGACCAATCAAAGCCACCATTAGGTTGTTCTAGCATATCTTTGAGGATGGCGTGAGTTTCGGTGAAGTTCTTCCTGATGGCTATGAAGGCAGTATCATCTACAAATGCAAGGGTTAGTTCTACCAGTGCCTTTCAGCCTTGGCGTATCTTTGCTGCATCTACAAGGTCAGAATTGTAAATTATATACAAAATCATAGAAAGTGGGTGCAGACAAGTGCAGACATGCAGAAATGAGTCAGTGCATACAAGCAAAAATGAGTAGTGGCAGGGACAGGCCCAAATGAGTCCAGGCAAGTCCAAATGAATGCAGGCAAACCCAAATGAATGCAGACAAGTCAAGGGGAGTGGAAACGAGTGCAGGCAAGTCCAAACAAATTCAGATGAGCCCAGACGGGTCCAAACAAGTCCAGGCAAACCCAGATGAATGCAGACAGGTCAAGGGGTCAGAGCGAGTGTAGACAAGCCAGAACAAGCCAGAACAAGCCAGAAAATGAACCTGAGTGAGTGAGAGAAAGTGCAGACAAGTCAGGACAAACCAGAATGAGTTAGAATGGGTGTACACAGGCTGAAATGAATTCAGTAAGGGTGAGAATGAATACATGCATGAGAACAACATGTGTGTCATGTGTGAGTGAAAGATTACTACCAAAAATGATAGTGTGGGTATGTGGGTACTACTGTACAGATACGGGTAAGTCCACGGGTCTGAAAATGTCAATCCATACCTGAAGGTACCCATACCCGTGCAGTTCCCTATTGACAAGTGGATAACTGGAGTCAAGGAAGACATTAAATTCTCATTGACTGCTTATACTCCAGTCTACCAGGTTCATCTGAGCTCCTTGCAGCATTTTGATGAATGAACTTCAGCCTACAAACTACTTGGTAAAATTGGTGACAATGTCCTCGATGTTGCTCGGTATGTTCCTGGCCACTTGCATTGATTGTCTGACTGATGTTGATGGCAAGACTCCATGCTGGTGTACATCTACTGTGGGCAGGTCAGGGAACTTCCATTAGCATCACGGATACTATGTTTGATGACACAATTCAAGAGTACAAAGCAGAGACTAGAGATGCACAAGAGGGGAGTCGCGAGGTCGCAGAGGTGTAGAAGTGAGTGATAGGGTGCCTTGTACTTAGGGAACTGCACAGGTACAGGTAACCCATGCGGGTCACAGGTATGGGTACCTTTGGGTATGGGTATGGATTGACATTTTCAGACCCATGGACTTATCCGTACCTGTACAGTAGTACCCACATACCCACACTACCATTTTTGGTAGTAATCTTTCACTCACACATGACACACATGTTGTTCTCATGCATGTATTCATTCTCACCCTTACTGAATTCATTTCAGCCTGTGTACACCCATTCTAACTCATTCTGGTTTGTCCTGACTTGTCTGCACTTTCTCTCACTCACTCAGGTTCATTTTCTGGCTTGTTCTGGCTTGTTCTGGCTTGTCTACACTCGCTCTGACCCCTTGACCTGTCTGCATTCATCTGGGTTTGCCTGGACTTGTTTGGACTTGCCTTGACTCATTTGGACTTACCTTGACTCGTTTGGACCTGTCTGGGCTCATCTGCATTTGTTTGGACTTGCCTGCACTCATTTCCACTCCCCTTGACTTGACTGCATTCATTTGGGTTTGCCTGCATTCGTTTGGACTTGCCTGGACTCATTTGGGCCATCCTGCCACTACTCATTTTTGCTTGTATGCACTGACTTGTTTCTGCATGTCTGCACTTGTCTGCACCTGCCCCTGTGCATTTTCGCTTGATCCTCCTTCAAGCCGGCCTTTCTCATGCACGACCAACCACTTTCACTCCTCGATATCTAGGGTTTAAAAGTCTGGTTAAGTCCGGTCTTTTGACCAATTTTCAAAAGACCGGACCCAAACCGGTCTGCATAAACTGAACCTTGTCCTGCAACCTGGACCGAACTCTTGGAAACCGGTCGAGCGCAGTAGCAATGAGGTTCGCAGTCGGTTCCAAACCGGTTGCAGATGCAACCGGTCCATAACTGCATAGGACTGCTTAGGACCGCTCCAGAAGTCTACATAGGGCAAAATCGATAACTACTATACAACATGTTTGCAGGCAGGATAGTATGAGTATAGCATAGCATAGTTTGAAGCCTTGCCTCAAAACAAACCAACATCTACTTGCCTCAAAACAAATCAATATCTGCTTGTAGCGGCGTTGTTGTTGTTGTTGTAGCATCGTTGACATTGTTGTAGTGTCGTTGTCATCGTCATAGTGTCATTGTTGTTGTTGTTGTTGTTGTTGTTGTTGTTGTTGTTGTTGTTGTTGTTGTTGTTGTTGTTGTTGTTGTTGTTGTTGTTGTAGCATTGTTGTTGTAGTGGCATTGTTGTTGTTGTGGTGGTGGTGGTGTCATTGTCATTGTCGTTGTAGTGTCGTTGTTGTTGTAGCTTTGTTGTTGTTGTAGCGTCATCATCAACATCATCGTCGTTGTTGTAGCAGCACCGTCGCCATTGTAGCATCGTTGTCGTCACGTCATCATCATCGTCATGTTGTTGTTATTGCTATAACACATGCAAAACATGCAAAAATGAATTAATATGTACAGACAAATGAAAAACATACCTAGACAACATCATCGTCATCGAGTCGTCATTGTCGTCATCATTGAGTCATCGGCATCGACATTGTGTCGTAGTTGCTACAATACATTCAAAAATCAATTAATAAGTGTAGACAAATGAAAAAAAACATGCCTAGACAACATCATTGTTGTCATGAGCGTCGGCTGGTGAGTTGTTGCACATTGATGTCGTTGTCTATAGTAGTTGAATGATGAGGGTTGAGTTTGAGAGTATAGTACTAGCAAAAGTTTGATCAAAGTAGTACATGTAATGTGGGACTTAACAAATTTGAAAGTAAAATACTAAGCATGCGAAATTGCTCTGGTACTGTGAGTACTGTAGTTGTCTGTGGTGCTGGGGTGAGCTGTGACTTTAGGTGTGCAAACTGTGGACCACTGGGACAAAATTTGTAGTTTGCTGATGAACCGGTCCTGGTATAGACCAGTTGCAGTCGACTTTTCATTGGTCTGATGTTAGGGGTCAAACAAGGCAACCGGCAACCGCAAGATGTCAAATTAAGGGAAACTGAGACTGAAAATTCGGTCTTGAAAAGTTGCAGTATGGTTCAGTCTGCGGTCTTTGACCAGTTGCGCAACCAGACTTTTAAACCCTATCGATATCACCCAAATGGATCTCTCTCGGCATCAATTTGTATTTCTTTCTGCCTGTGAAACTGCAGTCAGTGACTTTAAGATGCCCAACAAAGTGATACACCTAGCAGCTGGCCTACAATTTGCTAGGGTTAAGAATATCATTGGAACATTATGGACGGTCAACAATAGTACTGTCCAGTGCTTAGTCGAGGCATTCTATAAAAAGTTCTGTGGGGATGGCAAAATGAATCCCAAAGGAGCTGCCCAAGTGCTGTACCAAGTGGTCCACTCATTGACTCACAACAAGGACATGCCCCTGGACCAGCACATAGTGTTCATGCATATTGGTGTATGATCTCTGTCAAGCTTGAGCCTCGCTGACTGAACACATCGCAGATCCCTTGACAGATGGTGAGTGTGTCAATCTTCTGTTGAGCTCAAGCCTCACTGACCAAACACCTCACTGACCCCTTGACAGGATGTGAGTGTATTGATCCTGTGCTCAGGCCTCACTGACCAAATGCATTGACGGCTTTGGCCCGGCCTGCAGTTCTTCAAAGCCAAAGCCATCTGAAGCCAGGCCAGAACATCACTATTTCTGCATGTCTGTTCTTGTCTGCACCTGCCCCAGTGCATTTTCACTTGGCACCGCTTATAGTGTCTTGTCCCTACCCATTTGAGCCCGTCGTCACTCATTTTTGGTTGTTCCCGCTTGTCAACTTAAAGGTGTGTATTTCACTCGTGTAGTACTATTCATTACAATGCTCCTCACAGTGACCCACAGGTAATACCCCAGGTCCATTTTGTCGATACCCGTAGAAAAACCCGCACCCGCACCATGGGTATGGGTACAGGTTGGACTGTCCATACTAGGGTACTGCACAGGTAAACCTGCGGGTATGGACAGTCCAACCCATACCCATACCTGGAGATATACCCATACCCGTGGTGCGGGTACAGGTTTTTGTATGGGTATTGAAAAAACGGACCCGGGGTATCACCCACGAGGGGTATACCCGCGGGTCACTATGATAAGCATTGTAATGAATGATACTAACAAAAGATGTAATACTATTCTACCTGGATGCTGTCCCAACCCTCATCCAATGCTTCCTCTTCCCCAATGACATCCGGGAGCTTAGACATGTGAATGATATCCTTTGAATCAACCAGGCCCAACTCGCTCCATAAACCGACACAAAGCAAAGCACGTGTTGATTGAGCTGATAAACGATTTTGGACGTGTGACAGGATGAGACACCCGCGACTGAGGAGATGTTCAACATCTACAGAAGTTGCTATAGCCAAAGTAAGTTTACAATGTATTTTAAAAAAAAGTCACACACCAGGGATAGTAAGATAGTCAATGGCCATGCGTGACAGGTGGGGGAACGATTTGCGACGTTCATGCCACCAAGCGATAGGATTGGTGACATGTTCCACGTCCATACTAAGGTAGCGGTCAAGTTCAGAGGCCGAGTTAGTAGGTTTGGGGGCTGCAAGTGCTGGGAGATTGTCAAAAATGTTGTCACTCTAAGATTGAGTCAGTACAAACACTAAATAAAAAGCAAATAGACAAATACCATTGGTTTATCACCATTTGACTCCAAGACATCCTCCTCACACCCAAAATCAGAGTCGTCATCAAGCGACATGTACGAATGTTCGAATTATTCGCGGACAAGTAGTTCCACAGTGTGGATCCAGTCGTCTGGCCAGTGTGCTGCCTTGAAGTATGATAGCTTATGTTGGGGATGTAACACTAGTATAATAATATTAACTGTCAGTAGAAACCCAAAAAAACTAGATTGAATAGAACTTACCCATTGTGATTCGATATGTGTAAGACTTGTCTGTGAGTTGATAGTACTGGTTGAGGGTCTTTTTAGCGAGCCGAACAGCCGAACGAATTGAGGGCAAGTATTTCTTGTTGCATGAATAGGAGGTGAGTGTCTTGTCGATGTGATCCATTGCTGGGATCACTGTCGCACGGTTAGGTGTTGCACGCGAGAAGTAAAGGGTGGCGTCCTTTAGAATCTAACAAGAGCAAACAATGCAGTGCATGTGACATTGGAAAAGGAGCACGCACCTTAAGTATATCCCGCAATTGTTGCAGTATCACCCACTCATTATCCTCCAATTCATACTTCCATAAACCTAAGTCCCACCGTTGTGTAACGGCATCCATGACCTCTGGATGCTCCAGTGCATAGTTCAACATATCGAACGTGGAATTCCACCGTGTGGCCACATCACGTGGCATGAGGGTTTGGGGTTCCGACAAGTCCCTCTGGATGCCATGCCAAGCAGGAAGGACAATAGTAGTGGAGTGTATGATTTTGTAGGCAAGTTTGTGCACCTGGGGAATATGTTGAGTTCAATGGTGAGTTTTCTTTTGTTGCATGCTTACCTTGACAAGTGCTAACTTGACTGGGAGAATCTCTTCATTCAGTGCGACCCGCTCACCCTCATCCAACAACTCAACCTCATCCACAAATCCGTCATCATTATCAACCTCATCCTCCTCATCCGTCATCCCTGGACCCTCTTCCACCTCTGCATTAAGTTCTTCCAGCTCCACGTCAGTACTATCTACTTGTTTGGCTCCTTGTTTTGTTGTGTCGAACTCATGGATCAACAACTTCACCACCAGGTTGACCGTGTGGAGGAAGCACCTCGTGTGCATCGTTGCCCCACCAAACTCCAGCACTTTGCCACTCAATTTGCAAATCATTGCGTCGTTGTTGGACGCGTTATCACAAGTAATACACAGGATCTGTGCGCATTGGTTTTAATTGCATGTAAGTGTGTTTTATTGTTATAAACCATACCTTTTCTGATATGCCGAATTCTTCTAGCATTTTTGCAAACGTCTCTGCAAGTTCTTTGCTGGTATGGGACTATGAGACTCTTAGCGCACATATACCTACTAGATAGGTAAGTTTTTACCTTCCCAACTTCAACCATGTCTAATGGTATGCTTAGTGGCTCCGCCTCATGCTCGAAATGCGCCGAAAAAGCAACCAACGCACAATGGTTGGGCGACGACCAACCGTCAGTGGTAAAATTGATTTTACCATCATATTCCTGGTACGTCTTCATTATCTTTCTTTAAATTAATAAAAAAAATCACTTACCTGTAGCATTGTAGCAACACGCTGTCGAGTTCGCACAAAAACTTGCTGCACATCACACGACACAGTGGATGGGGAAGGTATGTGGTATTCAGGCCTCCCCGTCTTCATCAGCGACTGAAATGCGTGGTCCTTGACAATGTCAAATGGACGCAGGCTCTCAGACACCCAGCGCACAATCTCGGCCCTGGAGGCAAATGCTTTTTCAGGTTCCCAACACTCTGATGAGACTTCACTCATACCTTGTTTCAGCGCGCGTGTGTTGACGATGCGAGTACGTCACTTTCCCTTTCCCTTTGCGCTCAAATGATTCCGTGATTGATCCATTTTGCAGGAAACTACCAACAATCTTTTCGCGCACCTCATTGGCATCCCTGGCCTGATCAGTGGCTTTCAACACTTCGTCACCCCAGCACGAATGCACGTGCTTCCGCATGTTGCCAGTCGAGCACGCATCACCTTTGTCAAGGTACCATCGCACTTTGGTCTTGCACCTTCTGGCTTGGCACTTGAAGTCACGAGCACGATGGCCATCAATTTCGACAATCTGTGGCATTGGATCGAAAAATGCATAGGCTGGTGAGTTCCAATCTTTCATTACATGTTCTTTTTTGTACTCAATTAGTATGATATTTATATCAAGGTCATTGCACTTACCGAGCTCATCCTCCGCCATCTCATCAGCTTCATCCTCGGCTGACAACACTGTGTTGTTGTCGGCATCAGCATCATCATTGTCGTCATTGTCTTCATACAACGCATTCTCTTCCTCCTCGGTACGCACAACAGCACGCCAGTTCAAAACTGATTCTGGCCGTGGAGACAATGATGCTGTTGATGATGCTATGACAGGCCTATTTTTGTCAACTGCCTTGTCTTCATCGGTAGATCCTGCATCATCGGTGGGAGTGTTACCGGGCAGTAGGCTTTTTTTGCCTTCTTCGGGTTCGTGTTCCCAATATCTTGATTGCCATCGGTTTTACGCTTCTTTGATGAAGTTCTGACAGTCTTCTCTTCTAGAGCAGCTTTGGCCTTCCCGGTCATTTTGATAACTTGTTTGGCTGTGGCTGCAAAGGTGAGCTGCATGATGGGCAGTACTAGTAGGTGGTGAAGGTTTGCAAGTGTCACGCAGGATGTTTTAGAGTTTTACATTTTTTAAGTTAGAGTTTTCATCTTGTTTAGGTAGTCGAAATTTATTCACATGTCCCCCATTTTTGTATCGACACCTGCGGCTGGGGTATGGGTATGGGTTCAGGTACTGTGACCCCAGACCCGTACCTGTACCCCAGTGATACCCATACCCATGACCCGCGCAGGTTACCCGTACCCATGCAGTTCCCTACTTGTACTAGGCTGCTGTGTCAATTTCTTGGGTAGTGTACATGTTGTGTGCTGTGTACTAATTCTATTCAGTTTTGTCAATTTCAGTCAGTGGCATGGTTTGGCTCCTGTAGCTCAAAAAAGCGAAACTACTGTAAGGTCCTACTAGTGTTAGCTATTGCAACCTGTAGCAGCCTGTAGCTTGCTACGACGAGCTACAGGCAGTTGCCATAGTGCTATATAGTGAGCCTTGCAGCTACATAGCTGTGTGTAGAAGGACTTGACACATTGGGCTACAAGTACTATATTGACTATGTAGTACCCTGTAGTCAAGTGTGTTTTTCCTGATGCACTGCTGTCATTCGAGGAAGTACTGTAACTCATCTTCAGAGTCTGGTTCTTCAAGGAGCTCATCAAGTGTGTGCTGCATGAGCTCTACATAGCAAGCTAATATAAGGTCATTGTGTGTATTTTTGAGGCCTCGTAGTTGTTGTTTTTGAAGTGATATGCGAGGCATTGTGGGCTGATCTTATCAGCATAGTACAGTGATGTGTAAGCAAAATGGAGTTATAATTCGGAGTTTTAATAGTGTTGTCCAAGTTTCCAAGCATTGTCTGTTCCGTATCGTTTTTAACTTTGAATACCACTATTAAATAGATCTGATTTTTGCATGATAACACGAAAGCTAGCAGCTAGGCATAGACAAATAAACAAGGACTCAAAAAAAAAAATTCCGGCATAGCGGTAAATACCAAACCAGGGCATAGCCGAGCCGTGGCATTACTACACGTGATGTTCGTCCATTCCAGGTACCATCTCTCCTGTCAAATGACTCTTTTCGAAGTCACGGTACCTGAGTACTGACCAGTGGTCTTCCCTTGCAACAGTCATTGTGCGTGAAACCTCGGATCTGGCAAGGCCTCTTTGATTTCAACAAGTAAACACTCAAAATTTTTGTTGTCTATAAACTATTTATGTCTATTTACTCGAAAATCGTAGACATCTTTGATTGCTCCAGGTCCCAGGATCAAGTTAGAGTTCCACTGAGTCCGAAACAAACTCTCACATTCAAGAACACCAACCTGACATGTAAGTCAAGCAAGGTTTCCGCCGACGTAGGCGGCAATTCTCGAGTCTACTTTGGAATGCTAAGTCACAACAGGGCTGCACACTCAAGATTCACTGGTGATTGTATAACCGTGATTGCATTCAAGGACCTTAGTGATGGTTACTGTCGAAGACCAACTTATCACCACCACTGGGCTGGATGCAAATACAAGAATAATGTTGCAGATGCATTCTAAAGAGAAACCTTTTGGCGTGGACGGTGGAAGTAGTTGGGAAGTAGTCCCAGCTATGCAGCGAAATGGATATGCATCTAGCTTGTGCGGTGCGTCAGCTGGCTCAGGCTGCCAGATGCATTTGTCAGGAAAAAGTGTTAATAGTGCAGTGCTAGCAGACGTGGTGGCATAATGTTCTGTATTGGACAGAGCTCACACCTGTGACTCCCACGTAATCCCTGTAATTAGTAGTGCTAATAGATAGGGTTAGCACGTCTAAAACGACGCAAATTCAGCACCCACAAGCCTCCTTCAATATCTATTCAATAAAGCCTGACCTCTAATGACCAGGGTGTTGCATAGTAGGGTAAGCAAGCGTGGACACATCAACGCTGACGTAGTTAATATTACTGACGTTCGGCTAAGTCCGCCCGCCACCCGAACCTTCGTGGACGTCGTCTCACACAACGAGCTCGCATAGCTCACGTTAACATGGTCATCTAAAAGGCGCGTTTTCACATATACATACGGACTACTTGGGGTATGTACAGCATATAAACAAAGGTAGCAGGGTACACTATGTCTCCTTGGCCTCTCCCTCGTCAGACGACTCAACAAATTCCGCGCTCTTGGGACCGTCGCGATGGCCTGCAGAGTTCCTTTTCGCCTTCTTCGAGGGTCCGTTCTTCTCTTTGTTTGCAGCAGGCAAACACTTGCGCTTGCGAGAGAGGCCAGCATCGGAACGCTTCTTGCGTGGCTGGCGAACCACTTTCCCTGCAGAACGGCGTGTGTCCAGTTCTGCCATGTGAGCTTTAACCTCGGCCGGTGTAAGCGCAACCCAGTAGCATGTTTGAGCCTTGAGAGCGTCACGGAGCTTGCGAATCTCGCCGATAATCCCAATATTTGAAGGACTGATAAACTTGATGCTGGAGGGCCATCCGATCAGCCGGACAGCATAGGTTTCGACGACCGCAGTCTCGTAGTTCTTATAGTTCATAGCAATATCTTTCTTGCCAGTTACCGAAACTGTGAAAAGTGTTAAATGCATGAATATAAGTTGTTCACATTGCTACATACCCAGTCCACGGATGATCAGTTTTCGAACTTGCTTGCGCGCAATCTCCAATGAGTCGCGTTCGTTTAGATCTGGAGGATACTTGTTAATAGAATATGACCAGGGTGACAAACCACTTACTTTGGTTTTGTGTGCACGCCCACTGTTCGTACTGTCGGAGATAGTCAGCCATCGGAAGGTCATACACATCCTCCCAGAAGTCTTCTGAATTATCGGTCCCATGCATTGAGCTTTGAATGGTGTCATTGATGTGTCCACGAACAACAAATAGAGTCGCGTAGGTCCCGGTGCGAACACGTAAGTCATCGAGCTTTGGAGACACCAAAAAGATTCAAATGAGGTCAATTGAATACATTTGATGTGCATGAACATACCTCCTTGATGACCCTTTCCGTTGTGAGCAGAACATCCCTTGCTGCAGCGATATTGTTTCCTCGCACACTAACTACCTTCTGCTCGCGATGCTCCTTGAGAGCTGTAATATAATTAGCCTTTTCGTCCTTTGTCAACTTTTGCATCCGAGAATCATCGCCAACCATCTTGCGCAGCTCGGCTAAGGTATATTGAGAGCCAGCAAGTTGATCTGATCACGACAAATCAGACTATGAGTTTTGAGACAGTGATAATTCAACTCACCGGAGTTCATCTCCTTAGCCTTGGCATGGACAAGGGCATTAGTCAACTGGACCTTGCGTGACGTGTGATACTTGGTGTGATTGCCAATCAAGTCATTGATATACTTGGGAGTAACATGGTGAGCGTGCGAGATGGAATCAATCTTCAATTTCTGCTCATCCAGGTGTATGGTAAGAGCTTCGTGCAAGCGCTTCGTCACCTCTGTCTTTTGGTCCCTCTTAATCTTCCGAGTTGCCTTTTGAGTAGTGTTGCCGCAGTTTGAGTTTATCCCCGGCTTTAGCCGTGGCCGGAGCCGTAGTTAGCCAAGCCATGTATCTAGTTATATATTACATAATACACGGCCCGGTCCAGTCAGTAAGCCGTGTTTCCAGGCTTCAAGCCAGCTCAAACTAAGTTTAAATTTAGAATAAATTTAAAATTTAAAATTTAAATAAATACAAATGGTAGAGAGCGGCCGGGGATTTTACAAGTACAAGGAATGATAATTCTTCTTTTCAAGATACTGAGCGTCCGCCATGCGCTCGAGTAACACCAAAGGGCGATGCTTAGAATCTGAGGTACCCTTGTAGAGCCTCTGCTGAATAGAGAGGCAGGCATCAAATCAGCTATGGTAGATCGTACATCATCATCAGAAAGAAATGCATCGTGGAACAGCAACTCACCCAATTGTAATGGCCCTGTAGGATGCGCCATGCCCAACCTGAACGTCTTGTCAATGTCATCACGAGTCGCAACACCCTGGACACGATACAAGCATTGGGAACCCCGCCAATCAGTAAATAGTGTCGGATCATCACCTTCTCTGAACGCATAGTCGCCTGCGGTGAAATTAAACACACAAAATACAGCGGCCTGTTGTCCGTTGTTGATTCTAAGTGACAGGTCGAGTTTGCACAGATCATCATCTGCAATGTGGCGCGTTTTCAAGCAGGATGCGAGGGAATGTTTCCTACTGTATGGCTGTGCGTCTGAGTGAGATAGGAATTCGGAAACGCCGTATGTGGCAGAAGGGGTGACGTAGGATTGGTGGAGTTGGATTTAGGTATGGGTCGTATGTTTCCCAAACGATCCCGTTTGACAACTCGCCAGCACACGCGTTTGATAACCGTGTTGTGAAATGAGCCTTTCAATTGTAAGCACAAGGGGAAACACTCACCATGTGCGTATCCCATAGTGACCCACCAGGAGGACCTACATCTACCGTCTCCACAGCAGCCCCACAGGATTTCATACGCCACGCAACCATCGAGGGCGTCGTTGTCGTCGGGATGCGGCAAGATGTATCCATGTTTGAAATGTTTCAGAAGGAGGCGTAACCTGGGGTTGTGGTGGCGGTGGTGCGTGTGCATAGGGAGGGTGTGAGGAAATTGATGGGGGCAGAGGTGTGCGGGGGTATCTGGGTATTGCTAGCATTCGAGGAGAGACGGAACGTGCAAGGTCGTACAGGGTTTGTTGGGTCTATTACCTCAGCTCGGCATGAAAAAAATTGGATGTACAGCACCTGGGACGTTGGCGTGGGTGAGGACTGGAAGTCTGGGACGTTGGCGTGGAGGAGGACTAGGACGTTGGCGTGGAGGGCAGATACGAACTTACTTGATTCCGTGGGCGATGGACAATGGACATGATGGTTGAGTTGAGAAGTAGGACCCAAACTCACATGTAACTTATAAGACTTAATTAGAATTTAGAAATACGTGTATTAATAGGGTGGACCCGAAATAGAAACATTGTGTGCTGTGCACTGTGCAGCCTGTGCGCAATCGATCAATCATTAGATTTGATTCTACAACGACAAGTCGACAACACTATGTAGTACTACGTCTGAAATACTCTATCACAAACCAAAGCACACGATCGCAAATCAACGCACACGATCGCAAATCAACGCACACGATCGCAATGGGCCCCCAGGCGGATGTGAGTGACTGACAGCTGACTTCTCCGATATTCGGAAAGCTAAATTGGATTAGCAATATTGCAGTCTCACTCATGCCCGCAAGATACTGGCAAGGGAGGAAATGGAGAGGGTGAGGAAAGAACAGGCAGCAAGGGCAGAAATGGAGAGGGTGAGGATAGAACGGGCAGCAAGGCCTTCACGTACCAGCGGATTAGTGGAGGCGTCCCAGGTGGGGGCGGCAGCAAACGTCCGTGAACGGCTTGTGACGAAGTGGCGCGCAGTTTTGAGGAGATTGGGTAGGAGGGGGCGGGAGGATTGAGTGGAGTGGCGCACAATTTTGAGGAGATTGGGTTGGGGGCGGGAGGATTGAGTGATGCAGGTTGGGTTGGAAGCGAAAGTCGTCGGGGATCGTCGAGAATTGAGGTCACGTTGTACGCTGTATGTTGAGATCACATTGTATACTGTATATTGAGAAGGAAAGTGAGCCGTCACAACAGATAATTGAAAAAAAAAAAACTCACCCGTTTATTGGATCCGCAGCGACTTTCTTCAGGGAAAGGACCCTATACCCTAAAGTTGATAGGTTCGGCGGTGAGTTTCTTCAGGGAAACTACCAGGACACAGTACTTACAATCGGCCTGGATGGTTGAAGGAAGTTGGTAGCAAAGACTTTTTCCACCACCGGTGGGCATTAGGATGAAAACATCCTTGCCGTCCTAAAGTTGATAGGTTCCGCGGTGAGTTTCTTCAGGGAAACTACCAGGACACAGTACTTACAATTGGCCTGGACGGTTGAACCTAAAGTTAATGGGTTCGGCGGTGAGTTTCTTCAGGGAAACTACCAGGAAACAGTACTTACAATCAACGCTGGACGGTTGAACCTAAAGTTAATAGGTTCCGCGGTGAGTTTCTTCAGGGAAACTACCAGGACACAGTACTTACAATTGGCCTGGACGGTTGAACCTAAAGTTGATAGGTTCCGCGGTGAGTTTCTTCAGGGATCAATGGCGATTTGATGCACCGAAAGCGTTCGTGGTGCGGGATTCGTAGATGGTGAGGGGCACGCAGGTTCTCCGACGTCTGAAAACATCGTTTCGTGTGCGGCAAAATGCTGTCGATGGTGGGGAGCGCTGGGGAAATTGCGACAGAGAGCGGAGGAAAACGAGTGAACCTGTGGGAGATGGCGCTCTCGCGCGCTGATCAGCATGACTCCAGCTCAATAGATCCTGAGGATGCAATTATCTGACCAGGAGACTGTCAGATGCGGTTTGAGGCAACAAATGAAATTGAATATACAAACACTAAGAATGATAAAGTGCATGATGGTAAGCAAGGAGTAAGAAATGTGCGGCAAAAGATATATCAAAATTGAGGAAATGTCAAGTATCATAAATGGTGACCTCGTCGTCAACGTCATCGCACTCATGCTCTGCAATGGCTTTGAGGACCGCGTCATACGCACGACCGTCACTTGTAGTTTCGCTAGATACGGGTGCCAGAAGCTCGTCAGAACCATTGTCGGATACCATCGCACCTTCCATGTCCCATTGTGACGCCGCCCAACCCTTGGTGAAGTTAAGTCGCTCCTTTTTGACGGAGAACTTTACCATCTGTAGCGCCTCCATGAGGACTGGGCTGATGCGATTGCGTTTCTTGGTGTACGTTTCGCTGCTTGACGAGAACACCCGCTCACAGGGGACAGCGGATGCCTGGATGGGGAGGTAGTCCATAGCGATGGCGTAGACTGTCGGGAACATTGCCTCGGACATCTAGTCAAAATGTTGTAGTCAACGACGAAAAATGTGACTTAACGGAAAACAATATGCTCACCTGCCAGAAAGAGAGTATGTTCGTTCTCTCAGGACTAAGGTTAGCTGTGGTGTAAGCCCCAAACTCCTGTTCGACCGTCTGGAAAATATCGTGGCTATGCAACGGTACATCCCTCTCAGGAAGTCCGTAGATACGCGAGCCTAGTGTGCGTGCTTGTAGCCTTGAGACTGGGTGGGTTGGAACTGGTACATCAGGGAGCTTCTGCGCTCGCTTGGCATGCATCTGCAGGACATATTAGCGCATGCCGTTGTTAGTTAAATAAACGTACTAGATTCAGAATGAATGCTCTCGCCGAATCAACTCGATCGTTGTCCCAGTGATCTGTAGCCCATGACATTCGGCAGGTTGGATCAACGACTATAAAACAATCATCAGAAATTAGCCTTTGTGAAAATGCGAGGGACTGACACATCGCAACTGCGTATGTATTCGTGCAGGCCATCCGGCCGTCATACTTCTCCGCCCAAGTCAAACCAATGTTGATGAGTGGCGCACAGTGCGGGGCGCCAATAGCCAACTGCTTCCAATCCTCGAGTAACCTTTCAAAGGTTGGAACTGCACTACCCAACATGGGAGTGCTCTCGCTCGACATAGATTGCTGAGCTCTGTGCGGAGACTAACATAACACAGTTAATTGCAACATAGATTTCAAAGACATTGATACGGACCTCCAGAATTACTTCGAAGTCCTGAAGGAAATGCCATTCCATTGGACTCAACTTTTTCTCGCGTATGGAGCGTTGATTAGCGGACTCAAAGAACAAATCAACCGCCTGGGCAACCATTAGTCTATGACAAATGTCAAGTGAGATAAGGCCTTACCTGACGTAGAGTTCGTAGACGATTAAGCATGGCGTAAACTGAGTCCCAGCGTGTTGGTTCGTCGAGCAGGAGTTCGACTGTAGGGAGCTTTATCGGCTCGCCATTGTCTCCTTGAAACCATGCCTTCTCGTTACCTATCATAATGGTATCCCTTAAATTCCCGCATCGTTGGTCTGATGCACGAATCGAGCACACAACATTTCTCGCCCGTTCGAGAGCTTTACCGGTGATAGCGCCAATATATTCCTTCTTGTCGATAGGTGTGCCACAAACATCCCATTTCTCTGCCATGCAAGAAAAGTCCACTGTGGCGTAGTCGTCGACAATATGCTTCACGCATATGTTGATAACGTGCGGAAAACAGGGAATTCTGTTTTCAATCAGATCGTAATGAATCTGGCGTTCCTCGAGCAAACGAGAGAGCTCCGTCATTGAAGTCTTGTTGTTCCCTGCGTTGTCCAGCGTGAAATGGCCAGGCTAAACAAAGTCAGAGTGCGTCATATAGTACAGCTAAACACTGACATCATTTGCTACATTAGCACGATTGAGGAGATACAGTAATGTTGAACCAAGAGATTTGCCAGTGTGGCTTCCGGGAACATGGTGGAAGGCGATCAAGGCGGCCTTCAAGACTAGGACAGACGTCTTCTCTTCCTTGGCAATCCAATGGGCAGTGAGTGCCATGAATGGGCGCAGTTTCTGATCCGACCAGAGGTCAGACGTAAAAGATATTTTTCCTTGCGCCCTCTGTAAGAATACATAAGACATTTGACGGGACTCTCGACAAGACAACTAGACACTTACTGCAAGATCACCTTTCAACGCCTGGAAATACTCGTGCCATGCGATAATGACCAGTTCACGAAGTTTCGTGCGGTGGGGAATGTCTGACTCGTTGACTTCCCTCCACAGAAGACGTATCAGGCGCCTGAACTCCACGCACTCGATTATGTTTATTGCCTGCAGATGATCAATCAACAAGGGCACATCAAAAGTGAATACCACTCACCTGGTCGTCTGCTACTATGAACTTCACTAATTGGCGATGCATCTCATCGATGCTGAAATCCGGAATGAAATCATCCGGAGACAAGCCGGTTCTGGGCAGCAAATTGTTAGATCCAAGATTAGGCATGGTACCGAGCGAGTCGATATGGTAAGCAGGATCCTTAAGTCTTTCACGGATGGCCGCAAAAGTCCACCCTTCATTTAAATGGTCCTTCAGTGATTTTACATGAATTGGCCAGCGCAGGCGCTCTGCCTCTCGTAGGTAAATGTCGGTATGGGAGTAGAAAGCATGGTTACAATGGGCAGAAGTGCCAGTTGTGTGCTTGTATGAAATCCCTGGACAAGGATGAGAGAAAGAACGAAAGAACCGCAGATATGTACTCACTCGCAGGTTTGGCAGATCTTGCGATTAGTGGCTGAATCCAACCTAAAGAAAAAACGGATATCAGCCGTGCTTTTGGGCTGCGTTCCTTGGATACCCGTGGCCAAGGGATCGGTTTGGGTGGAGTAAACCGTACTAGTAGCCGTTTGCAGTGGGCCGAGGACTGGAGGAGCCCTGACTGCTGGTGCAGGCAAGTCATCCTCCTCATCCCCAGAGACTTGGCCGATCTCAATATATTCTCCGACATCTGCCGTATGATTGGTGCCAGTGTGAGCTGTGTTGTCGTCGCAGAACCTCATAGGCATTTGTCGTTGTCTATGGGGGTGTTGAAGCGCAGCTACATTCAATGCAACAGCAGCAGTGATGGGGGCAGCAATGGGGACAGCAGCAATGGGGGCAGCAATGGGGGCAGCAGCAATGGGGGCAGCAATGGGGGCAGCAGCAATGGGGGCAGCAATGGGGGCAGCAGCAATGGGGGCAGCAGCAATGGGGGCAGCAGCAGCGGGGTCGAGGAGAGGTACAGCAGCAGGAGTAGGCGTGGTGGCGACCTGGGACTTCTGCCCTCGTCGACGAGGAGCCATGTTCGAGTGATGGTGACGGAAAAGATTCAAAGACAGAGTCTTTATAAACCTTCGTCCTGGGGAAACAACGGGGAAACCCCAGTCCTGACTCCTGAGTCGACTAATGATAAGTCCAGTGTGTCGCACACGCGAAGTAACGGGTCTAAACAGAACATCATTAATCGTGATACGACGCAAGGGGGACAACTGAACAAACACTCAGGGTACATACCGTAAGATCTTCACTTCAGTGGTCCTACACAACATGTGAGTGGGGTTTCCCTGATGCCTGCCACCCATAGAGCTTATCCGACTAGAGGGGTACCATAACTTTCATGAGCGTTCTGATGGACACTAAATCTCGCAATCAGTTGGATATATCACATGAAGTAAACCTTACCTGCATCCTCGCAGTCAATTTACTGATCAATTGAGTTCAGAACCCAGATCGCATACAGCGACGCCATCCAGTAAAAGGGACATGGCGTATTTGCGAAAGGTTCCCCATGCGCCATCCAATAGGTGTACAATTGGTAGTTTTATGAACACCCTCTACTCAGGCCCCGGCGCCTTTGACAAGTGTTGGTCAATATTGCCTGCAAAATGTGAGGATTCCTACCCAGTACTAACGACTATGGTTATCAGGGCAGGTTTTTTGTTTCATCTGTCTTCCGTCAATGAATGCTTGTGATTTGCTAAACTTATCGCTAAGCAGACATTTCAGATATCAGCTTCTTGCGTCAAGTGAAATAAAGTTTACCTTCATTCCCGGGGTCGATAACCTGATCAGTTGAATATTAAATCTAGATAGCGATACAGCGAAAGGGAAGCGGGGCATTTCTTAAAAATCCCCCATGCGTTATCCAGTAGGCTGGGCTGGCCATGGTGCTGATTGGATTCGATTAGGTGAGTCCGGTAGATATCGGGACTCAGGCTTCAGGAATAAGTATCCAGGATAAGCTCGCTCCTGTCGCAGGTCAGCCGATCTGCAGAAAAATGACACTGGCAAGTTGCAAGGAGGATGGGCAAGGAGACGAGCAAGTGTGAAAAAGATAGAAGCTCACTAAGAGCTGCGTGGGAGCCACGATGATTGATCATTGACATGTATTTGGCCATGTCTGACCAGAAACGTTGTAGGCTAGTAGCCTATAGGCTCGTACACTGTATCATATATACATATTATGTACAGATAAGAGATAAGAGATACATAATCAATAGCGTGATCTTGCAACAACTGTTTTTTTCGGGCGTGGAGCTGAAGTAGTTGGGTCACTTGGGTGCATCGGAGAGCCATTACGTGGGCGTAAACTTGGAAATCACTTGAGCTTCAGATCGCGAGTGAAAAAATGAAATAGATTACTCACACACGAGTCGATCTGCGAAGCGGTGTTGCATCCGGCGGACATGGGGGCGCTGCCTTGGCCATGCAGCGTTCATTGGAGATTGGAGGGGGATGTGTCATGTGATTGTGATGATCAGGTTGGCTGAAATCCAGCGAGCCCATAGCTGGTGGGGACAATGTGGCTTGAAGACCGTGAAGCAACGAACGAAGATGCCCATAGTCAGGGTCCTCTGAGAACGCAAGAGAGCGCGTGTAGATGAGAATACTTGCGAACTCGACAGGAATTCCATAGCATAAGTCTTCAATAGTGGTGTTGACCTTGCGCTCGAGAATAGAAGAGCTGGAAAGTTTCTCGTCACTAGTCAACCATGGAAGGGAGCCGTGCAACAAATAAATCAACATGTATGTAAGCGACTCGAGATCATCACGACGACCTGGGTCAACTCCTAAGTGGTTGTTGATCGAAGCGAACGCAGGAGTGCCGGTGAGACGTTGATTCTGACGAAATGGGATGTGGACTCTGGTTGCGGTGTTCCAGTATTCCTTCGCGATACCAAAATCGATAATGAATGCAGTGTGCCTCAAATGGCCAAGACCCACCAAGACATTCTGCGGTTTGATATCACCGTGAACGTAATTGTGTGAGTGGATGTACTCAAGACGTGAGAGCTGAGAAACAGGTTAGCCTACTTGCAACAACCCAGCACAAATCAACTGACCAGCTGGTCCCCCAAATTCACCACAGCGTGAAGGCTGAATATTTGATTGTGCGTGAGGAAAAGATCGTGAAGTGATGGCCCGAGGAGGTCGAGAACCAAAGCGTGATATGTTGACTCTCTACCAAACCAGAGGGCGCGAGGTATCCCAACTCCACCCTCGAGTCGTTTCAAAATGGTGTATTCGCGCTGTACAGAAGACGAGTGGCTGGCGATGGGTTCGAGTTTGATCGCAACTGCGTCATCTTTGATGATGTTCCGTGCGTGGTATACAACAGCTAAGCAGACCCAGGGTTCATGTTGAGCTGTGCAGTTGTAATCAGCTTGTGGACGACGTACCGTATGAACCAGATCCTACAACATCTCCGAGTCTGAATCTACCGTCAACTCGTATCAGGACCTTATGATTCATGGTAGTACGTGATAACCTGAGCCTTGAGGAGTACAAAAATTCAACAGGGAATCCAACCGGGAAGGAGACTTAAAAATAAGTTGTGATTCCATCAGCTTGAGCTGCCTTAAGCTGGCCTCAAGCCAGCTTGAGCTGCCTTTCATGAATTTTGGCTTACAGTTGGTTCGTGGCAATCTGTGCAGCTAATGAACCGAACCAAACTATACATAGGTGGCCTAGCTCACTAGGATAACCCAAACACTGGCAAACCGGTGAACGCCAAGCCGGAGCGGGCCGTAGCCGAACTGCGGTTATACTACTTTTGAGCATCCGACAACCGGTGTGGCAGCGTCCATGGATGGATTATGGCGTGGGTCGGATTGCGTGCTGCCCAGGTAGATGAGTTCGCATCATGAACAGGTTCTGACCTTGAAATTCCCACAGGTGATGGCATGCGAGACGGAATCACAGATTCATCTACATCAGTTGACAGGTCTACAAGAGACGTGGTCCCCATATTGATGGCCTCTAATTTGGCGGTTGACAACGGCATCTTGTACAGTGATAAGTCCTCCCAATCGATATCCTCAAATGTGCGCGCATTTCCACCAAACGTGTCAGAGTTCCACTCAGTCTGAGCGTCAGTTGTTGGAATTTTGAGAGTTCCCGCTGGTTTAAAATGACATTAGGTTGGGGAAACACGCGTAGATAGTACCGCACTATTGTTTTCATTGAACATTCCCATGAAATATGCTGGCCCATTGCTATTGATGAGATTCCTGCTGGAGCTGAAGTTGTCATCAGGAAAAACATAGCTCATAGTTGGTTGTGAGTGAAGGGCAAAGTCTGATGAAGTGTCGTTGTGTGGATGCAACTAGCGAATTTGCGTAGACCAAAGATACGGCTGTCGGGTACGCAATTCATGGTAATGAAAAATGATGTGTGTCATCGCAATCAAAAATCTTGAAAAAAAAAGGTATCAATGCAGTGTTATAGTTATTAACGCACATATCAAATACTACCATTAAACAAATGAAAACGTGTCGTGAACTTGGAGGAGCAGTACTAGACGTACAAACACTAGTGTATGGCGCTCACCATATGGGCTTTGATAAGAGTGCCCAAGCCAATGGTATAAGTGCCGGATGGAGAATATCATGCAGGCGTTAGGCCCAGGCTACAGTCAAGCCTGTGATGCAAGTTAGGGCAGTGAATAGAAGTTAATGAGACGTTACCATACCGCCGCTCATTCATCGACTGTGGCTGACACCAGGGTGGTACAACTGACGCTGCATGAGGCTTGTTTTGAGGAAAGACATCGCAACCTTCCTTTGAACGCGCCAATTGAAGAGTCCTAGCAATGTCAATAATCAAAATTGCGTGTATACCATGACATGTGTTTCCCAGACTGACTGTCACACTTGCCTAGGGATTTGTACCTCTGAGAGGCTATATGGGAGCTCATCCGAGGGTCAAACAAGCTGGTATCAATATATCACGGACAACTCTGTATGTTTTCAATTTGTTATTATTTGACCTCATTGATCAAAGTCATTGGCTTGCCCGCTTGTCTCTCAATCTTTGCATTTCATGTCCACCGCAATTCGGTCGGGTTACTCCAAATCACTCTTCTCTTTGCATGATACTCTCTTACAAGGCGTCGACTTCATCAATAAAAATAATTGCAGGTTTCTGTTCGCGAGCCATTTCAAACTAATTTTTTTTACCAGCCTAAAGGGAATTTGCAAGGTGAGCTGAACACAGTGTAGCATCAAGCACCAACCATTCTGAATCGCCCTGCCACTTGCTGACCAGGTCGCTTGAGCTGATGCTGAAGAATGTGCTTTTGGCTTCTGTAGCAACAGCTTTCGCAAGGTAGGACTTGCCCATTCCCAGCAGGCCGTATAGTAAGATACCTCGCCATGGTGTCCATTTTCCAGTAAAGAGATGGGGAAACTTGATAGGAAGAATAACAGCTTCTTTGAGGGCGGTTGCATAATCCTCCTTCTGCCTCCGGTAGCATCCTTCCTTACGAAGAAACAATTTGAAGATCAGCTGTTTGAGTTCATTTAGCTTGACTTGGCTTTCGGAGGTAGTGCATCAGAAGTGGCAATTCGGCGTCGGGTAACCGCAGGTGTGTTTGCTACTACTTTGCGATTGCATAATTTTCCTTCTGCCACCAGTAGTATCCTTCCCTACGAAATATTGATTAATGGTTCAAAGTCTCAGGTGGTTCCCACTCTTTCACCTTGTATGCCAAACTATCATGGTAAGCTTCAATTTTGGCATTTTGGTATATCTTACACGGATTCCAAGAGTCATCACAGCAATCGGGGGTCAAGCCAGTGTAGAGCTACCGAGTGTTGGCTTGCTAAGCCAGGGTGAGTCTGACATAGGTTTTATTACTTGAGGATCCTGCTCACCAGCCACCACAGGGTTCGAGCTGCCCAAAATGCAAAGGCACGTGTTTGAATGGCTCGGTAAGTACATGACCGCCCCCACTCTCAATTTTACTATGGGCGCTTACATTATTTTGTTCTAGCAAACGGCAAAGGTGAGATAGCATTCCTGTTACTCCTACGCCTCACACTTGCTAACTATGATGATAGCAAAAAAACTGATCCGTTTCATGCAGACTTAGATCTAGTCACACCAATTACTGGTGTAGCCGCACTTCACAGCCCTAATTCTCGCCATTCGACTCCTGAAGCCGATGATTCTATCCTCACAATGGATAACCCTATTCCTTGTTCCTGTGCCACTCTAACGCTGCAAACAATCCAGACTACGGCGGGACACTGGCGGAAAAATTGGGAATCGGAGGACACGTGGAATGTCATGTATGAAGAGGTACTCACGCATGCACAGGCTGAGGGGGAACAAGAGACCACGAGGTTCCTTGATGAATGCGCGAAACATGCTTGGGATGGGAGGTTACTTCTGGATAGCATCCGGGAACTTGTGCACACTGACTGTCTGTGTTGCAGGGAGCAACTCAAGTATGACACCATTCTACTATACGATTTACTGGTTTCCATCACTTCGCAAGTCAAATTCTTTGAGGTGAAAGTAGATAGTTTTTGTCCTTAGTTTGTACCTTCATACACATTTGAATTGAGATGAACAACCTCGCAAACAAAATGTGAGGTGCACATGTACTATTGAACATATAATGAATTCGCCATATGTGCGCTATGAGTTCGGTACATGTGCGCTATGAGTTCGGTATGTTCGTTATATAACGAACATACCGAACTCATAGCACACATGTACCGAACTCATAGCGCACATATGGCGCACATATATTGAACGTGTTTGAATCTATGGAATATTACACAGGAGGATAACTTCTTTCCACTTGACTATTTCAAAGGTTAGTGTTTGTTGTCCTTGAGCGGTTCAAAACATGTTGTGAGTTGTACAATGAGGATCTGTAGCTATATAATTGAATTACAGTATCACTGTGTAATGACTATATGTGTCTCAATATGAAGCACACTGTAATACAGTTGAAAGTCGCTGTTTTGACATTTTCAAGTTATCCACTGCGCACACTCGCACAACAATAATGTTACATTGCATGTACGATCATGCAGAGCCCAACGCACACATTATGTTCACTGATAATCATTCGACATTGAGATTGCACCAAGCTGTTACAAGTACTGTAGATACACTAGCAAAGGAACTATGAATGTATTTAAATATCGAGGTCGCTGAGGCTCTCCTCCCAGTCCTCGACTTGGGACCACAAATAATCCAAGTCTGAGGATAGTGCTGGAGATGCTGGGGATGGATTGGAATGCCAGAAAGGACCGCCTGGAGTAGGAACCACTCGCACTCTACCTTCATTATACTTGACCGTGTATACTTCATGGGCCTGCTGGAATGAAGGGTACCGCTTTTGAACATTGCCGCTAACAAAATTTGTGCGTTTGGCAACATCAGCCCTTCAATGATGGTCAATATAATTTAAAGTAAATGATTGACGGTACCTACCAATGATAAAATATCCCCACCTCCTGCCCAACTGTAATCACCCAAAAACCATCTGGTGTCAGACCTACGCATGGTGGTAGGATCTCACTGGGCTTGGGAATAACCGGGATGTAGGAGGAAGGCTGTAGAGCCGGTTGTACTGAAGATCCTTGTGTAGACGAGCTGGCTGATAGAATAGATGGGATGTTGTGATGCCCTAAAACAGGCACAGGCGTCGGCTGGCTGCCAAGGGAGGAGTGCGACTGCGACGATTGAGATAAGGTGATGGTCTCTTCCATAGTCTTCCGCTTCCAAGTAATCGTGTCCAACGATGAGCCTAAGTTCTCAACCGTGAACATGTAGCTGATTTGGCAGAGAGAGACTTATGTACCTGACAGAGTCATTCCTTCAAGTAAACGTTGCAGGTCTTGGACGTGATCATCACGGGTGACAGAGGATGCTGAGGAATTGCGTGACATTGTAGATTTGAACAAGGAAATGTTCGACGATAGTTGGAACCGAGTATTATATGAAAGCTTGTGGATGTCGCAATGATTAGTCACAATACAATGCAGGCTGACCTCGTCCTTTGCGAGACAGTTACTCACATGTAGAGAAATCTTTGCTCATAAAATCATACCTGGCATATCAGACTTGTTCCTGAAATATGGGAGACTCTGGTAAACGGCGAATTCACAGCAACTTGTCCCTGAGGTCCATCCGGCACATAGGAACCTCGAGGGACAAGAATGGACTCCCCACCAACTCCATCTCGAAGATAGTCAAACATAGGACGCTGGTCCGCCAAGCAGCCAGCTATAAGGAGCGCAGGGAAACTCGTCTACAAGGCAAGTCTTTTCATATATAAAGTAGCTAGAGAGGACTGAAACCAAAGTGCCTACCTTTTGTAAAGCAATGACCATTGACGAGCGTCGAACTCTTGAAGCGCTTAGAGATGACCCTGCCCTCCTTCCTAGCTCCGAGGAAGACACCGGAGACTTCAATTTCGGTGATGTTTGGAATGGTACTGAATCACTCCCCATTAGTCATGCTGGCGGCGAGTTCAGCGATCTTGCAAGGGATGTTCTGGGAGACGTCTGGAAAATGTAAGTGTTTGTAAAATTGTACTAAGCAGCTACTTACAAATACCTTCATAAATAGACAGAATGGTACTCGAGGGGTACGACGCATCGACAATCGCACTTGCCGGGATCGCATTCTGCACAGGAATGAAGCTTTTACCAAACAGATCCCTGCAATGACTGACGCGTACCTTGGCTGGAGCCTCGAAAAATCCAAGATGGGACACCGGAGTTTTTTTGATCAATTTCACAATGAAGAGCTTGATGAGGGTAGTGAGTGGGCAATGACTGTCGTAGATGCTTTTTGTAAGTGATAGCTGACTCTTGCTTTGACGATCACGTTATCTAATACGCATGTGCAGTTGCTGAGAAAGTGATACTTAAAATATCTTCTACGGACCATACCGTCGCCTCTGCACTTGTCCATCAAGGTGTTCTACCTTGCTCCCCGATATCACCAGTGGTGGGTATAACTATTGAAGCCCTTGAACTGTATTGTGTGGCACACCTTAGAAGCCCTCATCTTTCGGTTCAAGCATTTGTGAAAACCATGAGTGATTTACATGGCGTACATTTTCTCACTTTTCAGCCTTGGTACTCACTAAACATACGCAGGTCGAATTTCACCGCCATTTATCACGACAATTTTCTATTGCATTCGACTTGTACCTCCAAATCAGACGATGTGTAGCTGCCATGGTAGCAAAAGCACTCCAACGGGACTCGCCTAACTGGCGTCTTAAACACGGGTGTCCGGCATGTTCATATGTACTAGCTAATGAGGAGCAGTTGACCTTCAAGATGTTGTACGCTATGGATGGAAACGATTCATTGAAACGAGTACTCCGCCGATCTCTGGATGATGACGACACTCTCGGTATATCGTCTGAACTCCCTACCGGTCAGATATTCACCAGTGACCGCTACCTCTCTCGTACTTTCGTAGACCAGTTTATACGGGACTTACCATCTGCAACAGGCAATGAGGTGAGTCATCAATATACCTTAGGTAGCCGTTATTAACTGTCTGTCAGAGCACACCAGCAGATAACGGGTGCGAAGGCCGTTGGAAAAATATGGACGATACAAAGACGAAAAAAGCCTGGGGTATATACGATGAGACAGGTGTCTTCGTGGCTGTTTGCCGTCATGGGTTTTGTCTCCTCGTTGCGGACATGGTGCAGAGCGGAGAACTGTAAGTAATGTACTTTCTTCTTCTTCTATTTTTGACAGATGTCCTCATAGTGCAAAATATCCTCTGGCCGTTGTTGCCAGGCTATTGGATGTATTTGGTGACGGCTTAGGTGGTGGGTACGATATCGGGTGTCAATTCAAGGTTACCCTCGATAATAGTTCTCTTGGTCCGCTCGTACGCTCACTGAATCACACTTGCTTGGTCGGTGCATTCCACGGACATGCGCACAGACGTTTGTGCCAGCTTTTTTCGCTCACAACCTACATTAAAGGCCTCGGAATTGAGGACCTCGAAACATGCGAGTGCACATTCTCGAAATAAAACTCCCTTGCATCATCTCTACATTATGCCAGCGTGTTCCACCGCCAACAAGCCATCGACTCGTATTTCGAGCACAACGATGATTTTGAAGTATATGGAAATCTTTGTACGTACTTATTCTATCATACATATGCGAGCACTGACAGTCGCCACTTCGAATATCGACCGTCCTTGGTCCTGACGCTAGCCGATTTTCTGCATAACAACTATAAACAAGCCCTCGACATATTAGCAAATGGCAATGCTGTGCTACCGAACATGATGCGAGATCTTGGAGTCGCAGATGACACCGTATTCGAACGTTGGTTGGATGAAGAAAAAGCCTATCTGAAAGGTTTGACGCAAGAGCCTGAAGAAGAAACCTTGCAAATGGAATACTGGCAAAGGTTAGTCAATATGAAGGCGAGCAGGTGAGTTTTTTTTTCATATGTATCTTGTGCTACTAAAGTCTCCATCACGCAGCATTGCTCTTGACACTGCAATGGCTATGTTTTCAATGGATTCCCACCACGAGACCACATCTTATGACACCCAGGTTCGAACCACACGCAAGGCCGAAAGTACACGACGTCATGTTGTCGAGGACTACGAGAGGAACTTGAAGCTCGTACAAGCACTAGAATGCAAACTGGAGGTTATCACACGCTGGGTTCCAGAAGATGCAGAGTGGCAGAAAGCAGGGAGGCTGGTCGCTAACAGGAGGTACCAACGGGCACTGGACCGTCTGGAGGGTCTGGTTGTGGCGCGTATATTTGAACTTACAAAAATGAACAGGGCGGGGACAGGTAAGGTTCAGTAAAGTCTCACTTGTCTGCATTGATTATGTTGTTCAGGGTTATAAACTACACAAGCACATCGCGAAAGCTTTACAGACGCGCTCGGTGGCTATCAGATCCGCTCTCAATACTTACAATACCGTTGCCACTGCGATGTCCCCTCCCCGGCAAATGCTCAAGTGGGAGGAGGTTGTCGACTACACATTCCTAGCTGACTTTGACCTGCTACGCAACGCGCGTGCAGATGTTTCACAAGTCCCTTGGTCTACACCTGGAGCTCGCAGTGCAATGGACCTCTATTTTAAGATGTGCCGAGCGCAAGAGGAGATTTCTCATCTCAATGTTGAGATACGCCGTCTGGTTACGTCTATACGAGACGAGGACAACTATTTGTGAACGTGTGAGGATCAGCTCATGTTCCTCAGCCCAGCTCTTGCACATCAACTCACCATTCATCACAACACTCGAGGCCGGTTCAATGCGCGCCATTTGAAGAGGCTTCACGACATATCCACACTCCCAGGTTTCAGTGGGACATTGGTCCCTGGTCTCAGTGCGCGGATGGGTTTGGGAGAGAGCGCCAGCGTGCCAGATGTGATCCCTGTATATGTCAGTACTGACAACATCCCCACAGATAACCCATCATCGCCTGTACTACGTGCAGATACCCATGAAGATCTGGATGAGGAGGAGTGAGAGGACGAGATTGCAGAGGAAGTGTACAGGAACTTGCAGGACGTCCTCCTCGTCACTGACGACTTTGCACGCCTCGAGCTTAATGATAACTTGGTTGACTTATCTTAATGTAGCAATTGACCGTATGCCTTGCAATGATGATTACTATGAAAACGCGTCTTTTAGATGACCATGTTAACGTGAGCTATGCGAGCTCGTTGTGTGAGATGACGTCCACGAAGGTTCGGGTGGCGGGCGGACTTAGCCGAACGTCAGTAATATTAACTACGTCAGCGTTGATGTGTCCACGCTTGCTTACCCTACTATGCAACACCCTGGTCATTAGAGGTCAGGCTTTATTGAATAGATATTGAAGGAGGCTTGCGGGTGCTGAATTTGCGTCGTTTTAGACGTGCTAACCCTATCTATTAGCACTACTAATTACAGGGATTACGTGGGAGCCACAGGTGAGAGCTCAGGCATCTTACTCTTCGAAGTACCACACTTGGATCCATCAGTCAAGACCCTACGTAAGTCCATATCGTTCTTCCGACTCCCAGCTCGTGGTATTCCCGTCATCAACTCGAAACAATTTCACTGTCTGTGCCTCCTTCCGTACTTATTGCACAGTTGATTAATCTTGACATGCAGCTCGCCGAATCTGTGTTCGCCATTGCAGACGTCCCCCTTGCCTGTCAAAAAGCAGTTACTGTGAGATTTTAGCGGGTGAGCCAGTGCTCAATTCTTCTTGTCTCGCTTCTTGATATGTCGGGTAACGGAAATGATGGGGAAGATCAAGTGATGCGCGAGATAAATAAAGCTCGCAACACTTGTCAAGCTAAAGGTCTCGGCGACCGAGGAAATTTGGGTGGTGGGTCAAATGATCGTTGCCTCTTTACAAACATCAGAACAGCCTGCACCATTTAGACACTAATCTTGTCCTGTGCAATTCCTCGGCAATTCGCCTATCCTGATGATCTTTCTGGTACCATGCTCTCCTCGATGCGGGTGGGATTCCAGGATAACGGCCACCTTCGTAACGAATGCGGATTTTTAAGTTCTAACCTTGATTCAATGGATGTATGTTTGGGGTTGGTGAGGACGAACATGTCATTTTTGCAATCAGCTGTAACATTAATGATGTTATACTACCTGTCCAGAGTTCGCTGGTTTCCGAACTTCATCAAATTAATAATTTGAGGTGATTTATGGTCACCAGTGTCGTTAGGCTTAGACGACGAATTGAACCACCAGGATGTGAGTCGCGCCGGAATCAATTTGTTTCAAATTGTGTGGAACTGAGCTGGTAAAAGCTTGAGGCTCCTCATGAGCTCTATTGCTATGTGACGGATTCTAACCAACAGAACTGACGACACTGCATGTATGTGGGGTCACAGGTAAGTGGTAAATAGAACCGTAACCACTGAATGCTGTCTATAGTCCTGAAATGTCCCCTCGAAATAGAAACGACCGTCTTCCTTCACCTAAGGTTGGCCTTAGGGAAGACTCTAGCTATGCTACCCGGCCCTAAACGAAGACACAAAGCGGCTGGTTCACCTGTCTGATTGGCAAACTTGCCATATGGATCACAAACCATTCAAGTTCACGTATCGAGAAGCAGCACTGGACCCTGGGTGTCTGACGAGTCGTGTAACATCGGTCTGCCTAATAGGGATCGCTCCTGCCGAATATTGATTGAAAAAATCTTCCATGACATGGATCCAAGCGAGACAGACATCCACTGGCGCTAAAAAATCACTATAAAGACTGACGATCTTGTACCCATAGGTTCCTCATCTCGACATTCACAATATGAATCCGACGACCCCTGATATGCTTCCCACTGTCACCCACACGACCCCTCCTAACTCCGAGCCCTCACAATTAGTGCTGCCGCCGTTCAGTCCCGAACCTGGGTTCGAACCTGAACTTTTGCGGACGGGACCGCCGTTCGGTTAGTGGTTCGACACATAATGCAGGACCAGACCCTACCTAGGTTCATCGTTCGGGCAGTCTCGGATGGCTCTCGGACCCGTTCGGACCAGTCTGAACCGGTCCGAACCCATCATTCTAATCAAGTTTGTTTCTTCTGTTCTGCGACTCATGAGAATCAACTTGTCTTTGCGCATTCACGATCTCTTCCTATTCTGACCTGCGACATACAGTCAGTGTTGCAACAATCTTGCTGACAGACGCAGTGAGTCTTTTGCACTGATGCCCGCTCTCCCCCCTTCAATTAACCGTGGCGCCCTGTAGACGTGAGTGTAATTTTTGACCAGGTTATTGGTTCACTATAATGACTACCACAGATGTGAGTCTGTTTGGAGTGTGCTGCCCGAGGCTGATCACTAACTGGATTCGTCAGGCTTGATTCTGTTCGTCATATCGGATTGGGCATATGTTGTGGCATTTGCAATGCTGGAGGGTGAGCTTTGCAGTTGCCAGACCTCAGTGATATCGACTTGACTGAAACATCTTGCAAGTCATCATGTTAACTCGGTTGCATGCCATGTATCAACGATCCAGAAAGATCCTGATACTTCTCGTTGTCAACTTCCTGGCTTTCAACATTTTCAATGGGATGGTCGTGGTAATGGACGGGGTGCATGGTTCAGGGGGTACGCTTAATTGCGGATGAAAAAATATGAATGGAGCTTATTGATGTATACCAGAGGAGCTGATCCTCTCCGGCACCTATCAGTGCATGGTCGTCTACCCGGAAGATGCCCTGCTTCTGAGTGGCATTGATTGGATACTTTTCACTGCATGGGAGGTCTTCGCACCGTGTCTCACAGTCTGGATTGCTGGAAAACACTGCGACAACATTCGGCAGGAGGAATTGTTGGGGACTGTTTCAGGGTGTTGATGAAAACTCACATGTTTTACTTTGCGAGGTGAGCTCATATTGTGAATATGCTTCTCTTTTTCCGCTGAAGGATCGGACATGCTAGCTTTATTGCTGTTTCTTGTCTCACTCTCATAAGTAATTTGTCTCCAACGATCTCAGCGGTATGCCAGTTTGTCACTGACTCCTGTGTGTGGCCACAGTTCATCATTTCTATAGGGCCAATATGGGATTCTTCATATTTTACTAGTCGTGCAGATGGTTGTGTTGGGACCCCGCCTCATCCTTGGCGTTCGAGAATATTATGCGAAGCTCGTGGCTGACTCTGACGCAGCAACGGGCATGACCTCAATCGCTTTCCAGGAGCGCGTGCATATATCGACCGGCAATGGTGTGTAGCACGGGAGATGCTTGATGAAGTTGACGGTTGTCTGGTGCTCTGGAGGGAGCAGAAGAATTTTATTTTTGCTTCATTCTAAGTTTCGTTTGTGGTACTTGTTAGTTATATGGTGCTATGCGGTGCATATAGTAAGATAATTTATGTAGTGTTACAGTGCGAGCGGTTGGATACATACCCTGTGAACTCATTGCTCCTCAAAATGTTGTTGAATAGTTGATCATACTAGCCTAAGATCTCTTGGTAAATTTTGCGAAATATTATGTCGCGTTCGGCGGTTCGAACTGGTCCGAACCCGAACCTGACCATTGTGAACCCGTTCGAAGTGGTCCGGCCCAGAGTCCAACCTACCTGTGTGAACTCGACCGAGGTTTGGTTCTCGGTCCTCAGTTATCTTGAAAAAACCGGACGGAACCGAACTTCGGCAGCACTACTCACAATTCATTTTGCCTGACCTTATGAATGATTGCCACTATCCCTTGCGAAAGAGCCCTCACTGTTATGCGCTGACCCGTGCATCTGATCAATGGCTTTCTGACGTGGCGCAACTTGTAGAGCCCGAGATCAGAGGATATCTTGATATGAACACAGGCACATTAGCTGCGCTGTGCTATCCTGATGGAGATGCTTTCCATCTCCAAGTCTGCCGTGAACACATTGACTGGGCATTCATTATAGACGACTGGATGGAGTGTGGTGTCGTCGATGTACAGGAAGCGCATGAATCCTGTATCCTTGCACTCCGCGATCCCATCAATTTCGACCCGGAACAGGTTGGTGCAAAGATGTGCAAATCGTACGACTTTTTTTTTTTACATCGCGCACACTATCTGAAAGTAGTTATGCGGTTAGGTTTTCCAACCGCTTTATGGAGGCTGCTGGCCACGGCTGCAGAGAGCGGTATATCCACGCAAACGAACTGTTCTTCGCTGCTGTGGCTAAGCAGCTGGACGACCGTGCCAAAGGAAATACGTATGATCTGCAATATTACATTTCCCTGAGACGAGATCTAATCGGGCTGAAACCCTGCTTTGCCCTCATCGAATTCGTGGCTGGAATTGATCTTCCCGACGAAGTTGTGTCGCATCCAGTTTTCAAGGCCATGGAGAACGCGGCCAACGATCATATTTCTTGGGTCAACGTAATTTTGTTCTGTCGTTGAACGCTGTGGCGCTGCTGACATTACTGTCGACAGGATATTTTGTCATACAACAAAGAGCAATCAACATAGTTGCCGTGCTCATGCACGATCGAGGACTTGACCTGCAAGGCGCCATGGACTGCGCTGGCCAGATGTGCAAAGATGCCATCCAGCGTTTTGAATCCAACCGTGACATCCTCCCCTCCTGGGGAGAAGAGGTCGACAAACAGGTGGCCATCTACGTTGAAGGGCTGCAGAACTGGATTGTCGGCTCACTTCACTGGCACCTTAGTTGTCCCCGCTATTCTGTCGCGCCAGACAGAATCGTCAAGCTGCTTCCCAAGAGGCCCTTGTAGAGCCTAACGCCTAGTGTATGGCTTCTGGAGGTGAGATCGGTTTTACTTCTTTCACGCACTGCGCAATTCTTACGACTGGCTTAGTAGAACGTCTTACACATACTTGAAAGTTTTTCTTCGGTTGCATAATACGTGATATCCTGCCTTTCTTGCTTTGTCCTTCGTGGTTTCAATTTCTCGTTCAGCTTCTTACGTGTAATACTTCCTGTCCGTCTTCTGCATCACCACTGTATGTACATAGAAGAGTCTCGTATCCTTGTGCGAATCAAAGTTGTGGACCGATTTGCGTGCTGATTGCAATTTTAGGTCGACTAATTAACGACTGACGATTTTCATTGACTGACTACGATTAAAGACATGAGGTAATGAGGGTTAGAGTTGAAATAAAGTTTAGCCTGCTGTTTAGGAAGATGGGTGACGAGAATTTGACATCTAAAACTGGCCCCAACAACCAGTCAAATCTCTGAATTTCCGCAGAAGGCGTCCACTGTACGATGCTCGAGATTAACACAAAGGGATCGTCTTGATCCAAACACAACGAGTATTTCCATAGTGTCGACGGGAATGACCATGAGTCCCCTGTAAGTGAGTTGGTCGCCGTAAATGCCATCGTACACAGCGATCCACTCCGAAGGTGGCACGGAGCCACCCTTCGGATTACAGGCTTTACACTTCATAGTCACTTCTTCTTCATCTGTGCTCAGACAGCGGAACTCCACGATACGTAGAATCACCTGGCTGGGTATCAAGGACTGGATCGCTGGACGTTCTGGATAATTTCAGCTTGCCACATAGTGCAAGTCCGGGTCTACGGTTCACCGATTTCCAGTAGTGATACAAAAATTAGGCATGTCTACATAAACCTCGTCTTAAATGCGCTTTGAAAAATTTCGACTTAAACAAATACCATGACGGATCCTCGACCAAATATCTCCTCCATGGTGAGCACTCGACAAGCATTTCCCTACACAGTACCGCTCGTTGCTACATGTACATGCTCCTGGAATATAATCGAATTCATGCTAGTTTCTGCGTCGAAGTCGGCCACGAGTTTTGCGTGGTATTCTCGAACGCCAAGGATGAGACGTGGTCCCAGCACAAACATCTGCACGCCAGCGAAAATTTGAAGAGCACCTTTGATTGTCTGAGTTCCAATAGAATTTGGATTCTACAGAAATGATTAGCAGTGATCACAAGTAGATGCGACAGGTTGGCGCACAACGACTTCTTGAGAGTCACGACCAAGCTGGAGGCAAGAGACACCAACAAAGCTAGCACGTGCGGAACTTGAGCAGAAAAGATGACCGCAACCACATTACAAGCTCACCTTGCAAAATAAAACAGGTGAGATTTTATCAGCACTCTGAAACAGTCCCCGATGGTCGATCCTGTCGATGGTCCAAGTCGTCGCAGGTCACATAAGTGTTTTACAGTGATCCAGACTGAAAGACACAGTGCGAGGACCTCCCAAACAGTGTTGAGCATCCAAATCATTGAGGCCAGAAGCTGGACGTCACCCCCCCCTCCATAAAAGCACACATACGCGCCAGAGAGTATCAGCTCCTCTACTTTTGTCCAATGAGCTTTGTTCTTCAAGTCAATAAGTAAAGCTTACCCCCTGCCAAATGCTTGTTTAATATTGTGACAAGTACCCCACAGGCGATGTTAACAGCCAAGAAGATAATAACAAGGAAGATAAGCATGATTTTAGATCTTTGATACATAGCATGCAACCGAGCAATCATGATGACTTGCATCATTTTTCAATTGAGTCAATATCACTGAGGTGTCGTTGCTGGGTAACTCACCGCTCAACATGGCAGCTACGACCACATTTGTCCAATTTATTGCGCAGTTCATAATATTACCTGAAACACCGAATCAGCATCTGACTTCGCACTAGGATTAAATACTCGACTCACACCTAGTGATCATGTCATTATGTTGACCCAAGTTCAATGTTCACAACCTCACTCACCCCTGCATATGAGTGTATTAATTGGATGGGTATGAGATGGTTGCGGAATACTCACTGCATCTGTCACCGAGACCAATGTCATACTTACTGTGTACCGCCGGTCAGAAGAATCGAACACAGTGCATGTGAGACATACCCAGAACGTTTATACTGATAATGAGAGATGGGTCATTAGTACAGTATCAACATTTTGGCCTCAAAAACATACACAGAATATGGTATTCCAATGTAGCGTATCTAGAACATTTTGGAGTTAGCACACCCACGCTATAGAATAACATGTGATACGAACAAGGAGATACAGCACAGTCATAAGAGACCAGTGTTGCCTCTGTCGCGAATCCATTATATTCTCCTGTTTTTCTTCTGATATGAGACACTGTTACTCACCCAGATCAGTTCAATCTGTAGCATCATTCTTAGCGAGTTGGCTGCTCCGGCAATAGCACCGACTTACCTCTTGTCCAAGTGTTAGCACTGGAAATATCATGAGACTATAAGCATTGTTCGAACACTGTTCTGCCTACCCCAATCGTATACAACAACGACACCAGCGGCAACTGCAAAACGCAAGTCAAGGTTAGATCAAGGCATCACCAACTGATACAACGAACCCGTCCAATAGCTGAAAAAAAGAGACAAACTGATGAACGGCCACCAACTGGGATCATTTGAGACAACGGTCATATTTGAGGAACGGGTGTGAGGGAGATGGGGATGTTGAGGGTTATGACGACCCAGAGTGTTCATGCTAGATATACCACCGTTCAGCGCTTGTATCACCAAAATCGGGGTTGCGAAGCTTACTGAGATCGGGAGTGATTAAATGCCGACACATCCCATTGTTGTGATGAAAGCTCGGTCATTACAAGCCAAGTACAGAGCTTGCCAGCGTGTAGTAATGGCACGGGGATTAGGATTGAAGTAGGCCACCTCGAGTGAGGTACGTTCTTGTTGCTTGTCGGTGTGCGACACGAAGTTCACGTCGCGATTCTTCGTGTCCTGAAAAATGACTGCACCAAGTACAGCTAGTGTGCCTCCGGAATTCATCTTCGTCATCTATCTCAGCTCAGGCAGACTCAGGCATGCCATGTTGATATAGATCCGCCTCGTTGTCGTCCATGTTTAAGCTAGAAGAATCTAGATACATTTGGTTATTAGTCATCCAACTGCCAGTTTAAACGTTTATGCACATATGTACTGCACACCAGCTCGCTTCTTATTCAACCGGGCCTCGGACGGAGCCCAACATAACGTCATTACTAATGGTACGTCTCTAAGGTGTCTTAGTAAGATCACACCACTCAGCACCAACCCGGCCTGTCCAGCACGCTGGCATAACTCTATCCTAAAACTCAATTTTCGATCTGATAGCGATCTGCACCTTGGCACTTCACGTCGATAGCAACAGTCCACATCTTGTATCTCGTCGCCATCGAACTCGGACCCACTCTCTGAGTCTCTGCCCTTTGGGAAGCAATTGCTTACTGTATATTATATAAAACGAGTTTACTTGGGAGTCCGGACGATAGTCCTAATGATAGTATCGTCTTCATGGCCATACTTTAGTATACTTTGCGGTCATCGTTCACACATGCCATTCCTTCTTGCGAGACCGCTTTACCTCATCAATACAAGGTAAGCTTCTTCTGTGAACTTTGATCTAGGATGTGCTCTGACTCCCCGCAATCCGGCACCTCCCTCTCCATTCATACGGACAACACAGATGGGTAATATGATGACGACCAGGAAACAGACTCATTGCCTTATCAGCCGCATCTGGGCTTCCACTCACGGGCGTCACAAATCATTGCCATTAATTCAACGCTACTCCTTCTCTCTAGCTCCTTGCACCCCATCCGTTATTCCCCTCACACTTTATTCGTTTTCACAAACATGGTTTCCCCATTGCCCGAGTTCAGTCTAGATGGCTCGTGTCATGATGGTTGTGTCCTGTGCTCCATAAAAGAAAACTTCCCGTCATCGATAAACGTCGTGTCCCCATCGATACCTAAAATTGTTGATCATATCTGTTTTCATCCTCCTCATGATCACCATGCGTTGATTCGTTCCACATATCACCTACAAGTTATCTTCCTTATTGGTCGTTCCAACGGCCCACATGGAAGACATCACGGTACGCTCTAACGTTCCTACAAGATATCTTCGAATACATCCCCGTCTTCCCCATTCTCCGCCCCCACACTTACTTCTGCATCCAGACCCATGATTGCCCTCTCTGACCACCAAATTCAGAATCACCGCTCTTAAGGTCGCCGTATCATGATCACGATGTCAGTGTTCATTGCAAGATTGTTGCCTGCCCACAACATTTATCCCTCCTTCGTATTCAAAGATACGCTAGTTCGGGAAAAGACGAGAGTCTTTATACTGCGGAACCCTTGAGCCATCAGCTAGCTGAGCTCAGACACGCTACTACTTTCCATTTATTCGGTCTAGATGGTGGATATATGTATGTATGCATCTCAATCGATGTTTTGCTGACGGTCGTGCTAGCTCCAGCAGATCATTACAAGAATGCAAACCAGACGGACAATTTACAATCGCATGGGCGGAACGCTACGATGGTGCAGCTCCAATCAACGTATGTATGGATGCAGTTTCAGAATTTCGTAGTCAATGTCTCATTAATAGTTAGTTCCGATTCTCTCATTCTCTATTCCCCGCTCAGCGCACCTCATCTCCTTCGTGATAGAGGCATACCGTCGAACCACGAGCCTACGCTATTCATTCCTGTTCCTTCTCTATGGCACAGCTGGATGAAACGCACCCGAGCACCAATGAGTTACACTCATCTGTGCTTCACTTGTTCATCATCTGTGTACTCAAACAGCGGAACTCCACAAACACGTAGAATCAGCTGTCAGGGCATATCACACTAATTGTCCTTGTATTTCAGTATCGGGCATAAATGACGGAGTTGGTTGCTAAACGTTCCGGATAATTTTATCGGTGCAAGTGTGGGCGAGCGGCTCACTGCCTTTCAGTAGCGATACAACAAGAAATGGGTTTGTCTATGTAAACCCCGTCTTAAATATACTTTGAAACACCATAACTAAAATAAATACCACGGCGGATCCTCGACTAAATATCCCCTCCATGCAGAACACTCGGCAAGTATTTCCCTACACAGTACTGCCAGTTGGTACATGTACACGCTCCTGGAATACAATCGAATTCATGCTAGTTTCTGCGTCGGATTTGGCCACGAGCTCAGCGTGGTATCCTCGAACACTGAGGATGAGGCGCGGTCCCAGCACAAACATCTGCACAAACGATAAAATTTGAAGAGCACCATTGAGTATCTGAGCTCCCATAGAATTTGAATTCTACAGAAATGTTTTAGCAGTGGTTACAAGTAGATGTCAGCGAGAGGTCAACGCACCGCTAGCACTGGAGAGATCGAAAAAAACTCGAGGCAAGAGACACAAAAAAAGCTAGCACAAGCGGAACTTGAGCAGGAAAAGACAACAACATTCACATTAGAAGCTCACCTTGCAAAATAAAGCACGTGAGATTTTATAAGCACTCTGAAACAGTCACCGATGGTCGATCCTGTCGATGGTCCGAGTCGTCGCAGGTCACGAAAGTGTTTCACAGCAATCCAGACTGAAAGACACAGTACGAGGACCTCCCAAATAGTGTTGAGAATCCAAACCATTGATGCCAGAAGCAGGATATACCCGTCAGATCTAAAATCGCATATATACGTGCCAGAGAGTATCAGCTCCTCTGATGTTCGTCTAATGAGCTGTGTTCTTTAAGTCAACAAGTAAAGCTTACCCCCTACCGTATCCTTGAGTGCTATTGCCGTGATTACCCCGCAGGCGATGTTAACAGCTAGAAAGATGATGACAAGGAAGAGAAGCATCCTTCTAGATCTCTGATACATGGCATGCAACCGAGCAATCGTGATGACTTGCATCATGTCTCAATCGAGTCAATATCACTGAGGTATTGCAGCTCACCGCATATCATGGCAGCCACGACCACATTTGTCCCATTGATTATGTAGTACACAATATTACCTGAAACGCCCAATTAGTGATCACCCTCGTACTAGGACCAAACACTCTGACTCACACCTATCGAGTATTGAGTCATTATGTTGAGCCAAGTTCAATGTTCAGAATCTCACTCACCCCTGCACATGAGGGTATTCATTGTATGGGAATGAGATGGTTGCGGAATACTCACTGCATCTGTCACCGAGACCAATGTCATATTTACTGTGTGCCGCCGGTCAGGAGAATTGAAAACAGTACATGTGAGACATACCCAGAACGTTGATACTGATAATGAGAGATGAGCCATTAGTACAGCGCCAAATTTTTGGCCTCAAAACGTACACAGAATATGGTATTCCAATATAGCGTATCTAGAACATTACATTTTGCAGTCAGCCCAACTTATTAACCATGCTATAGTATAACATGAGGTACGAACGATCAGGTACAACACAGTCATGAGGGACCAGCGTTGCCTCTGCCCCAAATTCATTGTATTCAGCTGCTTTTCTTCCGATATGGGACTCTGTCACTCACCCAGATGAGTTCAATCTATGACATCATTCTTAGTAAGTTGGCTTCTCCGGCAATAGCACCGACCTACCTCTTGGCCGAGTGTAAGCACTGAAAATATCATGAGACTATAAGCGGTTTTCAAACACTATCCTGCTCACCCCAATCATATACGACCACAACGCCGGCGGCAACTGAAAAACGCAAGCCAAGGGTTGGATCGAGACATCACCAAGTGACACGACGAACCTGTCCAATAACTTAACAAAAGAGACGCACTGATCAACGGCCACCAACTGGGATCATTTGAGGCTACGGTCATGTTCGAGGGATGGGTGTGAGCGAGATGAGGATGTTGGGGGTTATAACGACTTCTAGTGTTCGTGCTAGATATACCACCGTTCAGCGCTTGTATCGCCAAAATCGGCATGATGGCGATGAATATTTATTCCCGCCTTAAGGCCCTTGAAGTAAGTACTGCGATGCGAAATCAAGCAAAAAGTAGAAGGCCTCGATTCAATCAAAGTAGAATTTGATTTGCAAACCAGTATCATGCACGCGAATGCAACATCAGGAAAGTTTCACTTGTTGGTGATGTTAGCAACTTATTTCCAACACTATCTTCGGGATGTTCTTGTACTTGCATAGATCGAGGAAGTTCTACATGAAATCGCGTGGTCATGGATTTAATGTTACGCGGATCTCAAGGTCGCGTGCAACAAGTTTAGTAAGCATGTGGCCCACCTGCGAGTGAGGCGTATTACCTAACAGCTCCTCCTACCGCTCCTACTATAGAACATTTGGGTCCCATTCATGGCTCGGTCCTTATATCTTGGATTGTGCTTTTAACCTACTATTCGTTTAGTTCAAGTACTCTGCCCTGAATTTGACGATTCAATAATGATACTCCGAAATCCAACAAGGACTAAGCTTGCCACCTCCGATGATTCAACCCATTCCTCCATAATTAAAAGACTTCACGCCATAGATACAATCACTCCCCGTTCACCTGGTCCACAAGCTACAATTTTCCAGAACGTTAGCTATAACGGGTACCCGGTCTTAATATCAAGATCACAATACCACTTATCCAAGCTAATAATCCTCTCTTTGAATTGCACCGACCCGGCCTGCATCGGATTCAAATCCACATGCAAGTATCACACATATACATTCCGTTACTAGCCACCATGCTGACATAGCTCTATCCCTCAACTCAATTTCCGATCTGATAGTGATCTGCACCTTCCATCATGGTTCCCTATTTAGAGCGTCTTTTGTTGCAACGCCGCCTGCGCCCTCATGATCTCCTAAATATTAACTTACTACCATCACCATCGGATTCGGATCCACTCTCTGCCTTTTTTCACGCAATTGGTCCCTACGTAAAACGAGTTTACTTGGGACAATGGTCCTATAGTCACATCATAGTGTCGTCTTCACTGCCACACTTTGCGCTCATCTTTCACACGTGCCATCTCTTCTTGCGAAACTGCTTTACCTCATTAACAAAAGGTAAACATCTTCTGTGAACATTCCTCTGGGATATCTCCCCGCGAACCAGCACCTCGTACTCCATTCAGACGGATACCCCAGATGGGTAATATGGTGATGGCCAGGAGCAAACCAGGAAGCAGATTCATTGCCTTGCAAGCCATCTAGGCTTCCACTCGCTGGCATCGCGAATCATTGCCATTAATTCAATGCTACTCTTTTTCTCTAGTACTTTCCTCGCACCCCATCCGTTATTCCCCATACAATTTATTTGTTTCAAAAACACGATTTCCCTGTCAAGTCCAGTGGCTGATGTCGCTGTAGTTGTGTCCTGTGAACCAGAGCCGCTGGCTTGTCAATCATATCTGCTTCTACTCATCACAGTGACTTCTCCTCCTTCATAGATCTCGAATGGATTTGATGATCGTGAAATTCTTGGGGTTATCAGCCGTCTGAGCTCAAGACACGCGGTGTTTACTTTTCTGGTTCACAGAACTTTCGCATCGCGTTCCGCAAGTCCGACCCAGATGGATGATTGCACACGTTTTTCTCAGACAACTGGTACCTTAGTGATACTTTGTCAGGTGTGCTTTACCCATCACATCTCCTTGCCATGCGCATCCATGACAGAGGAAAATACTCGAACTGTAAGTTTTTCAAAACCATCATAATCCGTATTGTTGAATCGTGCTCGAAACCAGACGATTGTTTTTGAAGACATGACTATGTGAAAGTCGTCAGCGATGGGTTGGTTCAATCAGATGATCGACGCCGAATCACTCGACCAGTGGTGTCCAGGACATCGACACCCTGCTTCTACCCTTCACGTACGATTCGGCACACCTTCTCTGCGGCTCAGATGGATGACGAATGTTGCCAGGCGTCCTCGTTGATCTGACACAGTATCAGCCATCTAGGGTTTCACGACTCGGTATACCTTCTCCTTTTGCTTCGCCGAGGCATATGATAGAGCCAGTGCGATCTAATTAAACTCCGCATGTCAGAATATCGTGGTCGCACCTTACTGATACTTTTTCAGGTGCGCTTGATCCGTTCCGACTTGAAGCCCTGGTTCTCTTCTCTCTTCTCATATTCTTGCCACGCTCAGACATTCGTGACAGAGCCATATGCTCATCTCGTAAGTCTCTTTTACATAAACCGCCATACTCAATAATGTTGAAATCATGCTTGAACAAACATCGACCAGCCATGGCGTGCCTACTTCCACCCTTCGCGCATGATTCTTCACTACTTCTGTGCTAGCCAGATGGATGATATGAGAGTGGGCATGCATCTAGCTCGTTCCGCTCTCATCCACAACCCTCAGTCATTCAACAGAAAGCGCTCGATCTACTCGCAGGCGCCATTGAAAATAGACAGCGTGGAGAGGGGCCATTAGCTATTACAGGGGCGCCTTGAGCCAACCATATAGGTCCAACGCCAAACTCTGTCGTATCGCATCACTGAGACTTCACTCAATTTAGATAAACTCGAACAAATAATATAGAAATCAGTCACGAAAACTTGGAGTGGTAGCAAAATCGAAGATCTGATTCCCGGTACGTGTGACGGATCCTCTCGATAAATACGCCTCCGTAGGACGCCGAGCAAAGGAATCGTCTTGATCCAAACACAGCGAGTATTTCCATAGTGTCGATAGGAATGACCGTCAGTGAGTTGGTCGCCGTAAATGTCATCGTCCATTCTGGAGGCGCGGAGCCACCCTTCGGATTGCAGGCTTCACACTTCGTGGTCACTTCTTCCTCATCTGTGTGCTCACTGGACAGCGGAACTCCACAAATACGTAGAATCACCTGGCTGGGCATCAAGGACTGGGTCGCTAGACGTTCTGGATAATTTCAGCTTGCCACATAGTGCAAGTCCGGGTCTACGGTTCACCGACTTCCAGTAGTGATACAAAAATTAAGTATGTCTACATGAACCTCGTCTTAAATGTGCTTTGAAAAATTTCAACTTAAACAAATACCATGACGGATCCTCGACCAAATATCTCCTCCATGCAGAGCACTCGACAAGCATTTCCCTACACAGTACCACTCGTTGGTACATGTACATGCTCCTGGAATATAATCGAATTCATGCTAGTTTCTGCGTCGGAGTCGGCCACAAGTTCTGCGTGATATTCTCGAACGCCAAGGATAAGGCGTGGTCCCAGCACAAACATCTGCACGCCAGCAAAAATTTGAAGAGCACCTTGGATTATCTGAGTTCCAATAGAATCTGAATTCTACAGAAATGATGAGCAGTGGTTACAAGTAGATGTCAGCGACAGGTTGGCGCACAAAGATTTCTGGAGAGTCACGACCAAGCTGGAGGCAAGAGACACCAACAAAGCTAGCACGTGCGGAACTTAGCAGAAAAAGATAACCGCAACCATATTACAAGCTCACCTTGCAAAATAAAACAGGTGAGATTTTATCAGCACTCTGAAACAGTCCCCGATGATCGATCCTGTCGATGGTCCAAGTCGTCGCAGGTCACATAAGTGTTTTACAGTGATCCAGACTGAAAGACACAGTGCGAGGACCTCCCAAATAGTGTTGAGCATCCAAATCATTGAGGCCAGAAGCTGGACATCATCCCCCCCTCCATAAAAGCACACATACGCGCCAGAGAGTATCACCTCCTCTGGTGTTTGTCCAATGAGCTTTGTTCTTCAGGTCAATAAGTAAAGCTTACCCCCTGCCATATCCTTGATTAATATTGCGATAATTACTCCGCAGGCGATGTTAACAACCAGGAAGGTAATAACAAGGAAGATAAGCATGAATTTAGATCTCTGATACATAGCATGCAACCGAGCAATCATGATGACTTGCATCATTTTTCAATTGAGTCAATATCACCGAGGTGTCGTTGCTGGGTAACTCACCGCTCAACATGGCAGCTACGACCACATTTGTCCAATTTATTGCGCAGTTCATAATATTACCTGAAACACCGAATCAGTAACTCACTTCGTACTACGATCAAATACTCGACTCACACCTAATGATTATGTCATTATGTTGAGCCAAGTTCAATGTTCAGAATCTCACTCACCCCTGCACATGAGTATATCCATTGGATGAGAATGAGATGGTTACGGAATACTCACTGCATCTGTCAGCGAGACCAATGTCATACTTACTGTGTCGCCGGTCAGAAGAATCGAACACAGTGCATGTGAGACATACCCAGAACGTTTATACTGATAATGAGAGATGGGCCATTAGTACATCACCAACATTTTGGCCTCAAAAACATACACAGAATATGGTATTCCAATGTAGCGTGTCTAGAACATTTCGGAGTTAGCATAACATGTGGCACGAACAAGGAGATACAGCACAGTCATAAGAGACCAGCGTTGTCCCTGTCGCGAATCCATTATATTCCCATGTCTTTCTTCTGATATGAGACACTGTTACTCACCCAGATCAGTTCAACCTATAGCATCATTCTTAGCGAGTTGGCTGCTCCGGCAATAGCACCGACTTACCTCTTGTCCGAGTGTTAGCACTGGAAATATTATGAGACTATAAGCATTGTTCGAACACTGTTCTGCCTACCCCAATCGTATACAACCACGACACCGGCGGCAACTGCAAAACGCAAGTCAAGGTTAGATCGAGACATCGCCAGCTGATGTGACGAACCCGTCCAATAGCTGAAAAAAAGAGACAAACTGATGAACGGCCACCAACTGGGATCATTTGAGACAACAGTCATATTCGAGGGATGGGTGTGAGGGAGATGGGGATGTTGGGGATTATGACGACCAAGTATTCGTGCTAGATATACCACTGTTCAGCGCTTGTATCACCAAAATCGGGGTTGCGAAGCTTGCTGAACCCGGGAGGTGATTAAATGCCGACACATCGGCCCCAAAATATTGTTGTGATGAAAGCTCGGTCATTGCAAGCCAAGTACAGACTCGGAGCTTGCCAGAATGTAATGGCACGTAGGTCACCTCGAATGAGGTACGTCGTGGTTTTCGTCAGTGCTGTCGGTGGGTGACACGAACTTCTTCACCTCGCTATTCTCCATGTCCTGAAAAAATGATTGCACCAAGTACTATCCGGAATTCATCTTCGTCATCTATCTCATCCTCCGCCAGCTCCGAGGCATGTTATGCCGATATAGATCCACGTCGTTGTCGTCCATGTTTAGGTTAGATACATTTGGTTTGCGGTTAGGAATATGTTTCAACAAATAAGATTTGAAACGATGTCTAGGAATATTGTAAATGCTGCGGGAAGTCACCCAACTACCGGTTTAGTAAGTACTGCAGCTGATGAATTCGATACTACAGCTCGCGCTTCTTATTCAACCGGGCCTCGGACCGTTCACCCGCTTCTACAATGAGCCCAACATAACCCGGTACGTCGACGTCTCTCCCGGTACCGTTAGTAAGATCACACTCATCCAAATTTTAGCACCAACCCCTCATTGCCTTATCAGTCATCTGGGTTTCGACTCACTGGCATCACGAATCATTGCCGTTAATTCAATGATATTCCTTTTCTCTAGCTCCTCGCACACCATCCGTTTTCCCCTCACACTTCATGTATTTTGATTTCCCTATTGCCAGAGTCAAGTCCAGATGGCAGGTGTCACTTATCAGAAATCTGGGCTTCTATTCATCACGGTCACTTTTCCTCCTTCCTTCGTTATGCTCAGATAAATGATAGATCTCAAATAGATTTGATGACTGTGAAATCCTCGAGGCTATCAGCCATACTATGAGCTCAGACACGCCACTGCTTTTACTTTCCTGTTTCACAAAACTTTCGCATCGCATTCCACACGTCTGGCCCAGACGGATGATTGCACTCGTTTTTCGTGCTCAGACAACTGGTGTCTTGGTGATACCTTGTCAGGTGCGCTTTACTCCCTGCTCAACACATCACATCTCCTTGCCATGCGCATCCGTGATAGATGGAAATACTCGGGCCATAAGTTTTTTTGAAAACCATCATACTCCGTATCATTGAATTATGCTTGAGTACAGATTATTGTCGTCGACGACATGACTATCTGACAGTGGCCAGCGATGGGTTGGTTCGATCAGATGATCGACGCCCAATCAGTTGACTAGTGGTCCTCAGGATGACGACGCCCTGCTTCTACCATTCACGCACGATTCAACACTCCTTTCCTGCGGCCCAGATGGATGATGGTGGTGGTGGACAGGCATTCTCGCCTATCTGACACGTTTTCAGCCATCTGAGGTTTTACGACTCCTTGCTTCTTCTTTGCTCTGCTCAGATACATGATAGAACCAGTGCGGTTTGATCAAGGTACGGATGTCAGAATATCATGGTCGGCACCTTACTGATACTTTTCTAGGTGCGCTTGATGCATTCCGACTTGAAGTCCCGGTTCTCTTCAACTCTACTCCCACTCAGCACTTCCCATCTCCTTGTCACACGCATTCATTCGTAACAGGACAGAGGCATATACTCACGTCGCAAGTCTCTTTTTAAACCGTCATGCTCGATATCGCCGAATCGTGTTTAAATCAGCGATATCGTGCCAGTAGCACCCACAACAACAATGGACCTGGATATCCCACGACCTGACGTGACGTACAGGCAAACCACAATTCCGCGCGATTCATTCCTTCTTCTCCATGGCCCAGATGGATGAAGACACCTCTGAGCGTCAATGAGTTGCAGTCATCTGCGCTTCGTGCTTCATGGTCACTTCTTCATCATATGTGTGCTCAGACAGCGAAACTCCGCAAACACGTGGAATCAGCTGTCTGGGCATCAAGGACTGGGTTGGTTGTTAGATGTTCCGGATAATTCAGCTTGCTATTTGGTGCAAGTGTGGGCGGGCGGCTCACTGACTTCCAGTAGTGATACAACAAGAAATGAGTTTGTCTACATAAGCCTCGTCTTAAATATACTTTGAAACAACATAACTTAAATAAATAGCACGACAGAACCTTGACTACATTTCTCCTCCCTGCAGAACACTCGGCAAGCATTTCCCTACACAGTACCGCTAGTTGATATTTGTACATGCTCCTGGAAGACAATCGAAACCATGCTAGTTTCTGCGTCGGAGTTGGCCACGAGCTTGGCGTGATATTCTCGAACGCTAAGGATGAGGCGGGGTCCCAGCACAAACAACTGCACGCCCAATAAAATTTCAAGGGCGCCATAGAGTATCAAAACTCCCATAGAATCTGAATTCTACAGAAATGATGAGCAGTAGTTACAAGCAGATGTCGGCGACAGGTCGGCGCACCAAGAACTTTGGAGAGAGATTAACAATCTCGAGGCAAGAGACGCAAACAAAGCTAGCACATGTGGAACTTGAGCTGGAAAAGATGACCACATTTACATTACAAGCTCACCTTGCAAAATAAAGCACGTGAGATTTTATCAGCACTCTGAAACAGTCCCTGATGGTCGATCCTGTCGATGGGCCGAGTCGTCGCAGGTCACAGAAATGTTTCATAGCAATCCAGACTGAAAGACACAGTGCAAGGACCTCCCAAACAGTGTTAAACGTCCAAGACATTGAAATCAGAAGCTGGACATCCCCCCCATATTGAAAGTAGCACATATGCGTCCCAGAGAGTATCAACTCCTCTGGTGGTTGTCCAATGAGCGGTGTTTTTCAAGTCAACAGGTAAAGCTTACCCCCTACAATATCCTGGAGTACTATTGCCGCGATTACTCCGCAGGCGATGTTAACAGCCAGACAGATGACAACAAGGAAGATAAGCATCCTCCTAGATCTCTGATACATGGCATGCAAGCGAGCAATCATGATGACTTGCATCATGTTTCAGTCGAGTCAATATCACTGAGGTATTGCAGCTCACCACCCAGCATGGCACTTATGACCACATTTGTCCCATCCATTGCGTAGTACATAACATTACCTGAAACAATCAATTAGTGATCACCCTCGTACTAGTATCAAACGCTCCAACTCACACCTGTCAAGTCATTATGTTGTCAAAGCCTAGTTCAATGTTCAGAATCTCACTCACCCCTACGTATGAGTGTATTCATTGGATAGGAATGAGATGATTGCGGAATACTCACTGCATCTGTCAGCGAGACGAATGGCATATTCACTGTGTGTGGCCGGTCAGAAGAATCGAACACAGTGCATACGAGGCATACTCAAAATGCTGATACTGATAACGCGAGATGTGCTATTAGTACAGTGCCAACTTGTTGGCCTCAAACACATACACAGAAAATGGTATTCCAATATAGCGTATCTAGAACATTTTGAAGTCAGCACAACTTGCCAACCACGCTATAGCATAATATGAGGTACGCACAACCAAATACGTGACAGTCATGAGAGACCAGCGTTGCCTCTGTTACGAATTCATTGTATTCGTCTGTTTTTCTTCTGACTCGGATATGGGACTCTTTCACTCACCCAGATCAGTTCAATCTATGACACCATTGTTAGCAAGTTGGTTACTCCGGCAATAGCACTGACGTGCCTCTGGTCCGAGTGTTAGGACTGGAAATATTATGAGAATATCGAACACTGTCCTGCTCACCCCAATCGTATGCGACCACGACGCCGGCGGCAACTGCGAAACCGGAATTCAATGTTAGATCGAGACATCACCGATTGATGTGACGAACCCGTCGAATAGCTGAGGAAAGTATTCGAAGTGATGAATGGCCACCAACTGGGATCATTTGAGGCTACGGTCATGTTCGAGGGATGGGTGTGAGCGAGATGAGGATGTTGGGGGTTATAACGATCTAGTGTTCGTGCTAGATATACCATCATTCAGCGCTTGTATCGCCAAGATGGGCATGATGGAGATGAATATTTGATCCTGCTTCAAGACCCTTGATTGGTTGAAGTAAGTATTGTGGTACGAAATCGAGCAAAAAGTGGAAGTCCTCGATTGAATCAAAGTTGATTTTGAATGATGGACCAATATCATGCACGTGAAAGATCCACTCGTTGGTGATTTTTTTCCAATACTAATCTTCGGGGTGTTCTTGGTGACGAAGATATTCCCGCTACGGCAGTAGTGGGTTTTTCCCAGACTCCTACCCAGTCGGCGGTGTGTAGAGAGCCTTAATCCTAATAGCCACACTGTCCAAATACAACCACACATAGTTTTTCCGACATAATACCGACATCTTGTTGGGGCTCTAACACACATAGCCGACTGGCACAACTTGCTGTGGCGCGAGATTTTGCTCTGTTTGTCTCACCGAAAAATCTTAAATCTTTCGGGAAGTTGCCCGCCGGTGGGCATATAATAATGGATAATCTATATTATTAATAGGGTTTAAGTGAAGGTATGCAAACCTTCGGGAACACGCTGTGCCTCGAGGCCAAGAGTGCGATTGGCACTGATTGCAGAATAGATTTTTCTTCCCCCATGCAAGCTGCTAGTAAGTCAATCAGCAACGTACTGCACACCCTCCAGACCAATCAGTTGTCTGTTGCTGGCTTCGTGCAGGGTCTACTAAATAGTAAAGAGCCGCATCATCACATTGGGCGCGACTCTCTGCTTCGCAATGCTGGAAACATCTGTTCATTGCTCTACCATCAAGAGAGTGCCCACAAGTCTGTGACAAAATGGGCGATTCCAGCAGTCACAAAGATAATCTGCAGAGAAGTTACTGAATTGAGCCACGAGAGGCACGGACTACATTTCAAAGCAAGTGCAGCGACAGTCGAGCAGCTCGAAGGCAAATTTATGGAGATGATGGCTACAAAAATGCGTACAATATCCCCGACATTGTGGGACTTCATCAGCGCTCTCCTTGACAGTCATCAGGACCGCCGTTGTGCTATGATAAATCCTGACGGCATGACAAGTAGCCTTGGATCGGAGGCGGAGATGGATCTCGGCGAGTTTGGTGGTCACCGAGCTGAAGATTGGGAAGAGGTTGTCAGTGACAGTGGGGGGGATACAAAGATGAAACCCAAATAAAAACAAGTGCGGGCAGCAGACAGAAATGCTGCGCTAATGGTCATTGTGAGTGTGCAATCAACATGTGATCATTCAAGTTTACAAAATTGCTACAGAAGGCGGTTGTCTGCATCAGTATTTTCCTACAGAACTCGAACGAGAGGTGCAATTACCTTCAAGGCATGCTCGGCTTCTTTTATCACTCCACCTCAGTCCCCGAGAAAGTCATTGAAACGCTTGCTCACGCTGGTCTGTCCATCAGCATCTCATCAATCCATAGTGCTGTACAATCTGTGTCGAACCAGATGTCAGCTAGAATGAGGCGCGCAGTTCGATCACTGCAATCAGCATTTGCTTACAACAACTTTGATATTGACTTCAAAACCGAGCAGCCAACGCTCGAGCACTGTTCGAACTTCGTCAGTGCAACCTCTGCAACTGTCATACCACTGTTTGGGGTGAACAGCACTGATCAGCTCCATTGTTCCCAGTGGATATGGGAATGAGACCCTCACAACCCAGCCCTCCCTCTTAACCCACCACATCCTCTGTTTATTGAACTTAAAACTATGATGAGGCTGCACAAAGACGACACTCACAACCAACAGCCAAACCCAACAAGACCTAGCCCATGGCAGGAAGATTTTGCATGGCATGTTCGCAAAATCTTAGTCCACCATGGCCAGCATTTTTGACATTTCGAAAAGGAGTTATGTGAGCCAGCACCAGTGGAGCACATACCCTTGCACAAGACCAAGCAGGTACCTTGCCGCGCTATGAACATCAAACAGTCAACAACAGATGGAAATGTTGAAGTGATGGAAAACTTACTTCGTCAAGGGGGGATCGGAGACCCAAACAGTGGCGACTTCGACAAGGACCATGACATAGACTTGTCAGAGCATGTCATCCTTGTCCATGGCGACCTTCTGACAAAGGAAAGGCTTGACACTGTCAGTGACAGCAGGAGAATTGAAATGACGCCAAAAAACCGCCTACAGTATGTCATTTTTCTTCCAGGGCTTTTCCACTACAAGATGGCATGTGCAGATGCACTCTGGCGTACATATCTTCAGCCGAAGGAGGGGAGGGATGATGAGAATGGCCTGTTCCAGTCTGTGGGGTACCTGCGACCAGATGAAACTAAAAAGATGGTTAGCAAGCCTGGATTTTGACGTATGCATAAAGTCATACATCATGACATTCAAGCATTGATGCTTGACTGCTGGCGACTTGAAGCACAGAGCAAAAACCATGGGTGGACAACCTTGGAATTGTTTGCGGCTTCGGAACCATCCTGGGATACTATTGTAAGTATATCACACACGATTGTGCAGAAGTATGTTGCATGCATGGATACACTCGACCACGGATGTGAGAAGCCCAAGGAACAACGAGAAAAGTGTTTTGAAAATCAAGTCCTTCACAATCGAGACGAGTTGCTGTACATCGACCTCTGTCAAGCAATGAATGCCGGAGATATCGGTCGAGTGGAGGCTTCATTTCTGCTGTGGATATACATGTTCAAGGCCATGGGAAGCATAAATATGCGACACAGATCCTGCGCTTCCTGACCAACCTTTGATACAACTACCCTGGTGAGCTCAGGTATGTGACTTACAAAGTCTATTAGGGCAGGAGATCAACAGTATAAGCAGACACATAATCCGGATGAACTTACTATGTAATCCAATGGGGAAGTCCTTGTCCTTCCGTCCAGTCGACTGGTTGGTAGAGAGAAACAACTTGTACACAAAAGTTAGTTGTTGACACACGACGAGACATGAGATTTGACTGTATGATAGGTTATATTTGCTGGAACGGGTCCCAATCGCACAATCGAACACATAATCAAGCAGTCGCCTCTTATCGAAGTGTATTGTAACTGCCATGTCACCATTGAAAACGCATTCCATTTAATTCATCATACAATCTGACACACACAACCTGACATGATGAAAACAATTCAGCGCCTAGCATCATGCATCAAAGAGAAGCACTCACATACGTTCAAACCTGGACGGTCTGCACTGTGCAGTATTCCTGGTCAAGTAACCGTCGGCATGTCACTTATGCAAGAGAGGAAAGTCAGTATGACAGATGAAGCGGAGATGGACAACATAGATCCTGAAGATCTGATAGACTGACCTCATATTGGAAGAGCAAGCGGCGGCAGGAATGAACATGTCCAAAGTAGCAGATGGTATGGAGCAAGTGGCGGCAGGGATGAACATGTCCAAAGTAGCAGATGATGTGGAAGTGGTGGCAGGGGTGAACATGTCCAAAGTAGCAGATGGTATGGAAGCGGCGGCAGGGGTGAACATGTCCAAAGTAGCAGATGGTATGGAAGCGGCGGCAGGGGTGAACATGTCCAAAGTAGCAGATGATGTGGAAGTGGTGGCAGGGGTGAACATGTCCAAAGTAGCAGATGATATGGAAGCGGCGGCAGGGGTGAGAGTGGTGGCAGGGACAGGGAAAATGTTTTTGCTGTTTGATTTTGACTGGTGGCCCTTGCTCTTGGTGCCATACATTGGGCAAAGTCGATTTCTTGCTGTGGAGTGATAATTTCAATTGAATGGCAAGTAATAAGTAGAATAATGTCAAGAAACTCACCATTGTGCCCTGCTCCTAGACATGCCCTACAATGATTCTGCCGTTTTGATGGAGCCGCGACCTGAGGTGAGTTTTGCCGTATTGAGGGTGCTAGTGCTGGTGCTGGATGGGGTATACACGCCAGGACTATCTCAATGATTTTGGTGCTGTAGTCATTCGCATGGCACCAGTCAGTTTGCTGGCAGAGGGAAGGCATGTCAGAGATCTTGAATGCATACACTAAGTCGACAATCCAATTGAGAGTTCTGTTCGACATGATGACTTGAGGTCCGAAAAAAACATCACCATCAAGACCTTCCTCCACCATTTGAAGTTCCCGCCACTCCTGCAACTTCTCCCGTAGTTGACGTTCACCAGATGTCATCTCGTGGTTAGGTATCTTGATCTTGTGTTTGGCTCGCAGCGATGGTAGAGCTTGTGTTGGAAGTAGGTTGACACTTAATGTTGCGTCACTGCATGTGTCACAGCACATGTGTGACTGATCTGGGCTGCAACGGCGACAACAACTTTGTATTTCTTGCGCTTTGTCAACATATCAGTGATCAACAACTAAATCAAGCTGAATATTTCTACCTGCAGTGTTGTCAAAATATTCATCTGCAACCCTCCTATGGCAGAAGCCATGCAGATGTCCATTGATGAATGCTGCCATTGCAGCTGTTTCATACTCGTCATTATCAAGGCTGGTGGGAAGTATTTGTGAGACTCCTGGTCCTTCCGCATTGTTCCTCATGCCAATTATACTGCGATTGATATTGTCATCATCCGTGCTATCTCCATCAGTACTCCCTTCGCTCTCACCCTGCAACCTTTCAGTTGAATCGCCATTGCCTCTCCTGACAACCTTAGCACTCTTTTGCTGCTTTTTCGATGAGTCCGCAAGTTGCTTCCATTCACCTTCGTAGGTATCGAAATATTCTCGCTTGACAAGGTACATTGCTATCGCAGTTACAGCAGGGTCACAAGCGGCACATCCTAAACACTGTATAAGTGCACACAGGGATCCAGTGTAGCCCCACTGTATAACCAACTGAATGTCTCGAAGGTTGAGGCCCTGAATGTATCCGAACTGTGAGTCTCTGTCATTACGAAGATTAGAAAGAATGACCATACCATCCCTGCTGCATCTGTACAAAAGATTCCCCATATTTCGCCTTTACAAAGCTTCTCGATGATCTCACTACGAAACTCCATTGTCATTCCAGAATGGAACCAAACGATTTTGTTGCGAAGGTGAGCAGGCAATTGAGTCCAGCAGTGCTCAACAGCATGCTCAGTAATTCGTCGAGAATTGATGAAAACCATGAACTTTTTTGGGGTGCCAGCATCGAAATTGAGGACACAGTCCAAATTGTGGAAGCAGTTTTTGGGATATAGCAATGGCACGACCATTAAATGAATATTTGGTCAGTCATTTGAACACTGAATCTTGACCACCCTGTTAACATTCATTCAGAGCTTCGTTTCCACGTCACGGAGAATGTGTGCAGGCATGGTTGCTGATGCGACATGAAATATAACATGCAATGGCAGTAGCCACCGGAGAACACCCAGTTCATTGTAAAGAGGGCGGAATCCATCTCCCCACTTGCTGATACAGTGCCCTTCATCTATGGTAATATTAAACAGCTTTCCACTGAACTTCTTCAATTTCCACAGCATCCGAAAGTGTTGGTCTTGGAGTATATGCTCCGGACTGACACAAATCACCTGGTATTTGAGGTCTTCGATATCCTATTGAAACAGTGAGTATTTGAATGATATTTCAAGTCCAAACTAATGAGAAATGACCTTGAATAGCTGGTCAGTTGCAGTTGCGGCTGTCAAGTTCACAGCGCTGATGCCCATGGCACGAACTTCATTCTCATTCTTGTCACCAAGTATGTTGAGTGGCGTGACGATAATAGTGATTCCGCCGTCATTGCAGAGCATCGGAATCCAGAATGTCAATGTCTTGCCGGAGCCTGTCGGTGAGATAGTGAAAACATCTTTTCTCTTGAGCTGAGATAGAGCAGAGTGGAGCTGCCAGACGCAAGGAGTGAGTCCAAGTGAGGTTTCAATGAGCTTCTTGAGATCATCCAAGGCGGGGACTTCATATTGCAAAGCCGACATACCACCAGTGCGAAGAATGACGCAATCTCAAAAGAAATAATATTAATATCTCATTATGGACATCTTGACTTCCGTGAGCGCCGAAAGATTTAAGATTTTTCGGTGAGACAAACAGAGCAAAATCTCGCGCCACAGCAAGTTGTGCCAGTCGGCTATGTGTGTTAGAGCCCCAACAAGATGTCGGTATTATGTCGGAAAAACTATGTGTGGTTGTATTTGGACAGTGTGGCTATTAGGATTAAGGCTCTCTACACACCGCCGACTGGGTAGGAGTCTGGGTTTTTCCATGCCATAACCATTTGGACCTGCACTTACCACTCTTATAGAACAAGTTGCTGTTCTACCACCCATTTACTTCAAGTACTGGAGCTACTCCGAAATCCATAGCTCTATCCCACAACCCAATTTCTGATTAATCTCTCCTAGTCAGACCAAAAGAGAAGAAAGACAGTCGTTCCTTCTCCGATCTGATAGTGGCTTACCTGAGTCCCTGTTGAGAGTGTCTTGTTCAAAATGCAATGTCTACAGCAACGCTGCCCACGCCCTCTGATCATCTCCTAAATATTAACTTACAAGTTACTACCATCGCTATCACACTCGCACTGCCCACTCTCTGCCCGTTGGACTAGGGCAGACGCAGAAGAAAGCAGACTCTATGAGGATAGGTGTTGCAATGCTACACTACAAACAGAGCTGACTGTGTAAGTCAGTGGCTGACTAAGCTAAGGAAATGGCTGAAGGGCTGCCTCTGGGCTATGAGTCTACTATCGCTTGAGAGACTGCCTCTTAGTCTATGCCTTGGGACCCCTGGTCCACCGTCTGCACGTAATTACTTCCTGTGCAAATGAGTCTGACAGGTAATATAGTGCTGACCAGTTGACCAGGAAGCAGACTCATTCAAGTTGCTTTATGGCTTTCACTCGCCGGCTTTAAGTTCATGAATCATGATTCATTGCCATCAATTCAACACTACTCCTTCTTTCCTGTTCCTCGCACTGGCTCGCACCCCATCCGTTATTTCCCTCACAGTTGATTCATTTTCACAATCATAATTTCCACATTCGCCCGAGTCAAGTTCAGATGGCAGATGTCACAGTGGTTGTGTCTCCTCCTTTCTTCGTTATGCGAATGGATATGCCAGTGATGTTTGTAAAATCCTTGGGGCTATCAGCCGTCTAAGCTCAGACAGCGGCTGCTTTTACTTTCCTGCTTCACAAAACTTTCGAATCATATCACGTTCCACATGTTTGGCCCAGATGGATGATTGCACATATTTTTTATGGTCAGACAACTGGTGTCTTAGTGATACTTTGTCAAGTGTGCTTTACTCCCCACTCAGCACATCACACGTCCTTACCATGCACATCTGTGATAGATGGAAATACTCGAGACCATCATACTCCATATCATTAAATCATGGTTGAGCATAGTTGATTGTGGATGACGACATGACTATCTGACAGTGGTCAGTAATTGGTTGGTTCAATCAGATGATCGACCTCTAATCAGTTCACTAGTGGTCTCCAGGACGCTGATGCCCTGCTTCTACCATTCACACACAATTCGGCACTCCTTTCCTGCGGCCCAGATGATGATGGTGGACAGGCATTCTCGCCGATCTGACAAATTCAACCATCTGGGGTTTCTCAACTCCCTCCTGTTTCTTCTTTTGCTTTACATGATAGAGCTGATCAAAGTACAAATGTCATGGTTGGCGCCTTCTGACTTGAAGCCCCAGTTCTCTTCTTTACTCCCTACTCAGCACTTCTATCTCCTCTGTTTAAACCATCATGCTCGATATGGTTGAATCACGCTTGAATAGACGTCGATCAGCGATATAGTGCCAGAAACACCCACAACGAGAATGGTCATGGATATCCGATGATCTGATACGACGCCAAATCTAAATAATCCCTGCCGAGGACATCGACAGCCGACTTTCACCTTTCATGCACGACTCATTACTACTTCCCTGCTGATGGATGATGGATGATATCAGGTGGGCACGCATCTGGCACATTTTGCTCTTATCTAGTATGACCCTTGGTCATTCAGCAGAAAAGCCTCAATCGACTCACAGGCATCATCGATGGTAGGCAGCATGAATAAGGGCCATCAGGGAAGAATCAATTCAGCAACTACCTAATGGCTTCTCAGGCACACCTTAAGCCAACCATGTAGGTTCAAAGCCAAACTCTGTCATATTGCATCGCTGAGAATTCATTCAATTTAGATAGACTCAAACGAATCAAACAGAAGCCAGCCACAAAACCTTGGAGTGGTGGAAAAATGGGGTATCTGATTGCAGGTGCATTCGACAGATTCTCTCAACAAATACGCCTGCCTCCCTCCCTTCAAGTTTGTATGTCTAACAGAAGCCTGAGATAATCTATCTGATTCTCACTCTTCTGATTCATTGTGCGTCAATTTTGTACAGAATTGGACTTTGTCCGTTATCCGGCGATAATCAAACACCCAAGCTTTGTATCTTGCAAGCCTTCCCTCCATAAAAGAAAACTTTCCCCCATCAAAAGTTGTCTCTTCTATGGGTCGCCCCACATGGGAGACATTACGGTACTCTCTAACATTCCTATGAGATATCTTTGGATGCATTCCCATCTTCCCACTCTCCACCTTCATATTTACTTCTGCATTCAGAATCACAATTTAATACCCTTCTCAGGCGGCCATGGCATACATCGTATGTTCTTCCTTCGTAACCGTCAGATCACTGTATGATTTACATTCAGTCACGCCAAATTTTGAATCGCTGCTCTCAAGGCCTGGTCAGTGGTCTCTGTATCATGATCGTTGTCTTAATAACCGAGGGTCTTATATAAATACGTGTAAGAATGTAATGACACCACAATTACACTGGATGAGACTTCTTGCCAGTCCTTGATTAACACGGTCTATGACTTTTCTTCTTTCGTGGTAGATAACGTGTGAGTTCTTGGGAGGCTTGCTAAACCAATCAATTAGATCAACTTAGCTGGAGCTTTACTATCTCTGATTGAAACTATAAACTTTGTCTAGGAAATACCGTCTAGACACTTGAACTGGTTTCCTGGATATACGATAAACTATTGAGAAGCTGGTCTCAAATGTGACTATGATGACCAAAGCTCGTGTTGGTCAATATACAAATACCTGGTGAGAACGCTGGTCTCACAAATAACAACGATGACCAAAGCTCGTGTTGGTCAGTAAACAATACGTGGTGAGAACACTGGTCTCACAAAACTGGGTTTCTATCGCGAGAAACTCACGTAATCTCAAGGGAAACACTTTCCCTGCACTTGTCTAGACAGTTCTTACAAAGGAAATGGGCTTTGTAAGCAGCAATTTGTTCAGACTGAAGCTTCTTAGGTGAGAGTTCAATTGGTTCAAGTGGGAGATTCTTGAAAGCCACAAGTGGGAGATCTATTTTTTTGGGGGAGAATGGGCTCTCCTTATATACATTTTGTGTGGGAATATTATGTAAGTAAAACGGTGATGTAATGACTTCAGAATGTAAGAAGAATATTCCAAAAACTGGAGCAGAATGTTCTAGCAGGTGCAAAAGAACATTCCAGAATATTCATGGTGGGATAATGACATCATTCTGAGTCACTCTGAGTCATTATGAGTCATTATGAGTCATTGGAATGTTCTAGCAAATTCCATGGAACATTCTGGAATTGATGACATCATTATGACATCATACCCTGTAGGTACAATTTTGTGAAGCATCTGATTAGTCAGAGCATCCTAATAGAAAAGTAAAGTAAAGAAACACTAGAGAAAACTACTCAGAAATAATGGAACAAATAATAGTACACAATACGCGGGCTTTTTAGATAGGTTTTTGTTAGGCTTTGAACTTTTCTCTATGGGTTTCTCTAGCCAAAGTGAATAAGCCAAAGGAAAGGCAATACCTTAACCTTCAAATTGCTTCTCATATCAACTAGGTCATTATGTGATTCCCATCTCACATATGACTTTTCTTCAAAACATGGTAGATTCATGAATCACTGAGGGGAAACTGGAAATATTGGACCAAGGTTTTATACCAAGGTATGGGTTGACTAGCCTGAGGACTAAGCTAACAGACTTTGTCTTTTAGGGGGATACCTAGTAGTCATGTCCATGCATGATTCCCAATTCATGCAGGACATCATGATGGCAGTATTTAAGGCAAGATTCTCACCTGCTACGTAACTTACCCCTCCTTGGTATTCAAAGAGATGCTAGTTCAGGAGATGGTTCAATAAGATCATTGACGCCCAATCAGTTGACTAGTAATCTCCAGGACATCGACACCCTGCTTCTACCCTTCACACATGATTCGACATTCCTTCCCACATGGATGATGAAGGTGGCCAGGCGATCTAAATCTGACACATTATCAGTCATCTAGGGTTTCACAACTCCCTCTTGCTTCTTCTTTTGCTTTTTCAGGAGAAGAAGCTTTGTTCAGGCACATGGTAGAGCCAGTGGGATCTGATCAAAGTGTGTATGTCAGAATATTGTGGTTTGTGCCTTACTGATACTTTTTTAGGTACGCTTGATTCCTTCTGACTTGAAGTCCCAGTTCTCTTCTTTACTCACATCTCATCTCCTTGTCACTAGTGATGGCCAGGTCCGGTCCTGAACCACAGTTCGAACCCGAACCATTTTGAACCTGACCAAAGTCCAGTTCAAAGTTCGGGGAATAGGGGGAACTGAACCGTCGGTCCAGTCCACGGTTCGAGGACTTGCAGAATTCTCGAACCCGGTTCAAACAGGTTCAAACAGGTTCAAACCAATTGTCGGGCAAAGGGATGGTATGAAAATTTCGATCTCTAAAATTGACGCAGTCCTGCTGCACTCATGACACGTCTGTGACGCGGCATATGTAACGTGGCACAGCTGTGAGAATCCTTTCGTATTGTCAAGCCTTTGCCGCTTGCTATCAATTGCCTATTTCGTGATACCACTAATGCACACACCTGGCTGCTATGTCCCTCCATCTTCTTCAACATCACCTGTCTTCAAGTCCCACAGATGAAGTGTGTTGTCAAGCGAGGCTGTAACTATCCACCAGCATCAGGCATAGTCAAGATGGACTTTGGAGGGATTATGGGTGTCTTGCTCTAAGCTGCAGAGGTGCGTGTTTTGTGCATTTTATGTTGCTTCATCACCTCAGCTTTCTTCTTCCCTTCCATCATCTTGTCCTCCTCTCAGCAAAATCTCGCTGTTGACCTCAACCATCCTGGTACTGTCTGATGCATGATTTTCTCGCTTAGCCACTGCACTAACAAGATAAGTACTAGACCTTTTCATGGCCCAATCCATCTGCTGATCCCACCCACTCGACCGTAGTCATCCAAGTAAGTGCTATTTACAGTGCATATATGCACACATTTCGAACATTGTGAGTTATCTGACATTGTCAGGTTCATTCACTGACTGTTTTACATCATCGCTAGCTCACTACCATTGTCCCGATTATCGACACGTCCAGCGGCTTCAACAGATACACCATTACAAGACAGTCGATTGGAGAGTTCCATTAAAAGCTACCCAATATACTTTAACTGATATCTATTGCCATAGAAACACGAGAACGAGGCAGTTGTCATTGTAAGTACTGTCTGCTTGCCTGGCAAGCACATCTAACAATGATTTGTTTCAGTTAAGGACTCCCATGTACCAGAAGCTGGTGGGCTACGTCATCCTGACGCACGGGTGGGGGTGCCAGTGGTGTACACTAGGCAAAGCTCAGTAGAGTCGTAAGAACAATACTATATTCAAGTACCTAGGCAAAGCTAGTGTACAAGTCAATACAAGACGATACGAGATAAGACGGACATGTACACATACCTCAGTAGAGTCGTAAGAACAATACTGAGGTGGTCAAGAGACGAAGCGCGATGCTAATACCAGCAAGAAGTGATTATGTAACAAGTCCGGAGGATTAACGTGCGGAGCAACGAGAGTCCGGAGGATCGACATGCGGAGAAGAGAAGCCATGTGTCATATGGTACGAAGGTGTACAAGATAGCAAGATAGACCAAACAAAGTAAGGGACTCAACATATTCTGTCAACAAGTGGTATATAGAGTACACTTTTATTGCATTAATGTAGTACTAGTTTACCTGTTTGTGTACCTAGCTATGTTTGCAACTTAAGAAATTTTTTGTCATCTTTTTTTGGTCCGGTTCTTGGTTCGAACCCTTGCTGAACCGGAACCGGACCATTATTGGACCGAACCGATGGTCCGGTCCACGGTTCTGCTTACTGAGAGAACTGGACCATAAGTCCGGTTCTCGGTTCTCTGAATTTCCTAGAGAACCGGACCGAACCGGACTTTTCCATCACTACTTGTCACGCACACTCATTCACGACAGAGGCATATACTCATCTCGTAAGTCTCTTTTAATCCGTCATGCTCGATATTGTTGAATTATGCTTGAACAATTGGAGATCAGCCATAGTGTGCCTACTTCCACCCTTCACGCATTATTTGGGCATGCGTCTGGTCCTGATGTTTCACGGACACTTCATCATCTGTGTGCTCAGACAGCGGAACTCTGCACACGTGTAGAAAGCTGCCGGGCAATTTATACTGATTCTCGTTGTATTCATTATCGGGCATCAAGGACTGGGTCGGTTGCTAGACGTTCCTGATAATTCGGCTTGCCACTTGATGCGAGTTTGGGTGGGCGGTTCACTGACTTCCAGCAGTGATATGGATGTATCTACATAAACATCGTCTTAAATATACTTTGAAACAGCATAAATTGAATAAATACTATGACGAATCCTCGACCAATGTCTCCACTATGCAAAACACTTGGCAAGCATTTCGCTACACAGTACTGTTAGTAGGTACATCGACATGCTCCTGGAGTACAATCGAAGTCATGGTAGTTTCTGCGTCAGAGTCAGCCCCGAGTGTAGCGTGGAATTCTCGAACACCAAGGATGAGGCGTGGTCCCAGCACAAACAGCTGCATGCCATATAAAATTTGAAAAGCACCACTGAGTATCTCAACTCCGATAGAATTTGAATTCTACAGAAATGAAAATGATAAGCAATGGTTACAAGAAGATGCTAGCGACAGGTCGACGCACCCACTTGGAGAGCTCTAGAGAGAAATAACCGAACTCGAAACAAGAGACACAAACAAAGCTAGCACATACGGAACTTGAGCAGAAAAAAATAACAACATTCACACTATAAGCTCACCTTGTAAAGTAAAGCGCATGAGATTTTATTAGCACTCTAAAACTGTCTCTGATAGTCGATCCTGTCAATGGTCCGGCTCGTCGTAGGTCACAAAAGTGTTCCACAGCAATCCAGACCGAAAGACACAGTGCGAGGACCTCCCAAACAGTGTAAAGCATCCAAACCATTGAGTTCAGAAGCTGGATATCCCCCTCAAATTTACAGGTGCACATATACGTGCCAGATAGTATCAACTCCTCTGATGTTCGTCCAATGAGCTGTGTTCTCCAAGTCAACAAGTAAAGCTTACCCTCTACAATATGCTTGAGTCCTATTGCCGTGATCGCTCCGCAGGCAATGTTAACAGTCAGAAAGATAATAACAGTGAAGATAAGCATGATTGTAGATCTCCGATACATGGCATGTAACCGAGCAATCATGATGACTTGTATCGTGTTTCAGTCGCGCCAATATCACTTAGGTATTGCAGCTCACCACCCAGCATGGCAGTTACGACTACATTTGTTCCATTTATTGCGTAGTCTATGATATTGCCTGAAACACGCAATTAGTGATCATCCTCGTACTAGGATCAAACATTCCCACTCACACCTGTGTAGTCATTATGTTAAGCCAAGTTCAAACAGTCAGAATCTCACTCACCCCTACAAATGAGCATATTCATTGGATGAGGATAAGATGGTTGCGGAATACTCACTGCATCTGTCAGCGAGACCATTGCCATATTTTCTGTGCGTCACGAGTCAGAAGAATCAAACACAGTGCATATGGGACATACGCAGAGCAATGGCACTAATTATCAGAAACGAGCTATTAGCACAGCGCCAATTTTTTGACCTCCGAAACATACAAAGAATATGGTCACATACTTCAGTCATTTCCCTACGTAGAACCCCTGCCCCGGATGTGCAAAAACACTGTATAACCATGGCCAGCCAGTCCTCGGCCGGTCAATGTAGAATACATGCTGGCCTACATTGTAGTACATCCCACTATGTATAAAAGACTAGTACATTGTAAAAGCATGACTGGCCAGTAGATGTAAGGTGGTTGCTGGCCAGACCAATTTATTATCCTTCCTACCCCTGTGCTAGGTATATTACATGTAAGATAAGTGCTGGCCGGTCTCTGAGTCACATACCCCGTTACCTTTGATAGACTACTGTAGGATATGTAGTGCAGTGCTGTTTCTTAGAATACTGGCCGCCTTGCATCTACATATTTAGGAACCATGCTGGCCAGTTTGTAGTTCTTAAATTATAACTGGCCAGTAAGGGTACTATTTCATTTGTAGACTAGCTGCCTTGCATCTCCAGATGTAGATGCCAGGCTGGCCGGTCTGGTACTATTTCATTAGTAGACCGGCCGCCTTGCATCTACCTATGTAGGAGCCAGGCTGGCCAGTCTGTATTTCTTACACTAGAACTGGCCAGTAAGGCTCTGCAGTAGGCAGATGCATGGCTGGCCGGTCTGGTACTATTTCATTAGTAGACCAGCCGCCTTGCATCTACCTATGTAGGAGCCAGGCTGGCCAGTCTGTATTTCTTACACTAGAACTGGCCAGTAAGGCTCTGCAGTAGGCAGATGCATGGCTGGCCGGTCTGGTACTATTTCATTAGTAGACCAGCCGCCTTGCATCTACCTATGTAGGAGCCAGGCTGGCCAATCTGTAGTTTCTACATTAAGACCGGCCAGTGAGGTTCTGTAGTAGGTAGATGTATGGCTGGCCGGTACAATATTATTTTTATTGGTGGACCGGCCGCCTTGCATCTACCTATGTAGGAGCCAGGCTGGCCAGTAAGGCTCTTTATTTTTATTGGTGGACCGGCCGCTTTACATCTACCTATGTAGGAGCCAGGCTGGCCAGTCTGTATTTCTTACACTAGAACTGGCCAGTGAGGTTCTGCAGTAGGCAGATGCATGGCTGGCCGGTACAGTATTATTTTTATTGGTGGACCGGCCGCCTTGCATCTACCTATGTAGGAGCCAGGCTGGCCAGTCTGTAGTTCTTACATTCGAACTGGCCAGTGAGGCTCGCAGTGCAGTACTTTGATATCAACCTAAATATTGACAAGTAGACATATGTACAAGCTTGATCAGCAATGAAGAGAGAATCCAAGGTTACATCTGGGCTCTCTTAGAAGGTTGCCTTGCCCTACTTGATCTACGGACTTCAGGCTCCATCCTGGGCTTTTTAGACTTACTTGTCGAAGCTTGTGATTTTCTTCTCTTGGTCCCTTTCTGCACCACCTCATCAACTTCTTCCTGGTCCTGGTCCTGGTCCTGGTCCTGGTCCTGGTCCTGGTCCTGCTCCTGCTCCTGCTCCTGCTCCCAGTCCTGCTCCTGCTGGTCCACTTCGATCTCAGTCTCCTTGTTTCCAACTTCACCTTCATCCTGGATGTCGTCGTCCTCATCAAGTGCCTCTTTGGTCAGCCTCTCAATGTGCTCAACGATCTTGGACAAGACTTCCTGGACAGTGTGGTCCAGAGCAACCAAGAACTGTAGATCAAAAACAGAACCAGGTAGGTAGGAAGGAGTATTGGAGGCAGCTTCATCTTCCTCAAACTCTATCACTCACTTAGACTCCCTATAGAGGAGCCCAATTCCTAGAACCACTGGCATTGCACATGGCACCCCAGAGATTACAAATATTCGAAGCTTGTTCAAGCTGGCCTTCAATACGTCGTAGGACGTGTGCACGTCCTCAGGAAGATAAGAACCTCCCCAAGACCAGTCAGTCCAGGTAGGCAAATCTGCATGCTGCTCTGAACTCGGCTAGTGGACAAATGAGCAATGAGATACAAAAAATACACAGTCATGCTGACCTTTTGATTGGCCAAGATTGCCAGATCCCTAATGGCGTCTATGAGCTCCAGGTAGTTGTCGTGCTTGCAAAGAGATTCCAAAAATGTATATCGGTCATTGATTGAAACGTCGTCTGGGGTTGTTTCAGCTTCGGCCGGCTGGACTCTACGTTCTGTGGAATTAGAGTCGTTCAAGGAATCCGGCTGATCTTGGTCTTCTTCATCTGACTCAAGTCTTCTTACTCTTTTCTCCTTGGACTTCCTCTTTCGTTCTTCATTATGAATGTTTGCACGGACATCACTGTCCTTGGCCTTGATAAACCTGACTAGCTTCTGTCCGGCAGCAGACTGTCGTTCCCAATGATTCCATAGACAATTTACCTCCTCAGTCTTCATATGAGAAGGGTCTTTGACCACAAATCCAGTGGGAACTGAGTCGGGTTCCAAATAATTGGATGAGTTGGCAGTTATCGTGCCCCAAGGCACAGGTCTAGAGCCACCTGTGCATACTTCTACAAACCAAAGAATCAATCAAATGCGACACATAATGAAGACATAAGAACTTACTGTAAGAAGCATGAAATATGTTTCTAATCAATTCATGTTGGCCCTTGAGGCTGATGCCATCACGAGTCGGAAGTTTTGCATACCCGTCATCATCTAGTATAACTTCGGGTATGACGGGGCCATTTTCATCATCCTCGTTGTCTGAACCTGCGTGGTCTTCATCCCCTGAAGGGTCTATCAATTTAATTGAGTGAACAATCAGTCAGCATAGCGTAAAATAAAATGAGACTCGTACAAAATTCGGTCTTGGACCATTCTGCAAAGGATTCAAATCCAGTGGAAGTCCACTCCTTGATACCGCTTGAGCTGATGGAGAACCTCTTCTTGGCATTTTGAGGCTCAGATTCATGTCTATAGTCTAGTTAGCCTTGAGATAACCAAGACAATTTGATTACTTACAAACTAACAGACAACGTCTGACTAGCTTTTTTCTTGTGACTCACGAGCATCACCACACGACAACCCATGGTACGTTGGATTTGCATTGAAAAGTCCTCAAGAGTTTTCTTGAGGTTGTTCTTACGGTACCTTGATGTAAGTGAGACTTGGACACTCGAACAACACTGATGATGAAGTCAAACTTACGAAGCTTGACTTTCTTCTGGCGCACCCTCCTTGTTCCATTTCTTCATGGCCAACTTCACCTGCTCCTCTTGTGAAAATGTCATGTTGTCAAACCATTGCCTGGCATGTCCAGTGCGATACTTAATTGAACGTTCCAAACCTTTCCTTTGCTGCTCGGACTTGTCATACTGATCAATTTCCTGCTTGAATAATTTCTGCGCAACATCCCATTCAGACAGGGTTTTCTTGTAGAATGATGCTTCTCTTGGACGGCTTGCAGCCTCACGTTCATCTGCCTCTTCCTTGTCTTGGATATAGTATTGTTTTATCCCCTATACATAGCATTGATTTAGATCAAATAAATAAATATATGTACATAATTAGACAATTGCTACCTTTGTCAAGGAAGTAGGCAAGGGCACGTCCTCCTCTTGTTCCTCATAAGCGGCCAGTATAGCCTTGCGAACTTTCTTCACCACAAGTCTTTGAGCAGATTTTGATTTCGCATATATAACGTCCTTGTGGTGAAGATCCAGAATTGATTTGAAGGTAGTAGTCCACTCAGAAGACATTGTAATGGATTCAGAAAAAAAAGAGAGTCAAATTTGCAAGTAGACGCGTACGTGCGGTATGAGGGCGGCCGGCCGATAACAATGATTTGACAATGAATATGAGTATTCAACATTAACACATGACCGTGTTCTTTCAAATCAATGAATCAACAAGTCAACTTGTGATCACATGACTCAGACACAATCATGTGACTCAGACGCGATCACAGGACACCACAAAGATCAAACGCGTTATCAAAGGTTATGGACTTCAACATCGTAGAAATGAGTCAATCAAAACAATCAGATTCCAAGTTCTAACTAGGGGTAATCCAAACAAGCAAAATGTGCCACAAAAATTCAACGACATGAGATGTAAAAATGCGAAAAAAAAACTCAAGATACAAGCATATCATCAGGGATACCAGGTGTGGGCTTTAGATCAATTGAAATCCAGCATGTGCCTGGTCTTCTTCCTGGGAGAAGTATCCTTGAACCAGCCGGTTGTGAGAACAGATACTCTTTCCTGCATTGCCTATTCTTGCATTCAAAGGAGTAATTCTTGTTTGTGTTGACGGTGCGCCAGGCATTAGTCCACCCGCAATCTGGGCATTGGACCGGGAGATACTGACCCCAAGGGCGAAGTTCGTGATGCGTCCATGAATACTTCTTGATGGCCAACAAATCAGGGGCAACGGGCACCAGCAAGAACACGTCGCTGTGTCGTCCCAGTTTGTAGGACTGGCCCACCATCTCGGGGAAGGCCACTCGAATGGGCAACCGCTCGATAATGACAAGTTCCATAAACGCCAGCAGCAGGTGGGTTGCAAAACTGGGTTGGAAGCGGATGGCGTTGAAGCCAATGGTAGCCGTCATGTGATGGCTGGTGTACAAAGTTAGTATTGAAGAAGCAAAGGACAACTGCGGTACATACTTTATCACCGCCTGTTGCAGGCACCCAAATGCAATGGGCTTGTTGATGAGTGCGCCGCATGCAAAAAGCCACAGGTATGATTCTTCTGCACCGTCAATGACGGACTGCCAAGGTGACAGGAGGATCTCAAGAACCTTTGGAGTCAAGTGACGGTGAGCAAGCACCACAAGAATCAAGAGCAGTCGCTTACGGTGTGAGCGCGTGCCGAAACGTATGTCTTCTTCTTCCCTTCGTACCCAATAAACAGATTGCCGTCGTCGTTGTCGGTGTGGTTAGTCATGGCGACGACAACGCGGGTCCAGTTGGACTTCAGTTCCTGGACGACTGCACTTGCCTTGGCCTGGTACTTTGCGATCTTCGAGGAATTGCCGATGTCGAATGTGACAGTGCGAAATTCGAATCCGCCAGCTGGAAAGTAGGGGCGAAGAAAGTCAGAGGCGAGTTCGACACAACCGCCGGCGGTGTCATGATCGACGAGGACGAGATGGACCACGAGGATAGGTGCTGAAGAGAGTTGGGACTTGAACGAGACTTCCAGAGTAGCGCGGATAGGGAGGAAAGACGAAAATACCGGCTTGTCCCTCCGGTAAAATCCCTATAAATTAAAGTGGATGTTAGTTAGAATGAATAAATGAATGAACGACAAACTCACAAAATATGGTGAGTATGAGTTGCGTCCATGCCGTTCTCCTCCAACGTGGCAAGAAATGCACACAAATGTGACATCATCTGCATCAATCGCATCTGCACCTGTGGACGGAATCTCCATGCAGCGCGAGCACATCACCCTAGGGCATGTGCTGCACAAGAAGAGTCGATCGTGATCAATACAACCGTCTCGGCAAACGAGACAAAACTGCAAAAGAAGACGCGCATTAGTGCAAAAAAAGTATGCAGAAATGCACATACCTCGTTGTGCGTGAACGGCTTGGAAATTTCAACCTCCTGTACCACAGGAACTGCAGTTGTGACCGGCAGCTCTAAAGTGACGCGTGGCGCGGTGCCACCAGTTGATTTCTTGCAGGTTTGTTTTGACTTCACCATAGCGCAAGCTTAAGACGTGCAAGACCTATTAATAAATAAAGTTCATATTAGTAGATCACGCAAAGTCTAGCACTTACAAGTATACAGCACAAAGAGACTGCAAAATTGGGCGCAAAGACTAGACAGACAGTACTGATAGAATGCTCAAATTAGTAAATGATGCAAAGGAAACGGCACTTACAAGTATAGAGGACAAACAAACGTCAACTTGTCAAGAGAGAGCGCCGTGCAAGTACTGAGAAAGTGGTAGAGAAGTTGAAGTTTGGGGCGTTGGTTGATCTTAACAAACAAGTACAAATAGACGCGTCGCATTGAATTTGTTGAAGTCCAATGCGACGTGTCTATTTGTGTGTCAGTTTGTCCTTGTTTGTCAATATAACAAACATCAACGTTGAATTTGTTGAAGTCCAACGTTGATGTTTGTTTATCGACAAACAAGGACAAACTGACACGCAAATATGAACTTCAACTTCATTTCTCACGGTTCATTTCTTCCTTTCACCAACTTCATATCTTTGCACGCCATTATTGCTTGCACGCCATTATTGCAAGGCTACTGTTAGTGTACTCCTTTGGGTTCTTGCAGGCTGCAGCTGCAAGAATTCAAAGGTACTACTCTACGGTAGCCTTTCCAATTAGTAAGTCAACATATTCTTGTGTGCGTCCTTACTAATTCTTTGTATTTGCATGTACTATCTTTTCCTTGGGTTCCACCAAGGTAAGTACTTGTTTTCTGACGCCGTCTAGCTAATTTCCTTCTTCTTAGCATTATTGGACCGTGCATCCCACTTGTCAGCGCCTTTTCCTCAAGGTAAGTACTTATTTTCTAGCGCCGTCTAGCTAATGTCCTTCTGCTCAGCATTATGGGACCGTGTATCCCGCTTGTCAGCGCACTTTTCCTCAAGGTAAGTACTTCTTTTCTAGCGCCGTCTAGCTAATGTCCTTGTGCTTAGCATTATGGGACCGTGCATCCCACTTGTCAGCTGACTTTTCCTCAAGGTAAGTACTTGTTTTCTGGCGCCGTCTAGCTAATCTTGTGATACTCAGGACTAGCGGTGCTGTGTTGAGACTGGGGGCTGGCGGTGCAGGCCATTTGTCAATGGCTCCCGCTATTTGATACTGGGGACTAGCGGTTTTGTGTTGAGACTGGGGGCTAGCAGTGCAGGCCATTTGTCAATGGCTCCTGCTATTTGGTACTGGGGATTTGCGGTGTTGTGTTGAGACTGGGGGCTGGCAGTGCAGGCCATTTGTCAATGGCTCCTGCTATTTGGTACTGGGGATTTGCGGTGTTGTGTTGAGACTGAGGGCTGGCAGTGCAGGCCATTTGTCAATGGCTCCTGCTGTTTGGTACTGGGGACTAACGGTGTTGTGTTGAGATTGAGGGCTGGCAGTGCATCCCACTTGTCAGCGGCTCCTGCTAGTTGTTTGTTTGCAGTGCATCCCACTTGTCAGTGGCTCCTGCTATTTGATACTGAGGACTAGCGGCATTTGGATTAGCGTTGCATATTCATTCCGGTAAGTGCTTTCGCTTGTCGCCTTCTTGACTAAATGTTACTCCGTTTATCAAGCACTCTTTCCTCTGTATGACCTTGGCTGATGCGCTTGTCCTTATGGGCAAAGTCATCTTTGTTTTTTCCAGTAAGTGCTCTCCTTCAACGCAACTTTGACTCATGTGTTTTTCTTCTGCGTGCTCCATCAGACTATGAGAATTTTTTTTCTTTCTTTATTCTGGTAAGCGCTCTCCTTTGATAAGACTTTAACTGATGCGGTTGGCATAGGACTTTGAGTTTCACAATAGCCACCTTGCTTAGTTAAGTCTTCAATCTCTCTTTTCAAAGGTTTATCTAACGTTGACACAGGACAAAGTAGTAGTATAATTAGTTTTTTTTGCTATGTACTCTTTCGCTTGGAGCGCAAGGCTTTGTTGAGGAGGGCCCCCTCATCAAAGTCTTGCAGCTCCCCATTACCTTTACTTTACTATTTTCGCGTTTGTAGTAAATTTAGCACAACTTGCCTCTTAAAATTGAAACTTGTCCTGCTCTGACGTGCTATTTGCTGCTGGTTGAAAATGTCACGTGATCGTGTGAAGATGACTTGAGCTAATTCGCAACGAATGACTTTTCCACAAGTGAACTCAAAATAGCTGTGGACAAGGAAATTGATAGCTTGCTGGCAGGATGGACGGCTTGACTTGGTGAGGTTGAATGTATTGTATCCTACTGCTAGAGAAATCCAAGAATAAACCACTAAGGACACACTACCCCTCACCTGCACAACTCAGTGAAATATTTCACCGAGAATTCAGACCAATACTTCCAGTATGAAGGCGCCCCCTGCTATTTCATACTGGAAATATTGGTGGCGTTCAACCAACCCCTCACCGGTACAACTCAGTGAACTACTTCACGGAGAAAGACCAATATTTCCAATATGAATATGAAGGTGCCCCCTGTGATTTCATATTGGAAGTATTGGTGGTGTTCAACCAACCCCTCACCTGTACAACTCAGTGAACTACTTCACGGAGAAAGACTAATATTTCCAATATGAATATGAAGGTGCCCCCTGTGATTTCATATTGGAAGTATTGGTGGCATGCCCAACCAACCCCTCGCCCGCACAACTCAGTGAAATACTTCACCGAGAAGTCAGACCAATACTTCCAGTATGAAGGCGCCCCCTGCTATTTCATATTGGAAATATTGTTGGCGTGCTCAACCAACTGCCCACACCTTGCATGGTTAACCAACCCCTTACCCACAAGGTGTGGCGGGGCGAACTGATTAATTGGATCAAGCAAACACAGACATATCAAGGCTGGTCGAGCAGCCGACTTATCTAGGAGGAATATTTCACCATACCCTGTAATGCATAGATACTTGTGGTTAATCAACCCCCTACTCATGCCAGACACTGTTAATATTTCCATTATGAAGTTGCCACCTCCCATTTTGTGTTGCACATCTTGTGGCTTATTATCTCCAGCAGTAAGTCTCAAAACCCTCTAAATCTGCTACTGGCGACACTGTTACGAGCCTCAGGGCATCACTTTGTGTCAATTGCCAATTTAGCTAAACTTCCATTATGTAAATTGCATAAGCACTTTGATACCAGTCACATCATTGTTCTTATCAGCAGCTTCTTTGAGAATCATTTCATATATCACTAATTTGAGTCATATTACATAACATAATACTTGGGCACTTAGTGCCGTGGGAGCCGGTTGAAAAATTTGCCTCTCACCAACACAGACATGAACCAGCTAACCAGTGAATCAAGCAAGCTAAGAATGGCTCTGACTACACGGATCAAGGCAATTATGGGGCATTCTGCAGCAACCAGTGTCATCAAAGGGAAGATAGTACAAACTCACCTTCTAAACAAAGCGAGGTACATTTTATATTTAGCACTTCACTGATTAGGTGGAAACTCACCCATTCTTGTCAAGGCAGAGGATTGGATTGGAGCTAAATCATTGCTTGGCAACAGCCGATGTCTGCTCAAACAATTCTTCAATCTCCGAATATGAGATCAATCGGGCTGCACTCACAATTTCATATGCAGTAGTAAACCCTTGTGAGTTATATTGCTTTCAATAATATCTCCCAGATTCAAATTCAGGGGGCAGATTATGTAGATTGGGACATCACAAGATTTGCTGACATGGCCAAGGCATCCCCACCTAATCCTGATGGTTCACCCTCTGAAACTGAACGGCTACAAAAGTACTTTGCAGCGGCTAAGATTGGCAAAATTTCAGTCCCAGCTACCATTGTGGACAGGGGGGGTAATATTGTGACAATTTACTTGCCCAATATTCTGTCACCTTCTCGAGTTGTACGTTCATTCTTCCCCAGGGATTCTCCTCATTTATATTTATTTTAGGATCATGTTAACTCAGCCACTAAGGCTTTATGTAATGTCCTTCTTCGATCAATTCCGTCCTCCTCGGACAAATCGTCTTGGCGATCTCAGGGCTTTGTTATCCCAGAGGAAGGTGGAGAATTTGGGGCAGGCAGAATTACAGTATCACCAGCATATTTTATGCAAAGACATGAGGTATTGGTCAAATTAACTTGTTTAGCTGCTTTTGACACATTCTGGCAACAGAGACTTCAAGACCCAATGGTGACATCAGCTTCTTACTCGTCCATGGAAGTCCAAGAGTGGCTAGCTGCCTTGTCAACCACAGAATTCTTCTGGAATGCCATTACCGCTGCCTCGGCTCCCGAACTATTTGAAGCAGGGGCCACTGCAATCAGCCGAGTTGTACAGGAACTTCAAGAATCTGATAAACCAGTGTCAGCGCCCATCTCTCATTGGCCCTCAATCTTTTCAGGATTAGAAATAATTGCAAACCGTACAACTTTATCACATAGGGATGTTGGTGGCGCCCCTTCCCTTTTTGATCTTTTGATCAGTTTGGGTAGCGGCCATAAGGCTAAGTTAGTGTTAGCCGACGTAGGGGCCGAGCTGGATTATTACCCTGGGACAATGACCTTTATTTCAGGGAAGGTTCTACAACACTCTATTGGTCCCTGGGGTGAAGGAGAAAGGCTTGTTATCGCCCATTTCATGAAGGATAAAATACACTCCAGAGTCAAAGTATCAAGACCAGCCTTTCCATCACAAGCCTTTTTTTTAAAGATGGTGGGGCAAGGGGGTAAGGCGAGATAGCAGTAAGGGAGTGGATATTCTAGGAAGGGGGGGGGGGGGGGTAAAGGGGATAACACTAGTGTTTGAGTATAGGTACTAGATCTAATGAGGTAGTAGTCGACCGATTTCTATGAATGATCTTGTCTATTACAATTAAAACATTAAGGACATCCTCTTTTGCCTTAGTAACAGTATGTCTCCCCAAAAAAAAAATCGACTCAAGGCAGCTACATTTTCCTTCAAAGGAAGAGGTCGATTATCCAAAGGCAAGGACCTAGATGTTGCCTATGTGTCTCACAAACAAGTCATTGGCAAGAAAAGAAAGATGACCTGGGTGGAATCGTGTGCTGATGCCCTCTACGACGCTGCCCCAACACCATCTCCTTCCTCTAGCCCTCGTAAACGGGTCAGAGAGGAAACTCAACAGTTGTCAAGCATTCAGGAGGAATTTGATAGAGAAGTCTTCAGCAACTTTATTTCATATACAGAGAACCAACCAAGAAAAACTAAGGTGAACAGATTGATGCATGGCAATTTAATTCTATACTCAATCAAGATCAATTGAACTAGACTCAGAACGACTTTATCCAAGAATATCTGCCTTTCCGAGACTCATACCTCAATATCCTCCTTGACTTGGAGAAGCCCTCTGAGGTCTTGGAGTGCCAGTCTTGTCAGATTGGTGATGGGAAATTCCATTGTTTGACCTGCAGTGGGGATCAGACATTGTGTCATCCTTGCATGGTCAAAACCCACCAGCATTTGCCCTTTCACAAGGTTCAAGAGTGGACCGGAAAATGCTTTGAAGACAAGTCGCTTGAAGAATTGGGTTTTGTCTGGTATATGGGCCATGGGGGGCAACCATGTCCATTTTCTGAAGACCCACAGGCATGGGAGGATATGCCAGTGGATGCAGAGGCTGGGTCTGTGCCGATGGAGACATTTTCCAGTTCAACTACAACGTCCACCTTGACCATCATACATTCAACTGGAGTGTTTTTGCACAACATTGTTTGGTGTGGTTGTCCTGGGTCTCAACGTCAGCAGCATTTGCAGTTGCTGAAGGCCAGGTTATTTCCTGCAAGCATCACTCGACCCCGAACTGCCTTCACATTTGAAGTCTTAGATCATTTTCTAATTGATGCGTTGGAGTGCAAGACTTCAGCATCAAGCTTCTTTGAGAAAATTCGGCGAATGACCAATCACTCATTCCCAGACACTGTTCCTGTGAGAGGATATATTTATTCTTCTCAACAGTTGGACTGACCATATCAAATATCTTTGCTGGCTAGAATCAATATCGGGAACTCATGAGGGTGTCACGTCTATGGAGAGACTTGATGAGCCGAAAATGCTTTGGATTTGGCCATGATACTCAGGAGAAACCTGGCAAGGGTGATCTGGCTTGGTTTTGCCCTTCGTGTCCTCAGCCTGGCATCAACATACCTGATAACTGGCAAGACAAGTATGAAAGGCAAGTCATCTGTTGTTGGTTTGGATTGTAAGGAGGGCAGGCTTTCTCTTCTACTTAACATTCAAGAATGTTATACTGACTGGCCGGCTGTGTGATACATGTTGTACACAAACTCTAGCCTTGCTGGCTCAGTTTCTGACAAAGCTGGCCAGTACTGTATAGACAGGCTGTAGACCTGGGCCGGCCAGCCAAGCTCAGATATTGTATTTGGCTGGCCAGGACTGTATTGACAGCATGCAGAACCGTGCCGGCCGGCTAAACTCAAAAAATACATTGTTGGTCAATGCTGTATAGAGCTGGTGTAGAGATGTGCTGGCCGGAGTCACTTTGACTACTTTGTTGCTTGCGTTAGCTTGCCAAGTACAAGCCTTGGCTAGCCATACCTTCTATTTATTTGACCTCATTCCTTGAACTTATACTTATTCTTTACACAGTTGGCTCATTTCACAAAGATACGTTGTGGACGGAAACTTTACCGCTCAACATATGACTATGAAAATGCCACAGTTAGATATCAGTCTTTCAGATGGTCTTGGGTATATGGTGAAAGATAGAGAATATCAGGCTCATCTCTCATTGGCTGTAGAAAGTAAGGAGGTGAGTTGGCTTGTAGCAAGGGCATTATGACATTGCTTGACAGCCTGTATAGCGTTCTTCTTGTAGCAATCACCGGGCGATCAATACCGCCAATATCAACAGGAGTAATCTTCGTGCGACAGGGGTGGGAGCAACTGCTTGTGCACGACACGGATGTTTTGTTCCACACAGCATAGTTGATTTTCAGAAGGGCGAAAGGTCTGTGCATCCTCCTAAACAGGACGTTAAGCAAGCTCATAAGATGTTTAGACACATGAACATTGACTATTCAATATGCAATGCTTTGAATTATCATTCGGCTGGTATAGACTCCTCTCTCATTATTTATGATGTGGGGTGTCAGTGGAGTATTAATTTTTTACAGAGAGTTGCAGAGAGCCAAGGCTTATCCATACCAGAAAATATGCAGATCATCCCTGCTGTTGGAAAATTCCATCTGAGCGCTCACAAATTGGCTTGCTTCGCAAGGTACAGCCTCAACTTTGTTCAAGGGGCTGGACATGTTGATGGGGAGATTTTGGAGACCCTATGGGCACCATTCAATAAGATCTCCCCAACTGCTCGGTCAATGAGTCATGCTCATCGTCAAGAAGTTCTTGATGATCATATGAGAGACTCAAACTGGAAAAAATTAGTTGGAATAAGTAAGTGGTTCAATTATGATTATGTATATCAAAAACCACATTTGACGTTTAAAATTCTAGCAAAGACTCTCTTGACGAAGTATAAACGTGCTCTCAAAGGCGTTGATGAGACAAAGTCTCCTTTTGATGAATTGACCCGGTCTCTGAATCCTGAGAAGATTTCGATATGGGAAATTGAAGAGAAAAAGGCTGTGGAAGAACGTGGGGAATATCTTGACATCTACCAGTTACAGATCAACAAAGGTAAGTGAGCCTCGTCTGGGTCTGAGAATTGTAAGACATCTAATCTGGAACTGAGTTCAGCCCCAACTATGGCAGAGATTCGGCTCAAATTAACTGAGTCTGAGAATGATGACACCAGACATCCAGGAACCGTATCTTGGCTCATCACTGGTATCAATCTGGAGGATTTACAGTACGTAATTGATTGGATGATTGGAATGGCAGAATGGCTTGATGAAGTGCTATTTTAGGGATGCATTAAGAGCAGATATACGGCAACTTCCTAGCGACGCAACTTCTGCTCAGAAAACTTCTATAGAAGAAAAACGGCAGAGATTGGCGGCTAGGATTGCCAAATTTCATGAAACAGCCGATGCTATGACTGCTGGCATGGATCTTGATATTGGAACAGTGCATTCTGACGATCCTAGATTCTGTCGTACAGATAATGATGGTACTGAGTGGGTGGATGTTTCAGATGAAGAGATCTCAGAGGATATAGATGAAGAAATCCTCACAGAAGAGATGGGTATCTGGATGCCATCTTCGGTGTCTCAACACAATGGGACTCTTGGACTAGGACCCCTCCAAGCTGAAGAGTTGGAGCTTCGAAAAGGCCAAGCCAACGACTGTCTGGAAAACCTACGTATGGCCCTCGGTCACAAGGCCCTTATTTATCGTCAGTATTTCCGGAGTGCAGATTCTACATGGGCTGGCACCAGGTCAAAGCAAGAAGCTCGTCGATGTCAGCTCAAAATTGACAAATATGTAAGAAGCTATCAGAGGGCAAGGTCAGCAATGGAATGTCTAGGCATGGAAGAAGCTACCTTGGGCAGTATTTATCGAGAAATCATGCCCTCCGAACTCAGTATAGACAAGGAGGTGACAGAAGAAAATAGATTTGGACAAGGGTCAGACAGACTGGCTTGGTTTTGGAGGGTGAATAATGCCAACGAAGGTCAAGAAGATGCTTGGATGGATGAATGTAAGAAGAAAATTTCATCTCAAGTACATGTCGTTTCAACTCACTCTGATTTAGTCTACAGGGTCAACTGGTTGAAGGCAAAGGCTAGATGGAGTAGATGGGAAGAAGAATTGAGTCTGGTAAGACATGAAATGGGTTGGACCATCAACTGGTTCAAGTATCACCAGAAAGAATGGAACAGAAGGTGGCAGCAAGCAACTAGACCGGGTCATCAAGCCTATGCTTATCAACAGGTCTTGATGTGGGGAAGGTTTTCTCAGGATGCTGAGAAGACTTTCAATGGGTGTGGATTTGTACCTTGATATGTTATATCAACGTTTCTGCAAATTATGTTGAATGAGATATGGTGATAGAGCTTGGCCGGCTTAATGCTACGTACTGTAGGCCTCATCTAGCCAGGATAAGACTTACAAAGGAACTGACAAGGGGCCAGCCTAAGATTCACATATGGGGGTGCATAACAACTGCACTGGCCAGCCAGGCTCCTACACATGTAGATATAGGCTGGCCGGCTTACTGATGAAATAGTACTGTGCCGGCCAGCCATGGCTCTACCTCATGCAGAGCCTCACTGGCCAGTTCTAAGGTAAGAACTACAGACTGGCCAGCCTGGCTGCTACATGTGTAGATACAGGCTGGCCGGTGTACTGATGAAATAGTACTGTGCTGGCCAGCCATGCCTTTACCCACTATAAGGCCTCACTGGTCAGTATTGATTTAAGAACTACAGACTGGCCAGCCTGGCTGCTACATGTGTAGATATAGGCTGGCCGGTTTACTGATGAAATAGTACTGTGCCGGCCAGCCATGGCTCTACCTAGTGCAGAGCCTCACTGGCCAGTTCTAAGGTAAGAACTACAGACTGGCCAGCCTGGCTCCTACACGTGTAGATATAGGCTGGCCGGCTTACTGATGAAATAGAACTGTGCCGGCCAGCCATGGCTCTACCTAGTGCAGAACCTCACCGGCCAGGTCTAAGGTAAGCACTACAGACTGGCCAGCCAGGCTCCTATACATGTAGATATAGGCTGGCCGGCTTACTGATGAAATAGTACTGTGCCGGCCAGCCATGGCTCTACCTAGTGCAGAGCCTCACTGGCCAGTTCTAATGTAAGAACTACAGACTGGCCAGCCTGGCTCCTACATGTGTAGATAAAGGATGGCCGGTTTACTAGTGAAATCAGACTGTAGTAGATATATCCTACATATACGAGCCAGCTTGATCCTATGGCTACACTCAATCAATATGATACAAACAGAGTAGATAAAAGAGATTGTCACATGATACCTCGGCCAGCAGCCATCCTACATACAAGATAAAAGAGATGGTTATATTATACACTGGCCGGCACTCATCCTACATGTGGGAGATTAGCATATGATACCTCGGCCAGCAGTCATCCTACATACAAGATACAAGAGATTGCTATATTGTACACTGGCCAGCAGTCATCCTACATGTCAGAGATTAGCATATTATACCTCGGCCAGCAGTCATCCTACATACAAGATACAAGAAATTGTTACATTGTACACCGGCCAGCATGTATCCTACATGTCAGAGATTAGCATATTATACCTCGGCCAGCAGTCATCCTACATACAAGATACAAGAGATTGTTATATTGTACACTGGCCAGCAGTCATCCTACATGTTACATTGTACAACGGCCAGCATGTATCCTACATGTCAGAGATTAGCATATTATACCCTGGCCAGCAGTCATCCTACATACAAGATACAAGAAATTGTTACATTGTACACCGGCCGGCATGTGTCCTACATGTCAGAGATTAGCATATTATACCTGGCCAGCAGTCATCCTACATACAAGATACAAGAAATTGGTATATTGTACACCGGCCAGCATGTGTCCTACATGTCAGAGATTAGCATATTATACACCGGCCAGTACCTATCCTACATGAAATAACAATACTCAAGTGATAATCAGATAGTACACTGGCCAGCACCTATTCTACATGCACCGGCCGAGGACTGGCTAGCCACAATTCTACAGCCTTTTGGCACATCCGGGGCAGGGGTTCTACGTAAAAAATGACTGAAGGGTCTGATATGGTAGTCCAATATAGCGTATCTAGAACATTTTATAATCAGCACAACTTGCCAATTACACCATAGTATGACATCAGATACGAACAATGAGATACATAACCGTCATTAGAGACCAGCGTTGCCTCTGTTTGCGAATTCATTATATTCTTCTGATGTGGGACTCCGTCACTCACCCAAATCAGTTCAATCTATGACACCATTCTTAGCAAGTTGGCTACTCCAGCAATAGCACCGACCTACCTCTTGTCCGAGTGTTAGTACTGGAAACATGATGAGAATATCAGCGGTTTTCGAACATTGTTCAACTGCTCACCCCAATCGTATACGATCACGGCGCCTGCGGCAACTGCAAAACGCAAGTCAAAGTTAGATCGAGACATCACCGACAGGTACGACGAACCCATCCAATAGCTTAAAAAAAGATGCTGACTGATCGACGGCCACCAACTGGGATCATTTGAGACAATGGTCATATTCGAGGGATGGGTGTGAGCGAGTCAGTCCATCAGGAAAAACCCTGAAAAACCCCGGGCGATTTTCGTCGGTCGCTATCTTTAATAATGATACACGTTGCAACAATACTATCACCAGGTTTTACAGTATAGGACCGGCATTTGAGTGATGGTACATAGCGCGGTGTTATAAGCCATGTGATACTAAGAGCGCTAAATCCACACGAGATTTGTTATTCTACGTGTTACAATATGAGCACATTTAGACCCTAACTCATTTTTGCACCTGTACCGACCCGGCCTCCATCAAATTTAAATCCACATCATTCACAGATACGGCGCTAACATATGCATAACTCTATCCCACATCTCAATTTCCAATCTAACAGCGATCTGCACCTTCCATTATGGGACCCTAGAGCGTCTTTTTTTGCAACGTCGACAGCAACGCCGCCCGTGCTTTCATCTTCTAAATACTAACTTACTCACAAGGTAAGCATCTTCCGTGAACTTTCCTTTGGTATATGCTCTGACTCCCCGTGACACAGCACCTCCCATTCCATTCATACGGATAACCCAGCGTAATATGGCGATGACCAAGAAGCAGGTTCATTGCCTTATCAACCATCTGGGCTTCTACTCCTCACGGCCGGTCACTTCCCCTCCTTCCTTCTTTATGCTCCGATAGATGATAGATCTCGAATGGATTTGATGATCGTGAAGTCTTTGGGGCTGTCAGCTATCTGAGCTCTCAGACACGCTGCTCTTACTTTTCTGGTTCACAGAAGCGATAGAGGAAAATACTCGAGCTGTAAGTTTTTTAAAACCATCATACTCCGTATCGTTGAATCGTACTCGAAACTAGACGATTATTGTCGAAGACATGACTATCTGACAGTGGTCAGCGATGGGTTGGTTCAATCAGACGATTGAAGCTGACAAATCAGTTGACTAGTGGTCTCCAGGACGTTGAAACCCTGCTTCTACCCTTCACGCGCTATTCAGCACTCCTTCTCTGTGGATCAGATGGATGATGGAGGTGGCCGGGCGTTCTCAATCTGACGCATCATCAGCCATCTAGGGTTTCACAACTGCCTCTTACTTCTTCTTTTGCTTTGCTCAGGCACATGATAGAGTGTGATTTGATCAAAGTACGTATGTCAGAATATCGTGGTCATGCCTTACTGATACTTTTACAGGTGCACTTGCTGATACTTCGCTTTCCATTCGTTTGGTCCAGATGGTGGATATATGTATGATCATTGTATGCATGTCGATCAGTACTTTACTCTGACGGTTGTGCTATCCCCGATAGATCATTGCAAGGACGCAAACCCGATGCACAATTTGCAGTCGCATGTGCGGAACACTACGATGGCGCAGCTCCAATCGACATATGTATGGATGCAGTTTCAGAATATCGTGGTCGATGTCTCATTAATAGTTAGTTCATATTCTCCAATTCTCTACTCCCCGCTCAGCATACCTCATATCCTTCATGATAGAGGCATACAGTCGAACCACGAGTCCACGGTCACTTCACCATCTGTGTGCTTGGACAGCGGAACTCCGCAAACACGTATAATCAGCTGTCTGGGCAATTTATACTAATTCTCATTGTATCTCAGTATCGGGCATCAAGGATTGAGTTGGTTGCCAGACGTTCCTGATAATTCAGCTTGCCACTTGATGCAAATTTGGGTGGGCGGTTCTGACTTCCAGTAGTGATATACGGGTGTCTACATAAACATTGTCTTAAATATACGTTGAACTTGAATAAACACTGACGGATCCTCGACCAATGTCTCCTCTATGCAAAACACTCGGCAAGCATTCCCCTACACAGTGCTGCTAGTTGATACATGTACATGCTCTTGGAACACAATCGAAGCCATGGTAGTTTCTGCGTCAGAGTCGGCCACAAGTGTAGCGTGAAATTCTCGAACGCCAAGGATGAGGCGTGGTCCCAGCACAAACATCTGCATGCCACCTAAAATTTGAAGAACACCATAGAGTATCAGACCTCCGATAGAATCTGAATCCTACAGAAATGATGAGCAGTAGTTACAAGCAGAGGCAGCGACAGGTTGGCACACCATGATCTCTGGAGAGAGAGAACTAAACTGGAGGCAAGAGACACCGACAAAGCTAGCAAGTGCGAAGCTTGAGCAGAAAAAGACGGCCATATTTACATTACAAGCTCACCTTGTAAAATAAAGCACGTGTGATTTGATCAGCACTCTAAAACAGTCCCCGATGGTCGATCCTGTTGATGGGCCGAGTCGTCGCAGGTCACGGAATTGTTTGACAGCAATCCAGACTGAAAGACACAGTGCGAGGACCTCCCAAACAGTGTTGAGCATCCACACCATTGAAATCAGACGCTGGACATCCCCTTCGTATTCAAAGTTGCACATGTACGTGCCAGAGAGTATCAGCTCCTCTGGTATTTGTCCAATGAGCTGTATTCTTCAAGTCAACAATGAAGTAAAGCTTACCCACTACAAAATCCTTCAGTGTTATTGACGTGAGCACTCCGCAGGCAATGTTAACAGCCAGGAAGATAATAACAAGGAAGATAAGCATGATTGTAGATCTCTGATACATGGCATATAACCGAGCAATCATGATCACTGGCCAGTCGAGTCAATATCACCGAAGTATTGCAGTTAGGTAACTCACCGCTCAACATAGCAGTCACGGCCACATTTGTCCCATTTGTTGCGTAGTACATGATATTGCCTGGAACAACGTGACGCCATTAGTGATCACCCTCGTACTAGGGTCCAACACACCGACTCACACCTATTGAATCATTATGTTGAGGCAAGTTCAATGGTCAGAATCTCACTCACCCCTACAAATGAGCACATTCATTATGTAGGAATGAGATGGTTGCGGAATACTTACTGCATCTGTCAGAAAAACCAATGGGATGTTTACTGTGTGCCGCCGGTCAGAAAAAACGAATACAGTGCATATGAGACATATCCAGAACGTTAATACTGATAATAAGAGATGGACTATTAGTACAACACCAACGTTTTGGCCTCAAAAACATACATACACAGAAAACGGTATTCCAATATAGCGTATCTAGAACATTTTGCAGTCAGCCCAACTTGCGAACAATGCTATAGTATAACATGAGGTACGAACCACCAAGTACAGCACAGTTATAAAAGACCAGCGTTGTCTCTGCCCCAAATTCATTGTATTCCATTGCTTTTCTTCTGACATGGGACTCCGTCACTTACCCAGATCAGTTCAATCTATAATAGTATTCTTAGCGAGTTGACCGCTCCGGCAATTATCGCCGACCTACCTCTTGTCCGAGTGATAGTACTAGAAACATCATGAGAATATTAGTGGGTTTCGAACACTGTTCAGCTCACCCCAATCGTATACGACCACGACGCCTGCGGCGACTGTGAAACCACAAGCCAATGTCAGATCGAGACATCACCGGCTGATACCACGAACCCAACCAATAACTGTAAAGAAAATTCGAACTGATTATCGGCCACCAACTGGGATCATCTATGACTACGGTCATATTTGAGAAATGAGTGTGAACGAGTGAGGGATGTTGAGGGTTATACTAATGATCTAGTGTTCGTGCTAGATATACCACCATTCAGCGCTTGCATCGCTAAAATCGGCATGATCATGATGATGAATATCTATGCCCGGCTCAAGGTCCTTGAATGGGGCCGATTGGTTGAAGTAAGTACTGCAATGCGAAATCAAGCAAAAGTGGAAGTCGTCGATTGAATCAAAGTATATTTTAATTTGTACCATCACCCTCCGTTCACCTGCTTTCACACGCTATGTACCCCGTTCGTGCTTCCCCACGGGCATCGTCAACGTTCCATCGCATCTTCCAATATCCAGAACGTTCTCCAACCAGTATCGGGTCTTAATGTCAAGATCACAATATTAATACCAGTCATACTGGCATAGCTCTATCCCACAACTCAATTACTGATCAGACAGCGATCTGCACCTTCCATTATGGAACGTTGAACCCTAGAGTGTCTTTTTTGCAACGTCACGTTGCAAAAAAAGACGCTCTAACCATCACCATTGTTACTTGGGATGATCGTCTTCGATTGCAATGGTCCCATAGTGCCACCTTCACTGCCACACTTTGCGTCCATCGTTCAAACGTTTACACGTGCCATTTCTTGTTGCGAGACTGCTTTACCTCATCAACACAAGGCAAGTATCTTCTATGAACTTTCCTCTGGGACATGCTCTGACTCCCCACGATCCAGCGCCTCCCACTCCATTCATACGGACAACATAGGGTAATATGGCGATAACCAGGGTCCAGGAAGTAGACTCATTGCCTTATCAGCCATCTGGGCTTCCACTCACTGAAATCACGAATCATTGCCATTAATTCAATGTCACTCCTCTCAGCTCTTCACACCCCATCCGTCATTCCCCTCACACTTCATTCGTTTTCACAAACATGAATTCTCCATTGCCCGAGTTAAGTCTGGATGGCAGGTGTCACGGTGGTTGTGTCCTGCGAACCAGAACCGCTATTTTATCAGCAATCTGGGCTTCTGCTCATCACGGCCAGTTCACCTTCCTTTATGCTCAGATAGAAGATCTCAAATGGATTTGATGATCGTGAAATCCTTAGGGCTATCAGCCGTCTGACCTCAGACACGCCGCTGTTCTTACTTTTCTGGTCCACAGAACTTTCGCATCGCATTCCACATGTCCCGCCCAGATGGATGATTTCACACGTTTTTTGTGCTCAGACAACTGGTGCCCTACTGATGCCTTGTCGGGTGCGCTTTGCTCCTCGCTCAGCACATAACATCTCGTTACCGTGCGCATCCGTGATAGAGGTAAATACTTGAGCCGTGAGTTTTTTTAATACAATCATATCTGTATCATTGAATTGTTCTCGAAAACAGACGATTGTTGTCGAAGACATGACTATCTGATAGCGGTCAGTGATGGGTTGGTTCAATCAGATGGTCGACGCCCAATCAGTTGACCAGTGGTCTCTAGGACATCGACACCCTGCTTCTATCTTTCACGGATTCGGCACTCATTCTCTGCGGCTCACATGGATGATGAATGTGGCCAGGCATTATCGTTGATCTAACGCATTAACAGCTATCTGGGGTTTCACAACTTCCTCTCGCTTCTTCTTTTGCTTTGCTCAAGTACGTGATAGAGCCGATGCGATTTGATCAAAGTACGTATGTAAGAATATCGTGGTTGGTAGCTTGCTCTCATCTCCTTGCCATTCGTGACAGGCATATGCTCACCCCGTAAGTCTCTTTTTTAAATTGTGATGCTCGATATTGTTGAATCATGCTTGAATGGTCGTCGATCAGTGATATCGTGTCTACTTCCACCCTTCACGCACGATTCTTTACTACTTCTCTGCTGCCCAGATGGATGATATGCGGTGGGCGTCAGTATTCATTGCAAGATTCTCGCCTGCCCATGTCACTTATCTCTCCTTCTTTGTATTCAAAGAGACGCGAGCCTAATATTCAGGACAAGGCGAGCCTTTATACTACAGAACCCTTAAGCTATTAGCTGCCTGGGCTCAAACACGCTACTTCTATTTTCCATTCGTTCGGTCCAGGTGACTGATAACACCATGGTTCTGAAGAAAAATTCCAGAACCATGGTGTTATCAGTCACCTGGCCTTGTAAAATCACTCTCGTTTCTCCTTATGTTTCCTTAGACAGATGATTCCCAAGTATTTCGCGTGCTCATAGAATGTCTGGTCTATCAGCTATCTGGGCTTAGACATACTACTGCTCACGTACCTGGGCCAGCAGATAATCACGTGGAGCGGTGCATTATCTTTCGAGTGATCATCGATCATCTGCTGGCCCTAGAGTCGGTGTCAATGATGGGAATATGTATGTCAGTATCTCGTTCGGTGCTTTACTCTGACAGTAGTGCTTAGCAGGATGGGCTCCAACAAGTCTTGCAAGGACGCAAACCCGACGCACAATCTGCAATCGCATGCGCGCAACGCTATGATGGCGCACCTCCGATAATGTAGGTATGAATGAAATCTCAGAATATCGTAGTCGATACCTCATTAACAGTTTGACAGGTGGACTTGACGCCTTCTAAATAGAAGCTCCCGTCTCTAATTCTCTACTTCCTGCTTAGCACACCTCATCTTCTTGCCATGTTCGTGATGGGGGCATACAGTCGAATCATGAGTCCATACGATTCATTCATATTCCCCCTCCGTGGCCCAGATAGATGAAAACTTATCTCAGACTAATAAGCTATCGGCTATCTGGGCTTCATGCATCGTGGACACTCCATCATCATCTGTGTGCTCAGACAACGGAACTCTGAAGACATGTAGAATCACCTGCTTGGTCAATTTATATTGATTCTCGTATTTCAGTATCGGGCATCAAGGACTGGGTTGGTTGCTAGACGTTCCAGATAATTCAGCTTGCTACTTGGTGCAAGTGTGAGCGGTTCACTGACTTCCAGTAGTGATACAACAAGAAATTGGTTTCTCTACATAAACCTCGTCTTAAATAAACAGCACAACTAAAATAAATACTACGATGGATCTTCAATTGAATATCTCGTCCATGCAAAACACTCGGCAAGCATTTTCCTACACAGTACTGCTAGTTGAGACATGTACACGCTCCTGGAAGACAATCGAAATCATGCTAATTTCTGCGTCAGAGTCTGCCACAAGTTTTGCGTGATATTCTCGAACGCTAAGGATAAGGCGTGGACCCAGCACAAACATCTGCACGCCATATAAAATTTGAAGAACACCACCGACTACCTGAGCTCCCATAGAATTTGAATCCTATAGAAATGATAAGCAGTGGTTACAAGCAGATGTCAGCGACAGGTCGGCGCACCGCGAGCTCTGGAGAGACATAACTAAGCTCGATGCAGGAGACACAAAAAAAGCTAGCATGTGCGGAACTTTAGAGAAAAAGATAATGACATTCACATGACAAGCTCACCTTGCAAAATAAAGCACGTGAGATTTTATGAGCACTCTGAAACAGTCTCCGATGGTCGATCCTGTCGATGGACCGAGTCGTCGCAGATCACGGAAGTGTTTTACAGCAATCCAGACTGAAAGACATAGTGCGAGGATCTCCCAAACAGTGTTGAGCATCCAAACCATTGAGGGCAGAAGCTCATCCCCCTCAGATCCATAATCGCACATATACATCCCAGAGAGTATCAGCTCCGCTGGTGATTGCCCAATGAGCTGTGTTCTTCATGTCAATAAATAAAGCTTACCTGCTACAGTATGCTCGAGTCCTATTGCCGTGATTACTCCGCAGGCGATGGTAACAGCCAGGAAGATAATAACAAGGAAGATAAACATGATTCCAGATCTCTCATACATGGCATTTAATCGAGCAATCATAATGACTTGCATCGTGTTTCAGTCCAGTCAATATCACAGAGGTATTGCAGCTGGGTCACTCACCACCCAACATGGCAGTTACGATCATATTTGTCCCACCTATTGCGAAGTCCACAATATTGCCTGAAACACCCAATTAGTGGTCACCCTCGTACTAGGATCAAATGCTCCGACTCACACCTGTGCAATTATCACGTTGAGGCAAGTTCAATGTTCAGAATCCCACTCACCCCTGCATGTGAGTGTATTCATTGGATGTGAATGAGATGGTTGCAGAACACTCACTACATCTGTCAGCGAGACCGATGGTATATTTGCTGTGTGCTGCCAGTCAGAAGAATCGAACACAGTGCATATGAGACATACGCAGGGCGCTGATACTGATATTGAGAGATGGGCTATTAGTACAGTACTAACTTGTTGGCCTCAAAAACATACACAGAATATGGTATTCCAATGTAACGTATCTAGAACATTTTGCAGTCAGTACAACTTTCCAATCATGCTATAGCATAAAATGAGGTACAAACCATCAGGTACAGCACAGTCATAAGAGACCAGCGTTGCCTCTGTCGCAAATTCATTGCATTCTCTTCCGATATATGACTCTGTCACTCACCCAGATCAGTTCAATCTATGACACCATTCTTAGCGAGTTGGCTACTCCAGCAATGGCACTGACCTACCTCTTGTCCGAGTGTTAACGCTGGAAATATCATGAGAATATCAGCGGTTTTTGAACACTGTTCTACTCACTCCAATCGTATACGACCACGACGCCGGCGGCAACTGTGAAATGGCAAGTCAATGTTAGACCGAGACATCACCAACTGATACGACGAACCCAACCAATAACTGTAAAAGATATTCGAACTGATGAACGGCCAACAACTGGGATCATCTGAGGCTATGGTCATATTCGAGAGATGGGTGTGAGTGAGTGGAGGATTTTGGAGGTTATAACCATTTAGTGTTCGTGCTAGATATACCACCGTTCAGCGCTTGTATCACCAAAATCGGCATGACGCCCCAAGGCCCTTGAGGTAAGTATTGCGATGCGAAATCAAGGAAAAGTTGAAGCCTTCGATTAATGAATCAAAGTACCCCGTTGTCATTCGAACCTTACTCGAACAACTCCAGACGCTGTACACCTATCGTACGTATCCGTGATGAAACACTAAACCTTCGTGAACATCGTGCTCGAATAAGTGGACCCAAGTCAGCACCCAATGCAAGGGCCTCCCTGCATAGAGAGGAATTATCCACCGGTGATGAAAGAGTACTGTACATGAGCGCGCATCTCAACAGATTCTGCCCTATTTGGGCACAAGCACGTCTGGGTTTGAAATTGTTGAAAGGAACGGAGTAAGGTCCAAAGTAGTAACATGAACGTTATGATGGTACCATGATTCGGAACTCGTACATTAAATCACTCTCGAGTCTCCGTTCACAAGCTATTTACCCCATTCGTGCCCCTCCACGCGGTACATCGTCAACGTTTCCATCTTCCAATATATCCGGAACGTTCTCTAACCAGTCAATGTCAAGATCACAATATTAGTGTATACCACTCATCCAAATTAACAATCCTCTCTTTTCACAGACCCGGCCTACATCAGATTCAGATCCACATGTAAGTATGGATTACATATATGTTCTGTTAGCCAATTTCCAATCTGATAGCAATCTGCACCCGGACTCTAGCTAGTGTCTTTTTTGTGACGTCGAGTGTACAGCAACACCGCCCGCGCCCTCATCTTGTATTATTACGATCGCCATCGCCATCGTGCGTTGCGCCCACTCTAGATCTCTGCCCATTTGCACACCAAACAAGCTACTTGGAACAATATTTGGTCCTATAGTGTTGTCTTCACTGCCACACTTTGCGTTCACGTGCCATTTCTTCTTGCAAGACTGCTTTATCTCATCAACACAAGGTTAGCATCTTCCGTGAACTTTCATCTAGGTTATGCGACTTCCCACAACCCAGAACCTCCAACTCCACTCATATGGACAGCCCACATGGGTAATATGGTGACGACCACGAAGCAGACGCGTTGCTTTATCAGCCATCTTGGCTTCCACTCACTGGCATCATGAATCATTGCCATTAATTATTAAATATTTTTGAGAATAAAGAAAAGCTCTTTTAAGGAGAAGGTTCCGGTTCAAGTCCGGTTAATTCAACGTTACTCCTCTCTAGTTCCTTGATTTCCCCATTCGCCTGAGTCAAGTCCAGATGGCAGATGTCACGGTGGTTGTCCGATGAACCAGAGCCACCGTGTTATCAGCCATCTGGGCTTCTGCTCATCATGGTCACTTCTCCTTCCTTCATTATGCTCACATAGATGATAGATCTCGAACTGATTTGATGATCGTGAAATCCTTGGGGCTATCAGCTGTCTGAGCTCAGATTTACGGCTACTTTGACTTTTCTGCTTCACAGAACTTTTGCATCGCGTTCCACATGTCCGGTCCAGATGGAATATTACACACCTTTTTTGTGCTCAGACAACTGGTGCCTTAGTGATACTTTGTCAGGTGCTCTTACTTTCACGCTCAGCTCAACCCATATCCTTACCATGCGAAATCATGATAGAGGTAAATACTCGAACCGTAAGCTTTTTAATGCGATAATACACTGTATCGTTGAATCGTGCCCAAAACCAGAAGATTGTTGTAGAAGACATGACTATGTGAAAGTGGTCAGCGATGGCTTGGTTCAACCAGGTGATAGACGCCTAGTCGATTGACTAGTGGTCTCCAGGACATTGACACCCTGCTTCTACCCTTCACACACGATTCGGCACTCCTTCTCTGTGGCCGATATGGATGGCAAAGGTGGCCAGGAGTTCTCGCTGATCTGACGCATTATCAGCCATCTGGAGTTTCACGACTCCCTCTCGCTTCTTTTTTTGCTTCGCTCAGACACATGATAGAGCCAGTGCGATCTGAGCAAAGTACGTATGTCAGAATATTATGGTCGGCGACTTTCTGATACTTTTCCAGGTGCGCCTGATGTCTTCCGACTTGAAACCCCGGTTCTCTTCTCTACTCCCCTCTCAGCACTTCTCATCTCCTTGCCTCATTCGTGACAGACACAGGCATATATTCGCTCTGTAAGGCTCTTTCTAAATCGTCATGCTCGATACTGTTGAATCATGCTTGAACAGACATCGATCAGCGATATCGTGCCTACTTCCACCCTTCGTGCACGATTCTTTACTACTTCTGTGCTGCCCAGGTGGATGATATGGGAGTGGGCATGCGTCTGGCCCGTTCCACTTTTATCCACGACCCTCTGTCATTCAACAGAAAGAGCTTGATCGACTCACAGGCGCCATCGAAGGTAGACAACGTGGAGAGGGACCATCATCGATGAGTCCATTCAGAGACTACATTGGCCACTTTAATCGCTTCTCAAGCACATCTTGAACTAATCACGTAGGTTCTAAACTAAACTCTGTCACATGGCGTAATTCGAAATAGAAGTCAATCGCAAAAATTTGGAGTGGTAGCAAAATCGGGGGTCTGATTCCTGGTACATTTGACAGATCCCCTCTACAAGTACGCTTGCCTGCCCTCGCTTCAAGTTTGTGTCTAATCGAAGCCTTATCTAGCCTATCCGATCATTCCACTCTTCTGATTCATTGTGCGTCCTTGAACTTCGTCCACCATTCGGCCATAATCGAACACCCAACTTCACATCCAAGCCTTCCCTCCGTAAAAGAAAACTTCCCGCCATCGATATACCTCGTGTCCCCATCGATACCTAAAATTGTCGGTCATAGTGGCCTCCTCATGATCACCCTGCATTGATTCGTTCCGCACTCACTTCTGCATCCAGAACAACGATTGCCCTCTCTGACCACCAAATTCAGAATCGCCGCTCTTAAGGTCTGGTCAGCGGTCGCTGTATCATGATCATGATGGCAGTGTTTATTGCAACAATGAGAAATGGGTTTGTCTACATAAGTTTCGTCTTAAACATACTTTGAAACAGCATAACTAGAATAAATACTACGACGGATGGCTTCCTCGACCGAATACCTCCTCCATGCAGAACACTCGCTAAGCATTTCCCTACACAATACTGCTAGTTGGTACATGTACACGATCCTGGAAGACAATCGAAATCATGCTAGTTTCCGAGTCGGATTCGGCTACGAGCTTAGCGTGATATTGTCGAACACTAAGGATGAGGCGTGGTCCCAGTACAAACATCTGCACGTCATATAAAATTTGAAGAACACCAGCGAGTGTCTGGGCTCCAACAGAATTTGACTCCTACATAAATGATGAGCAGTGGTTACAAATAGTTGTCAGCGACAGGTCGGCGCACCTCGAGCCCTGGAGAGAGACCACAAAGCTGGAGGCAAGAGACACAAATGAAGCTAGCACATGCAGAACTTGAGCAGAAAAAGACAAGCACATTCACATTACAAGCTCACCTTGCAAAATAAAGCATGTGAGATTTTATTAGCACTCTGAAACAATCCCTGATAGTCGATCCTGTCGATGGGCCGAGTCGTCGCAGATCACGGAAGTGTTTCACAGCAATCCGGATTGAAAAACACAGTGCGAGGACCTCCCAAACAGTGTTGAGCATCCAAACCATTGCGTTCAGAAGCTGATCGTCCCCCTCAAATCCATCATAGCACATATACTTGCCAGAGAGTATCAGCTCCTCTGGAGTTCATCCAATGAGCCGAGTTCTTCAAGTCAACAAGTAAAGCTTACCCGTTACAGTATACTTGAGTCCTATTGCCGTGATTACTCCGCAGGCGATGTTAACCGCCAGGAAGACGGTAACAAGGAAGATAAGTATCATCCTAGATTTCTGATACATGGCATATAACCGAGCAATCATGATGCCTTGCATCATGTTTCAGTCCAGTCAATATCACTGAGGTATTGCAGCTCACCGCATAGCATGGTAGCTACGACCACAGTTGTCACATTTATTGCGTAGTTAATGATATTGCCTGAAACACCCAATTAGTGATCACCTCGTACTAGGATAAAACGCTCCGACTCACACCTATGGAGTCACTATGTCGAGCCAAACTCAACAGTCAGAATCTCACTCACCCCTACATATGAGTGTGTCCATTGGATGGGAATGAGATGGTTGCGGGATACTCACTTCATCTGTCAGCGAGACTGATTGCATATTTGCTGTGTGCCGTCGGTCAAAAGAATCAAACAAAGTGCATATGAGACATACGCAGAATATTGACACTAATTATTGTCAGAGATGAGCTATTAGCATAGTCCCAATTTGTTGGCCTCGACACATACACAAAATATAGCATTCCAATATAGCGTATCTAGAACATTTTGCAGTCAGCACAACCACGCTATAGCATAACATGTGATACGAACAACGAGATACAGCACAGTCATCAGAGACCAGCGTTGCCTCTGCCCCAAATTCAATGTCGTCTCCTGTTTTTCTTTTGATATGGGACTCTGTCACTCACCCAGATCAGTTCAATCTATGACACCATTCTTAGCGAGTTGGCTGCTTCGGCGATAACATCGACCTACCTCTTGTCCGAGTGTTAGTACTGGAAATATCATAAGACTATCAGCAGTTTTCGAACACTGTCCTGCTCACCCCAATCGTATACGACCACGATGCCGCCGGCAACTATGAAACGGCAAGTTACTGTTAGATCGAGACATCACCGACTGATACGACGAACCCATCCAATAGCTGTAAAAAATATTCGAACTGATGAACGGCCACCAACTGGGGTCATCTGAGACTACGGTCATATTCGAGAGATGGGTGTGTGCGATTGGGGGATGTTGGGGGTCACAATGACCTAGCGTTCGTGCTAGATATACCACCGTTCAGCGCTTGTGTCGCCAAAATCGGCATGGTTGAGGTAAGTACTGCGACGCGATATCAAGCAATAGTGGAAGTCTTAGATTACTAATGAATCAAAGTAGACTTTGATTCGGTTTCTGGTACCCTGTTATCATTCGGACCCTACTCGGTTCCTTCGAACAGCTTCAAACGCTGTACACCCATTGTACGTATCCTAAACCTTGTGCTCGGATAAGTTAGCACCTTGGCAATGCAATGGCCTGCCGCAGCAGAGAGGAATTATCCACCGGGAACGAGATAGCACTATAAGGAGATAAATGTTTATGAAATGTGTACAGTGTAAGAGACTGACTGCCACTTCACCTTGAATATGCTCTCTTAGGGTACCATATGCGCGAGTCTCTGAACTCGGCCTCACTGGCAATACCGCAAGGCCAAGATAGAAGGAGAGTATACTAGTAGTATAGCCTGTTGCCTCGTCATTTTACTGGAAGGCTCCACCGAAAGCATTCATCGTCGTACCGGGTATTTTTGTTCCTCCGGAAATCAGGCTGCGTAGATCACTGTACACTGGCTCGGTGTTGCGAATTGATATAGAACGTTACGGGGTACTGGTACATCCATAAATAACTGGCTACAAGAAGTACGGCAATGAAAGTGCAGGCGCTGGTCTGGGCTAGTCTGGGTTTGAAGTGGTTTGAAGTGGTTCGAAGGAACCGACTCGGTAAGACCGAATGATAACAGTTAAACAGGTACTATTCGGAACGTTTGAACTCTGTACGCTACGATATACTCCGAAATCTAACACTTTTAAGTTTTGCTTCTTATTCAACCTACTATTTCCTTCACATTATAAAAGACTTCTCGCCATATGTACAATCGCTCTCCGTTCACCTGCTCCACAAGCTATTTACCCCATGCGTGCCCCTCCACGGGTACATAACGTTACTCATCAACATTAATATTGTCAACGTCACGGTTCACGTTCTAATATTTGCTACACAGCACAATGTCTCAGAACACAGCGTGAGGGACAATTGAGAGATTTCTCGACCAACCAACGTACGTGAATACTTTCCAAAACCCATGGTGGGCCTTTTCTCGGGAAGTTATCGCAATTCCTTTGATTTCACTACAGACAGTACGTGATTGGCGGCGATGCAGTTCCTTTACAAATACTGTAAAATACCCATTTCAGGTATACACAATGGATTCTCTGAATTTAGCAACAGCCTTTGCATCACGCTCGCTTTCGAGTTTGAGAAGATGATACATTGAGCAGCCCAGACGTCGACGGGGCGGGCAATACATATGAGTACAACATGAACAACATCCACGACCGTGAGCTCTGCTGAGCGAAGATGGATCTCAACTGTGACATTTTTCCTCAGTTCGCCACCCCAGATCTAAATCTGCTCAGTCCGTATGAACAGCTGCATGTGCCACAACCTGGAGTCATCATGTGTAACAGTCGGTGTCACTGATGGATATATGTATGTATGTATCTAGAACTCGTTTGATACTTTGCTCTGACTGTCTTACTGAGCAGGATGGGCTCCAACAGATTATTATTGCAAGGTCGCAAACCAGACGCACAATTTGCAGTCGCATGGGCGGAATGCTACGATGGCGCGACCCCGATAAACGTATGTATGAATGAAATTTCAGAACACCACGGTCAATGTTTCATTAATAGTTTGACAGATATACTTGAGGCTTTCTGAATTGGAGCTCCCATTCTCTATTTCTCTACTCCCCGGTCAGCACGCCTCATCTTGCCATGCTGATTCGTATTAGAGGCATACAATCAAGCTATGAGTCTGTGCGAATCATTCCTGTTTCTTCTCCGTGGCCCAGATGGATGAAAACGCATCTGAGTACCAGTGAGTTACAGCCATCTGCGCTTCACGTTCCACGGTCACTTCTTCATCATCTGTGTGCTCAGACAGCGGAACTCTGCAAACGCGTAGAATCAACTGTCTGGGCAATTTACACTGATTCTTGTTGTATCTCAGCATCGGGGACTGAATTTGTTGCTAGACGTTCCGGATAACATCAGCTTGCCACTTGGTGCAGGTGTGAGCGCGGGGTTCACTGACTTCCAGTAGTGATACAAGAAATGAGTTTCTCTGCATAAGCCTCGTCATAAATATACTTTGAAACACCGTAACTAAAATAAATACTACGACGGATCTTCGACGTAATATCTCCTCCATGCAAAACACTCGGCAAGCATCTCCCTACACAGTACTGCTAGTTGAGACATGTACACGCTCCTGGAAGACAATCGAAGTCATGCTAGTTTCCGCGTCGGAGTCGGTCACGAGTTTTGCGTGATATTCTCGAACGCTAAGGATAAGGCGTGGTCCCAGCACGAACATCTGCACGACAAATAAAATTTGAAGAACACCATTGAGTATCTGAGTTCCCATAGAATTTGAATTCTACAGAAATGATGAGCAGTGGTTACAAGCAGATGTCAGCGACAGGTCGGCGCACCTTGAGCATTAGAGACAGATAACCAAGTTCGAGGCAAGAGACACAAACGAAGCTAACACATGCGGAACTTGAGCAGAAAAAGATGGCCACATTCATATTACAAGCTCACCTTGCAAAATAAAGCACATGAGATTTTATCAGCACTCTGAAACAGTCCCCGATGGTCGATCTTATCGATGGTCTGAGTCGTCGCAGGTCACGGAAGTGTTTCACAGCAATCCAAACTGAAAGACAAAGTGCTAGGACCTCCCAAACAGTGTTGAGCATCCAAATCACTGAGGCCAGAGGCCTAACATCCCCCCCCATATTGAAAAGTGCACATATACGTGCCAGAGGATATCAGCTCCTCTGGTGTTCATCCAATGAGCTGTGTTCTTTGAGTCAACAAGCAAAGCTTACCCCCCACAGAATGCTTGAGTACTATGGCCATGATTACTCCGCACGCGATGTTTACAGCCAGGAAGATAATAACAAGAAAGATAAGCATGATTCCAGATCTCTGATACACGGCATGTAGCCGAGCAATCATGATGACTTATATAAATGTTTCAGTCGAGTCAATCTCATTGAGCAGCTGGATAACTCACCGCCCAACATGGCAGCTACGACCACACTTGTCCCATTTATTGCATAGTTCATGATATTGCCTGAAACATCCAATTCGCGATCACCCTCGTACTAGGGTCAAACATTTCGACTCACACCTATAGAGTCGTTACGTTGAGCCAAGTTCAATGGTCAGAATCTCACTCACCCCTACATATGAGTGCGGTTAATTGGATGGGAATGAGATGATTGCGGAATACTCACTGCATCTGTCAGCAAGAACGATGGCATATTTCCTGTGTACCGCCAGTCAGAAGAATCGAACACAGGGTATATGAGGCGTACGCAGAACGTTGATACTGATGAGAAAAGGCCTATTAGTACAGCACCAAATTATTAGCCTCAAAAACATACATATAATATGGCATTCCAATATAGCGTATCTGGAACATTTTATACTAGTCAGCACAACTTGCCAACCAAGCTATAGTATAGCACGAGGTACAAACCACCAGATACAGCACAGTCATGAGAGACCAGCGTTGCCTCTGTCGTGAATTCATTGTATTCTCCTGTTTTTCTTCTGATATGGGACTCTGTCGCTCACCCAGATCAGTTCAATCTATGACACCATTCTTAGCAAGTTGGCTGCTCCAGCAATAGCACAGACCTACCTCTTGTCCAAGTGTCAATACTGGAAATATCATGAGAATATCAACGGTTTTCGAACATTGTCCTGCTCACCCCAATCGTATATCACCACGGCGGCGGCGGCAACTGCAGAACCGCAAGTTGACGTTAGATCAAAACATCTCGATGCGACGAACCTATCCAATTGCTGAAAAAACGATGCGAAGTGATGATCGGCCACCAACTGGGATCATTTGAGACTACGGTCATATTCGAGGGATGGGTATGAGTGAGTGGGGGATGTTGGGTGTTACAATGATCTAGTGTTCATGCTAGATATACCACCTTCCAGCGCTTGCTAGTGTATCGCCAATGGATAACAGGTACACAACGCTACCCGTCAACGTAGTCAACGTTCACATCCAGAAAGTTGCAATTGTGACACAACGCAATGCTTCGGAATACAACGTAGATTTCTCGACAAACCAACGTGAATACGCAGTATGCGATGCAATTCCGTTACAAATACTTTAATCATCACTTAGCCTCGCAAGAGCGCATGCTATGGGGTTTAGTCAGCAAAGATCTCCCAGAACGGGAGATCAGGAGGGTCCGATGAACTGAGTGTGCGAGAACTAGAAAAAAACAGGCTCCAAGATGTAGGTAGAGAGAACCAAGATCAGCTGGGACATATATGAACACATGTGAGGCAGTAAGGGACGTACGGGAGATATAGGCTGGGTGACGGAACTAAAAGCTAACGAGATGGTGAGCAGGTGAGGAGAGGACTTAGGAGCACGAACTCCTAACGCGAACACGACGATGAGCAGGTGAGAAGAGGCGTGAAACTCCTATAGCTAACTGCTATCGTGCGTTAGACATAGAAAATAATCTCTGCCAGCGGGGCGGAGATTGCTCAGCATGTGCATCATACCAAGAGCGCTCATAACGCGTGTCACAACGGACAAATGGATACATGGATAGACAGTACTGCATAGGCCCGCACGTTCGACCAATTTGAATAGACTTTGTAACTGTGTAAAGGAAAATTACGTCAACTCTAGTACTAAAATACCCATTTCAGGCACACACAAATATGGATTAGCGACAGCCTTGCATCCCAGTGAAAACTGACTGTGACGGGAGGAGTCGTCACATGCTTAGAAGTGATTTTCCTTTTTAGTTACATGTTCGGATATGCTCGTTTATCATAATCTGACTCTTTGCACACGTCGTGCTTGCAACATTAATGCATTGTAAAGTGTTAACTTCGCGTATTTCCCTTTGTTCCCTTTGTTCTCTTTGCTTTGCTTTGCTTCTCTCGCAAATTCCATATCGCAAAGTGCAAACTATGCATCGCAAACACAAACTTTGCATCGCGAAGTCCATTATTATATCCGAGTCCGAGTCATTGCAAGCTACATAAATTGCTTGCCCCACCTTTCTTCCTCCGTGTACTTCCTTCCTGCGCCTTTCTTCCTCCATCCCCACCTTTTCCTCTCCCCACCATCTTCCCACCTCCAAGTTAAAGGTCCAGCCACTCTCCTCCACTGGTTCTGTGCTGTGAGTGTCTCATGTGTTGTCTATTCGAAGGTATGATTACACTAACCACACGAGTTTAGGACAGCGTAGTCTGTATCACAGGGATCCTACTGTACTGGGACAGTGTAAGGCTGCAGTATGTCATAATATCATTTTCACGCGCATATATTCATGTCTATTGCAGAAATATGACGAGGAGATGACAGAACTTGTAGGACACTGTTTTTAACAGAAACCTAGTGTCAGATCAGTAGTTTGTGACGGTCAACTCTATTAGATCTCCGAGTCACTTTTCAATCCCTCCCATGTCTTTCCTTTCTGTTCTCTTCATCCGAGTCTCGCATTCATCGTCATTATGGCAATCTGACACTAGAGCAAAAGGTAAGTGATATAGTCTCTTGTTTTTTCTTGTATTGATTCTTTTACACTGACTGACAGGGATGTGACAAGTCGCTATGCTCGTAAGTTCTTCATTCCCTTAATGGACACCTTTCTAAATCATTATCTAGGTTGCCAGCAACACGTGGAACAAATCCGTCTGCGAAGGACAGCGTTATTAGATTCCCGCACCTGCATGATCCGATACACTGTCATTTCCTATGATGTTTCCGAGTCGCTGCCTGTGTTTTGGAGCTCGTTTTGTACCGTTTCTGTACCCCTGTCACCTGCAGCGCCTAATATTATCTGAGCATATTTGCGCACATTTTCAACTATCTGGCAAGGAGCGCGAGTATATGCGTTCAAATGCACAAATATGTTTTACATTAAAAAAAGCACCTATGTGCATGAGGAAACCCGCCCCCGCATATATTGAAATGTGCGGATTCGCTCACTACGTGTCATAGCATGTTCTCATATGTTTTTCCACTGAGCTGCTGACAAAATCACTTATCGTCACACCACACCTCCTCCCGTCACAGTCAGTTTTCACTGGGCTTGCATGATCACACTCGCTTTCGAGTTCGAGAAGATGATACATCATTGAGCAGCCTAGACATCGACAGGGTGGGCACTACATATGAGTACAACATGAACAACATCAATGACCGTAAACTCTGCTGAACCTGCTCTGTGAAGATGAATATCAACTGTGACACTTTTCCTCAGTTCGCTACCCCAGATCCAAATCGATTTGCTCAGTCCGTATGAACAGCTGCATGTGTCACAGCCTGGAATTATCATGTGTAATATACAGTTCCAAGAATTTTGATTGTAACATGAACATCGTGACGGACATCTATCGTGTGGCGCTACTGGTATATTTAGTGCCAACAATTTTGCAAGAACATCATGACCAGAACCATGTGCATAACATGCCGGTGCTCAGCACAGCTGCACCGACAATAGAAACAACTGAAAGTGAATTCCTCAGGCCAGCACCCGTGTTCCCCTTACTCGTACTCCCAAGCTCCCATGTGGCTCCCGACATCCCATTCGAGGTTGCCAGCACACTCGGGTCAACCTTCGCTGTGTTCACTGTCTTCGTGACCGCTGTGGTAGAGAATGTCTGGGTCGAGGGGTTCCCCGACTCTGCATATGCGTTGGAGGAGAGGAAGACGAGTGCGGCGCCAGGGGCGGGGACAGTCACTTGACATGTACTGGATGACTGGTCGCAGTTAATTGTCTGCACGCTTTCTGAGCCCGTTAGGCGGCCATCAGACTGGAAGGTCCCGCCAAAGGTCTGAAACGGACATGAGTAAACCAAAAAAAAATGGTGACCGGACTCACCTGGCCTGCCCACGTAATGTTGTACTTCTCTGACACAGAAGGTGCCACTAAATATCTAAGATAGGAATTAGTTTAGCAAGTAGTACTATTAGTTATAGTTACATTACTATGGAACACGTACTTGACTTGTATTTGTGCAGGCGTGGCGTTGCTCTGCCCAATTGCCGAGCCGCCTATGGAAATCGTTGTTGTGTAATCGCTCGCACCGCTTGGATCTGATACGTAATTGAGTAGTACAAGGCGCACGGGGGCACCATTTTCGTAGATTGCGTAGGCAGGCGTAAACATGTTATCGGTATTGGCTTGCAGATCGATAATTTGTGCGTTGCCAGAGGGTCCGAACGCTTCAGCGACGACAATTGTGCTGTAGAATACAGAGCCAACCGTCCATTGGTGGTATGATGACTGGTTCGTAGGAGGTGCTACAAAGAATGTAAGTATGCCCTTCTCTCAGCTGCTTTCAACTGGGGAGAACTCACGAGTGAAAGGCTGGACAGGGTGCGTGACTCAGTGACACCTCAAAGGGTTCAGAACACGCAACTCACATTGTAGTACACATCTTGTCCACCAACGTGCATCATCGCGCCCGAGAAGTTGCTATAAGCCATCTGAAGGCCATAATCGAGTGCCCATAGAGTCGCACCAAAGGTGTCACTAATCCCTGGTAAGCCACCACAGGATGCTGAGTTTGTCTCCATCATAATCATGGGCAGCCCACTGGATTGCGCATAGCTGGTGGAGTTGAGATAGGGAGCGATGATATTGATGCCAGAGGTGTGGTTGAGGAAATTCTGAAATACGTCTTGTGGGACGACAGGAGAACCGATGCCGTACAATGCGTAGCAATTATCGGTTGGGTAACTTGAGAAACTTGAGAAACCGCGTGAAAATCACAGATAGGGCTTACTGTTCAACTGCTAGCGCTCCCAAGCTTGAAGAGTAGGTTTCAACGAGTCCGGTGTCCCACACGGCTGATAGTATTGTATTAGTTTTTAGTACCAAGCGCAAAATAGAATTAGGACCGAACATTCTGGAGTCCATTCGCCTGTGATAGATGGGGCAACCAAGTTGTTTTTAACAGGAATACTGCCATCGTTGTTGACGGCAGTAGCTACTATGCCAAAATCGTTGAAGTAGTCAGAGGGTGCGTACGTGGAAGGCCGGACCCCGTGTCTGATGAAACTGTCGGTATTTTAGAGTAAAGAACAAAATACGACCACCAACGCTGCATAAAGATCGGGCTGCGGTGATGAGTAGTGATTGGTTCGAGATACGGAGAGGACATACCTCATTTCCAACTTGAAACCCGAGCAAATATCCAGGGCTGCTCAACACAGCTTCGCCAACTTCCGCAATGCCGAGTCGGAGGTTACTTGTGTCATTAAACGGTATCCCTACGGCAGTGTCATTGACGGCATGGAATAAATTAGATTAGCCTTACCCAGGAACCATTTCGTATTTACAAGGGCCGAGATGTTCGCCATTGTGTAGAAAACCTCAGCCGTGTAAAGAAGTGTTGGGGTGGCAGTCTGAAGCATTCAGAAGGAAGTAATTGAATATGATATCACCAACAATGATCATGCACATTGCACATACCACATCATCCGTAGTACCACGTTCTTTGGCTACCATTACACCTCCGGGAAGACTATCAACGAGGACTGCTGTCTCTTGGGTATTGCCTCCGACCCGAATGTGCACTTCGCCTGCCCGTTCGCGAAGGAGGGCCATGAGGTTTAAAAAGGGAACCTGTAAATATGTGCTGTGACATATAAGTTCATGTAGACGATATTAGTAGCCTCAACAGGACTGACGCATTTACACCGACTACAAATATTTGTGATTAAGTAGTAGATATAATTACTGGATAGGACATGATTGAACTTACAAATCTGGTTGACGACGGTGAATTCGATAGAAAAACCCATGAACGACCCTTTCTGGGGTATACTCAGACCCTGCACAGCTGCCGACGAACTGGAAAGTTGGATTCCGAATTGTGTTGTGAGCCCTGCAGGGACGGGCGGAGGTGTTAGTACAGTAGGATCATAAGCTGCAGCGCCGGTATAATTTGCAGAAGCTGCACTGGTAGTGGCAGTTGAATCTGCAAATGGAACTTGGTAGTACACTGTTACACTAGCATTGACAAGGGATGATAAGATGACAAGAAAAAAAGCTAAGGGGTGGAATAATCGCATGGAAGTCGTATTGGAAAAGAATATCAGAGAAAGTAGTGGGCGACGAGAACAAGGAGTGACTACTGAGTAATGGAGGAAGTCGTGGCAAAGCAACGAGGCGGCGAATGGCTGGGCCCCAGCGCACCTATAGTGGATCTAATAAATAATTTTACAATGGAAAGTTCGCGTTAATACTAATCTTCCTACTTACTTCGGTACGTACATTAGTCGGTATCGAACCGAACTAATTATTCGGCAATCTGATTAGATTTCTATTATAAGCCTCCAGCTGGCAGGGCAACCAATATTATATGAGATTGCTCGCGAGTTGCTCGGGAGCTTTCCATGTTTAAAGAAACACAAACAACCTTTGTAAACAAAGGTACTCGTAAGTCCATGAGTCTTGCAGCGGCCTTCTTGTAACGACGTCCATAATGCATCTCCTGCCCTTTCACACAGGCTCCTTGATGAAGCGATACTCGTTCCTGGACCACTCAGCTTTTTGTGCTGAAGGACGCTCAATTATTCTGGATGGACCCCAAGAACGTCGAGACCAACAACAGTGATCTCAACAGTTGAGACCTGAAGAGGCTTGCTGTCGAGCTTCAGCGTGGCTATGTCTGGAGATTCGAAGCGCTCGAACGACCCTGATAAGGGTGGTTGTCACTGGTTTCAGCCACATTGATCGAGTTCAGCCTCACACTTCCGCCTCACCTACATCAGCTTACGGACCTTAAACCACTTCATCCCACTCACGACGCGCTTCTCTTGATGAGCCACGCATGATACAGCGTTCAAGTGGCCGCACATTCTGGACGATCGAACACTTGCGGTTCAACTACGGAATCTTGACATATTACTTGCTGTGGCTAGAACCAATTGCAACTCGTCTTGTGTGGAATATGCCAGGTGATCCGCACCTCCAGGAGGCGTTGCATAATCCATCACCCGCCATTGGCCTCCAGTGGCAGCCACCTATGTCATATGTCTTGATACTCGGACTGAATCGTGACGCAATGGAGGGTTATTTTTGTGGTGACTAGTGCACGCAACAGCAAGCCTGTGTATCAAGTCTTTTTGGGCAGACCAAAACGAAGAAAGACGGCCGCTTTCTGTCATTGTGCTGAGCTTGTGTATTCGTGACGGCGGAGTCTGTCCTACAGAACGCGATACCATACTTTGTATCGTTTAATCGCTTTTTAATCGCTTTTCATCAATTGCCGAGTCTGCGAAACACAGCTGATGTCATTTTCCAAGGAACTTTTCTAGCAAGGGTCGAGAGCGCTAGTATAGTAAAGCACAGGAATATTGTGCTGAGCCACCTGAGATTGGAATTCCAGGGAATCCCTCATAGCTATAGAGCCTTGCACCGCATTGCACGAGGCGTGTCAGCGGAGTCTTTTCTTCACTGTCGTCATTTCACTTAGACGCCATCTATTATCTATATAATATAATCCACCCTATCACTAGGTGTCTCTCAGGCTCTCAACGACAGAGGCCGTTCCACTCACTTCTACGGCACTCTTCGCCTTCCTGTCCCTATCAGGTCAAAATAACGGCCAAACAAAAGCTATTCACAATCCATCCCTTTCCTACTATCATGAGTGCATTTGCGTACAAAGCACACCTGGCCGCTCGCGTATGTCTCCCCGTGTACCTATGTTTGTTATGTTTTAACGTCTGGTATAGTCTGCAGGTGGACAGAAAAAGAAGTCTCGTCACCACGATAGTCCTCCGCCAAAGCATATGGAGGAGCCTGTCTCGCAAACCTTCCATCCTCCTGTGTTGGCAAGAGCTCACGCTCACCAGTTCATCCACTCTCAGGGGGGTGACTCGAGTACTATTGCGCCCCGCGTAGCTGCGGATCCTCCTGTATCTGATAAATTTGCTGGCCAGGGTGCCTACCGGGCCCGGATCTTCGAACGGGTGAGTGTTGTGGGTTGATAAAGGAAATATAATTGAGACATCGCCTCTAGTACGGTGTTTCCTAGGCTCAGCAGTGCAGAGTTCTCGAATATCGTCCATGCGCTTTGGCTGTGCCGCTGTGCATGAAGTGCGTATGTCAATGACGCAGGCCTCCCATTACTAGGAGCTAGTCTTCAACTCTTCGCCATTTGAGACATGGTATGCCCATACGGTTTGCTGGATCCAATGCCCTCTATTCTGTCTGTTTTTCGTTTCTGTCATGTTTGGAAGCGCATACGTCAATGAGGCAGGTCTCCTAATACTAGGAGCTGGTCTTTACTGTTCGCCATTCGAGTCATGGCGATTGATACTCTTATGTTGTATCCGATGCCTTCCACTTTGTTATGTTTCTGCATGCTGCTCGTGTTTCGAAGGACGTACTATGTCGATGAGGCAGGTCTCTTAGGAGCTGGTCTTCATCCATGGTATGATGCCGATACACTTGTGCTGCGGGTGTTTCCACTTTCCACTTTGTTTAGTTTCTGCATTCGTGACCCACTGCTATTTGATGCTGTATTTCATGTTTGCGACCTCCATGACTTTACCATACAGTTCGTATGTACGACAGTTATCGTGAATGTATGTCTCATCCATTTACAAATCTATCAATGGTGATTTCACAACGTCTATATGTATGAATTATCGAGAACATGCGATTGGGGTTGTCATAAGCAACCGATTCAATGCGTAGCATCGGGAATGTGTCGCTGATGGTCCCTACGCTTTTCGAGTCTGAGCGTTAGTTAGAAGAGCTGATTTCAGTGAGAAGATGGGGTTTCTTGAGTAACATGACAATCCAGGAGCCGGCAAATACTGAAGTCCGTCAGAGGGAGTGCATGGGTGCAACGGGCAAATCACAGGCGACGGGGTTCCGCGTGTTTCCTAATGCAGGTGTTGCGCTCTGTGGCAGATTGAGATACTTATGGGGTGTAGAGGGGAATAGAAAAGCGCTCGGTGGCTGTCCCTGATTCCGGGGAGATCGGAAACAGTGTTTCCCGAGCATCTTAACCAAATATGTCGCCTTTAGATACATTGCTTCGCAGGCACGACTCAGTACGAGCGCCTGTTGATAATGTTAATGAGATACGGCGACCTCATCTGATTACCATATTCTGTTTCTGGAGTTCTGGTGGCACGCAGGAGATATCAAGAAGTTGTTTCCGAAGGATAAGGACCTTCTGGGAAACAGGCTGTTTCCTCGATTGTCGCGGAAGATAGTGGCACCCGAGACCGTCAGAATTGTAACAATGTAATGAGCCCTGGTCAGAAGCACTGGAAAGGCGATAATCTTTACTTTGCAGAACAATTTGAATCAGGTGAAGGAACTCCAATTCGACCATTCGTGCGCATCGTGCCACTTACCGTGATGTCTCGATGTGAATGTATTCCTGAATTCAACATCTGGATAACATGAAGCCGAGCTAAGCGGAAAGTACTACCCGCAGCTGCTACACAATTACAACTACCGATGGGTCTTGCGAAGCGGCGCCTCCTGGTCTCAGGCGAACACATTGGTGTGGTGCCGCGGCTGTAGTTGGGTAAGATTAAAATGTGGCGGGGCAGGTGACTATGTACCGAATGGTTCACAGTAATTCTGAATCCGAAAAAACTTTCCTCGGGCACTGCAGTCCGCAGGCACAGTTGATCGTCTTATTCCGATCACCAGTAGGTTAAATCGTTGCTATGCAAGTTCTTCTCCTGACGTATGACCTTAGTACTGTGTAGGCGAGTGACAAACTCAGTGGCACATCTGATCGAAAGTCCAAGTAACTCATGTCTTGTCTGGTTCACCGGGAAATCTATGTGAGTCGCTCCCCAAACAATCCCTGACATTCTTGTCAGACAACTGTCCGAGCTTTTGGTGTTGGTATAGCGGCCAAGTCTTGATGCCGGTGTTCTTATCTGTCTATATTGATCCTGAACTCGAAACAGCTAGATATCCCAACACCACGTTTTTTCCTGTCCTATTGTGGCAGCCTGCAGGGCTTTGGGCTTCTATCACAGGGCGTCAATCTCATTTATACCACATTGTTAGTAGGTTCTATCACCGCCGTTTTGGTTCTTTTGACAATCGTGTTGGTAGAGCGCCAACCGTCATGGCAAGCTGTCATAGCCGGGTAAACGCACGACAAGGGACGGCACGGTGCTGCAGGTATATATACTACTGATATCTGCAAGTAACGCCAACTCAACCCACGGCGCGAGCTCTCAAAGACAGAAACGATATCTGGGACGGTGACCTGGCTCTATCTTCTTCCATTACATTCTGAACTCGTAGCAAATTTCAATCGACCTACCTCTCCATGTCAACCTTCGGGACTCAAGCACGCAAGTGTGCTAGTGCTGTAAGTGGGCATCGCTTTACAGAGCAGCCAGCACCTGATGAGGAACCTAATTGCAGAAGAGCTCTAAGCAGTCATCTTACAGCTCTGGCTCATCCTCTCAAAAGCACGTTGGTGCTGATACCGATGCCAAGCATCGAGGAACCATTCCTATTATGAGCAAATTCGATATGCACAAATTCGATCGTGTAAGTGCTTGTGGTAACAGCTGCTGTCGTTCGGTGTCTTACAGAACTATAGTATGGGGAACCCGCCTCGACACTTCCTGTCCAAAACCTAAAACCGGAGGTCGAACGACGGTCGAATACATTGCCCGTGCCCGTACAGTGTGCTGCGAATGCCCGAATTTACCTTCGAGTAAGTATCACATACATATGAGCAACACAGGACTGAGTTGACGTTGCTGCAGAGTCAGACCATGAAGTGAAGTGATATATGGAAAGAAGAAACATTCATCAAAAAGCTTTCCTTGAGCTACCCGACAAAATATATGTCACCTTGCATCATGCTTCATTGAATATTAACTATATGGAAGCCCGACTCATATGTAACTTGATACCACCAACTTTTGTAACTCTATTAGTGTACTTTATGCAATGCTCAACATCAGCGACCATATACTGGCACCGCGTTTGCAATCTTCATATGACCCCACACGATGACATCACCTTTATTAACGCTGCAGATATTCATTTAATTGAGTAAGTTATGTATGTATCATGACAAATACTTCAATTCCTATTCGCCTGAGGCCACAGGAAGAAATGGACCTTGCTCCGCAGTCGGGGTGCATGGATGCCAGGTGTGGGAGTACTAGTAGCGTTTCAACAAGTTCAGATTTCCCAAGCTTCGATTTGACCACTGGCGAGATCAAGCGCCGTTCCTACCTACGCCTTTCGTTCCTTCCGAGCCACTCTGGTTCAAAGCCTGGATTTGGCAAGTGGAGCTCAGCATCCTTTAGGTCAGGAACGAATCTAGATGCGGATTAATTAGTTCCTGGAGTGCATGGAAGGGCGGGTCAAGACAGGAATTACAGCCAACAAAGTGCAACCACTAAATGGCATGGCACCATCGTCCATCTGGGGGAAAAGAGTGAGCGTCGACTACGGTATTCCGAGATTATAACATACGCTGATCAGAGTAGCATGCCATCCATGCGACTGCAAAGCGTCCGTCAGGCCTGTGTAAGGGCCTTTGCAATGAACTGTTGAATTCCATCCGGCTAGCAAGACCGTCAGAGTAGAACACCGAAGAGACACTACCAGCGATGGTCTGCCTTCACGGTGTTCGTGAACTAGGTTCCCACATTCAATTGACGAGCTCATCATGAAATCTGGGCGACTGTAAAACTGATATGCAGTCACCCAAACTTCATGAGAGCCGTACTTTGCATACACTATGCAATCTTTTCTGATATGATGGCATGGAATCTAGATGGGGAATACCGCAACAGTGTGCACTATAATGAGATATTGCTCGGATTTGGAAGCAGGATGTCGATTTCCTAGGCAACTATTGGTAAGGATTATTGCGATCGGGCGTGTTAGCTTTTGTTGCGGATATTACTGGCACGAACTAACCCATCACTGATCACCGTCAGATGGTCATGTCGTCGGCAACAATGATCTATGTCAAGCACAATTCAACGATCTTGAGCATCACATTTTGAATAAAAAGACTTACGGCTCGAGCGTGCACCTCTATTACGAATGTGTATGGCATCTAGATAAGACGCGCTGAGCAGGGAGTAGAAAAGTAAAGTAAGAAGTGAAAATTGGGGCCCAAGTCAGAAGGCGCCATGCGCACTTGACAAAACATCAGCAAGGCGCCAACCACAGTATTCTGACATACGTACTTGAGAGTCAGAGTCACACTGCGATAGTGTTCCACCCATGCGACTATACTCATAACCAAGCATTCACGGTAGCGTAAGTCAGACCGGTCAAGAGCCTACCATACGACTGGAAATCGTGCGTCGGATTTGTATTAGGGTCCTTGCAATGATATGTTGAACCGATTGTATCGACGGTGGGTCTTTTATGGAGGTGGGCGGCCGTGGCAACATACAGGTTGAATAAGAAGCAGGTTGTAGGGCCCCGCCGGGGGTATTCGACTTTGGAGTATCTTCCACGTGGCGTACGAAGTCCAACTCAGGGCAACGCGTACGGAGGATCTTTACTGATTCACACCTCGAGTAAATTCTCGGCGACACGACTCAAAAGCTTGCAATAACGGAAGTTTGATGAAAGATTTCAGCAAAATTTCAGTTGCAACTTGCAAGACAGTGCTCGGGGATTACCGGCCCGTGGTATAGTTCAACTATATTCCTTCCGCTCGAGTTGATAGGTCTAACTATGTAGGGGAGAACTAATACCTCTACGACCTACTTCCACCATCTTTATGGCAATGTACCCACCAGGTGCATAAATTCCGTGTCCTCGACTCCCACATTGAATCAGCAATTTTTTTTTGATTCGCCGACATGCATTCTAGAAGGGGGATACTGGAACGACTGAGACTCTTCCTTCGTCTATAAACAGGAGACCAGGGGAGACTGCAAACAGCGCGTAGCGCTATGAATAGATGTTTCTCGTCGGACTTTGGCTTGGCCATACGTACAGCGGAACTGGTCAAACTAGTAGCGGTGCGATTTTCGTATCCTGCCTATGCAATTACTGAGCATGATGAAGATCCGACAACGACTCGGAGTTTGTTGTTCATTTAACGGATCTCTGATCAACCTTTACCGGTTCAAGTAAAGACATCAAAAGATCACTGAAATACAATCGCCATCGACACGAGCCTGTACGATCAGATATCGAGCTTCCTGCCTGTTGCTGTGCATCGTACGCCACTGCTGCGGTGCCTGCCGAACGGATCAACTACACTTACTACTGGTAACTGGTAAGTAAAGGCTGGAACCTCCCAGTGCTTGTCCTCCAAACGAACCATGGAGTCGAGCGTGCGCCTGGGATTCCTTATATCTATATCCACGTCACAAAGTCGCGGTCAGGTGGTAACATCGATCTCAAGATTCACATCAGTACTCCCGGTCTGCAAGTCAGGTCTTGCCTATATTGTTTCAACGACTGTCTTCTTTGTCGCTAAACTATTTTTCATATTACATTGTAGTCTGATTCCTCTGCATACTTAATGCTGTTTTTCTTTCTTCCGAACAAGTGACTGCGTAGTGAAGGGCATCATCTCATGACGCAGTCGATGCTACCTTTCTTCGCTTCTTCGGTTTTGATGTGTCTTGCTTGACATGGTCGCTGTCGCTAAAATCTGGCCCATGCTAAGATGGTTGTTTGACTAGGACCGTTTTGAAAGCCAGAAAGCATAGCACCTCAAGCGCATAATCGGGATCTCTTTCATTGCGATCCTCGTGGTTCCGGTGGGATGGAAGCCCAGCATATGGATTCCAACCATATTGATGGTTACCAGCATCTAGGCCCCACCGTGACTGATAGTTTCCTGCAGAGCCCGACTGAGCCGACTTCTCAAACAGGCGCTGTTCGAAGATTTACAGACATTCCAGGTCAACGTCAGTGTGGATTGCATCTGTACTTCTGCTAGTCTGCTTCAAAAGCTTCAAGGCGCTGATCATGCGGAGTTCATTGTTCAGAGCATGTCGCCAGCAACAAGCAAGTTGTAGTTTGGACTCTGGAGCGTCGCGGCAAATACCGCAGCAGTGGCGCAACATTGCGCCCTTAATATGTAATCATGGATCGTGAACCAGGATCTACCTGACAGCGCGATAGCATCACCATATGATTAGGGCGTACGAGGCAACGGATAGTAAGGTTAGTTATATTTGCTCCGCCTCGGCCCATTCTGCGTTTCTTGTCTGATTTCTCTGGTGCAATGCCACAGAATGGGACCTTGTTAAGAGTCATCCGTGGAGCCGTTACACCTCAGGGTCGGCTAGCAAGGCAAAGATAGTGCAAACGCTTGTTGATGATGCTTGGATCTGTGTTATCGACGACTACATGATTCATACCGAACTCCACAATTGATGCAAGTGCTGCAAGAACACTTCGAAAGCAGCGTTATAAACAAGCCGTCGGTATCACGAAACATTGTTCAGACATTCTGTGTGCATGATAAGCACTGGTTCGTAAATCAAAATCTACCTTGATTCAATCGAGGGCTTCCACTTTTGCTTGATTTCGCACCGCAATACTTACTCCACCCAATCAAGGATCTTGAGGCGGAATCAGATATCCATCTCCATCATGCCGATTTTGGAAATAAAAGCGCTGAACGGTGGTATATCTGGCATGCATGCTATCGTTACTGTACACCCCAACATTCCCCACTCGATCACACACATACCTCGAATATGACTGCAGTCTCAAATGATCCCGCTTGGTGGCCGACAATCAATTTCAATATTGTTGTAAGCCATTGGATAGGTTCGTCGCATCAAGATGTCTCGATCTACCATTGACTTGCGGTTTGGCAGTTGCCGCCGGCGCCGTGGTCCTATACGATTGGGGTGAGCAGGAGAGTGTTCGAAAACCGCTGATATTCTCATGATATTTCCAGTAATAACACTCGGACAAGAGGTAGGTTGATGTTATCGCCGGAGTAGCGAACTTGCTAATAACGGCGTCATAGATTGAACTGATCTGGGTGAGTGACAGAGTCCCATACGAGACGAAAAAAAAAACAGGAATTCGCGACAGAGGCAACGCTGGTCTCTCATGACTGTACTGTATTTGGTAGTTCGTACCTCGTGCTATACTATAGCCTGATTGGCAAGTTGTGCTGACTCCAAAATGTTCTAGATACGCTATGTTGGATTACCATATTCTGTGTATGTTTTTGAGGCCAACAAGTTGGTGCTGTACTAATAGCCCATCTCTGACAATTAGTGCCAATGTTTTGTGTATGTCTCATATGCGCTGTGTTTGGTTCTTCTGACCAGAAGCACACAGCAACTATGCCATTGGTTTCGCTGACAGATGCAGTGAGTATTCCGCAACCATCTCATTCCCATCCAATCAATACACTTATCTGTAGGGGTGAGTGAGATTCTGAATATTTTTTGAATGTGGCTCAACATAATGAATCAATAGGTGTGAGTCGGATTGTTTGATCCTAGTACGAGGTGATCACTGATTGGGTGTTTCAGGTAACATTTTGAACTACATCATAAGTGTGACAAGTGTGGTCGTATATGCCATGTTGGGCGGTGAGCTGCAATACCTCAGTGATATTGACTCGACTGAAACCTGATGCAAGTCATCATGATTGCTCGGTTACATGTCATGTATGAGAGATCTAGAATGATGCTTATCTTCCTTGTTATTATCTTTCTGGCTGTTAGCATCGCCTGCGGAGCAATCATGGCAATATCACTCACGTATCTTGTAGGAGGTAAGTTTTACTTGTTGACTTGAAGAGCACAGCTCATTGGACAAACACCAGAGGAGTTAATACTCTCTGGCACGTATATGTGCTATTTTGTATCTGAGGGGGATGTCCAGCTTCAGATTTCAATGTTTTGGATGCTTAACACTGTTTGGGAGGTCCTCGCACTGTGTCTTTCAGTCTGGATTGCTGTGAAACACTTTCGGGACAACCTGCGACGACTTGGACCATCGACAGGATCGACCATCTGGGATTGTTTCAGGGCGCTGATACAATCTCACGTGCTTTATTTTGCAAGGTGAGCTTGTAATGTGAATGTGGTTATCTTTCTCCGCTCAAGCTCCGCACGTGCTAGCTTTGTTGTTGTCTCTTGCCTCCAGCTTGGTGTTCTCTCTCCAGAGATCGTGGTGCGCTGACCAGTCGCTAATAACTACTCGTAACAACTGCTCATCGTTTCTGTAGGATTCATATTCTGCGGGGGCTCAGATACTCTATGGTGCTTGTCAGATTTTCTTGTTCGTGCAGATGTTTGTGCTGGGACCACGCCTCATCCTTAGCATTCGAGAATTTCACGCCAAACTCGTGGCCGACTCCGACGCAGAAACTAGCATGGCTTCGATTATCTTCCAAGAGCGTGTAGATGTACCAACTAGCAGTACTGTGTAGGGAATGGTTTGCCGAGTGTTCTGCAGGGAAGAGAAATCGGGTTGAGGATCCTTCATAATATTTATTTAAGTCACGGTGCTTCGAAGTATATCTAAGACAACGATTATGTAGATGCAAACCCATTTCTTGTTGTGTCACTACCGGAACTCAGTGAATCGCCCGCCCACACTTGCATCACGTGGCAAGCTGAAATTATACCAGAGGAATGTCCGCCGGTCCGGCAACCAACCCAGTCCTTGATGCCCAACTGAAATACAATGAGAATCAGTATGACAGTTCATTCTACACGTATACTGCAGAGTTCCGCTGCGCGACTTTCATCGATTTCCTTTTAAAAATTTGGTCAGGCGAAAATTTTGGGTAGTGTCATTCTACTATTCTCAGGCTAGTAGTACTTCCGCAAACTGCGGATCATGCATTCATGAACCGGGATGTATCTGGTAGCGCGATACACCACCATAGCCCAACGACTGGGGCGTACAGGGCAACGGATAGTAAGGTTAGTCATACTTGCTCCGCCTCGGCCCATCCTGTGCTTTTTGTCTGACTTCTCTGGTAGTACTACAATGTCACAGAATCATGATGGGTCCTTGTTGAGAGTCGTCGGTGGAGCCTTTATGCCTGAGGCTCGGCTAGCAAGGCAAAGGGGGTGCAAACGCTTGTTGGTGATGCTTAGATCTGTGTTATCGATGACTACATGATTTCATACGGAACTCCTCAATTGCCAAGTTGTAAACAAGTCGCCGACTCGGATCACGAAACACTAGCACTGTTCAAACATTCCGTGTGCATGATAAGTACTAGTTCGGAAATCAAAATCTACTTTGATTCAATCGCCTCAAGGGCTTCCACGTTTGCTTCATTTCGCGCCGCAGTACTGACTTCACCCAATCAAGGGTATATCCATCATACCGATTTTGGCAATATTTAGGAGCGCTCAACGGCGATATATCTAGCACGAACGCTAGATCTATCATTGTACACCCCCAACATCCCCCGCTCGCTCGCACCCATCCCTCGAATATGACCGTAGTTGTAAATGATCCTAGTATGTGGCCGATAATCAATTGGAATATTCTCTACAGCTATTGGACGGGTTCGTCAAATCAGTTGATGATGTCTTGAGCTAACATTGACTTGCGGTTCCGCAGTTGCCGCCGGCGTCGTGGTGGTATATGATTGGGGTGAGCAGGACAGTGTTCGAAAACCGTTGATATTCTTATGGTATTTCCAGTACTGACACTTGAACAAGAGGTAGGTCAATGCCATAGCCGGAGCAGCCAACTCGCTAAGAATGGTGTTATAGATTGAACTGATCTGGGTGAGTGACAAGAGTCCCGTATCAAAAGAAAAACGGGAGAATGCAATGAATTCGCAATAGAGGCAACGTTGGTCTTTCATGACTGCGCTATATTTGGTTGTTCGTACCTCATATTATACTATAGAGTGGTTGGCGGTTGTGCTGACTCCAAAATGTTCTAGATACGCTATATTGGAATACCATATTCTGTGTATGTGTTCGAGGCCAACAAATTGGTACTGTGTTAATAGCTCATTTGTATCAATTAGTTCCAATGTTCTGCGTATGTCACTTATGCACTGCGTTCGATTCTTCTGACTGACGGCACACAGCATCTCTGCCATCGATCTCGATGACAGATGCAGTGAGTAGTATTGGGCATCCATCCCACCACCTTCTAATGAATACAGTAGGGGTGAGCGAGATTCTGAACATTGAATGTGACTCCACATAATGACTCAATAGGTGTGAGTCGGAGTGTTTAATCCTAGTATGAGGGTGATCACTGATCGAGTGTTTCAGGCAATATTATTCACTACGCAAGGAATGAGACAAATGTGGTCGTAACTGCCTTGTTGGGCGGTGAGTTACCCAGCTGCAATACCTCGATGATATTGACTCGACTGCAACATGGTGCAAGTCATCATGATCGCTCGGTTACATGTCATGTATCAGAGATCTAGAATGATACTTATCTTCCTTGTTATTACCTTCCTGGCTGTTAATATCACTTGCGGAGTAATCACGATAATAGGACTCGAGCATACTGTAGCGGGTAAGCTTTACTCATGAACTTGAAGAATACAGCTCATTGGACAAACACCAGAGGAATCGATACTCTCTGGCACGTATACGTGCACTTTTGAATACGAGGGGGATGTCCGGCTTCTGGCCTCAATGGTCTGGATGCTCAACCTTGTTTGGGAGGTCCTCGCACTGTGTCTTTCAGTCTGGATTGCTGTGAAACACTTCCGTGACCTGCCACGATTCAGCTCATCGATAAGATCGACCATCGGGGACTGTTTCAAAGTGCTGATAAAATCTCACGTGCTTTATTTTGCAAGGTGAGCTTGCAATGTGAACGTGGTTATCTTTTTCTACTCAACTTCCGCACGTGCTAGCGTTGTCGGTGTCTCTTGCTTCCGGCTTGGTAATCTCTCGCCAGCGCTCGCGGTGCGCCAACCTATCGCTGACATCTGCTTGAAACCACTGCTCATCATTTTTGTAGAATACATATTCTACGGGAGTTCAGATATTTGTTGGTGCTCTTCAAATTTTATTGAGCGTGCAGATGTTTGTGCTGGGACCACGTCTCATCCTTAGCGTTCGAGAATTTAACGCAAAACTCGTGGTCAACTCCGACGCAGAGACTACCATGACTGCTATTGTCTTCAAAGTGTGTGTAGATGTACAAACTAGCAGTACTGTATAGACGTCGTGGTATTTATTTAAGTTCTGGTGTTTCGAAGTATACCTAGGACGAAGTTGATATAGACAAACCCATTTTTCATGTTCCATCACTGCAAGCTTAAATTATCCGGAACGTCTAGCAATCAACCGTTCTTGATGCCCCATACTGAAATACAACGAGAATCAGTGTAAATTGCCTAGACAGCTAATTCTACACATATGCAGAGTTTCGCTGTCTGAGCACATGAAGCCCAGATCGCTGATAACTCACTGGTGCTCAGATGCGTTTTCGTTCATCTGGGCCACGGAGAATACAAAGGAATGAATCGCGCGGACTCATTGCTAGACTGTATACCTCTAGCATGAATGAGCATAGCAAGGAGATGAAGTGTGCTGAGCGGGGAGTAGAGAAATAGGGAATCGGAGCTGAAGGCCTCGAGTGCACCTGTCAGACTATTAACGAGGCATTGAACACGATATTCTGAAATTGCATACATACATACGTTGATCGGGGTTCGCGCCATCGTAGCTTTCCGCCCATGTGACTGCAAATTGTGCGTCGGGTTTGCGTCCTTGCAATCATCTGCTAGAGCCTGTCCTGCTATGCACGAATGTCAGAGTAAAACACTGATCGAGATACATACAATGAAATAGCGTCCGTTTGAACACAAAGGAGGTGACGTGTGCAGGTGAGAATCTTGCAATGAATACTAGGTCATCATCTTGATCATGATACAGCGACCATTGACCAGGCCTAAAGAGCGGCGATTCTGAATTTGGTGGTCAGAGAGGGAAATCGTAGTTCTGGATGCAGAAGTGAATATGAAGGTGGAGAATGGGGATATTTTTCAGGAACGTTGGAGCGTACCATGATGTCTCCCACGTGGGCCGTTGGAACGACCAATAAAAAAAACCATTTATGGATGACCCGTGATATAGAAATGCGGAACGAATCAACGCAGGATGATCATGATTTGGAGGATAAGCCTATGAGAGCGATTGTGATTAGTGATTCCAAGTATCGATGGAGACGCGAGGTGTTTCGATGGTGGGAAGTTGTCTTTTATGGAGGAAGACTTGGATACGAAGCTTGGGTATTCGATTATGGCCAGATGGAAGACAAAGTGCAACGTTGTAACTCTGTACAGTAAGTGGACGCACAATGAATCAGAAGAGTGGGTCGATCAGATAGGCTAGATAAGGCTTCGATTAAAAATTGGCTAATCAAGGCCTAGGGATGCTTTGGTTGACGAGATCAACAATAATATTTTTCGACAAGTCCTGAAGGGAGGGTTGTCGACAGGATCTGTGAAATGTATCAGGAATCAGATCCCCGATTTTGCGATCACTTCAAATTTTGTGGCTGTTTGGTTTATCTAGATCGAGGGGATTCTCAGTGAGAGTTTTGTTTGAAACCTACATGGATGGTTCAAGGTGTGCCTGAGAAGCCATTAAAGCGGCTCATGTAGTCCCTGAATGGACTCGTCGCTGGAGGCCCTTCTCCACGCTGTCTGCCTTCGATGGCACTTGTGAGTCGAGTCCTTCCTGAATGACCGAGGGTCGTGGATGAGAGCGGGACCGGCCAGACGCGTGCCCACCCTATGTCATCCATCTGGACGGCAGAGAATCGGGCGTGAAGAATGAAAGTAGGTACGATATCGATATCGCTGATTGACGTCTGTTCGAGCATGAATTAACGATATCGAGCATGACAGTTTGAAATGGGACTTACGGGGTGAGTATATGCCTCTGTCCCAATGAATGCGCGTGGCAAGGAGATGAGAAGTGCTCAGTGGGGAATAGAGAAGAGAACCGAAGCTTCAAGTCGGAAGGCATCAAGCGCACCTGGAAAAGTATCAGTGAGGCGCGAATCACGATATTTTGACATACGTACTTTGATCAGATCGCAATGACTCTATCATGTAGTACCTGATCAAAGCAAATGAAAAAGCGACTCGAGTGAGTTGTAAAACCCCAGATGGCTGATACTGTGTATCAGCGAGAACGCCTGTCCACCATCATCATCCATCTGGGCCCCAGAAAAGGAGTGCCGAATCGTGCGTGAAGGGTGGAAGCAGGGTGTCGATGGACACTACTAGTCAACTAATTAGGCATCGTGGAAAGTTATGTCGTCGACGACAATCGTCTGCGTTCAAGCACGGTTCAACGATATGGAATATGATAATTTTGAAAAACCCACGACTCGAGTATTTACGTCTATCATGGATGCGCATGGTAAAGAGACGAGGTGTACTGAGCGGGGATTAAAGCACACCTGACAAAGTATCAGTATAGCACCAGCTGTCTGAGCACAAAAATGTGAGAAGCGACAGTGATTATAAAACCCCAGATGGCTGATGACACATCGGTCCTGCTCTCATGCTGGCCTCTTGTGCAATCATGCATCAGGGCCGGCTATGTGGAACGCGATGTGAAAGTTCTGCGAACCACGAATGCAGCACGTCTGAACTCAGACAGTTAATAGCCCGAGAATTCCACACAATGACGAATTCCCTGATTATCATCTGTCTGAGCACAAAGAACGAATAAAGGGAAGTGACGGTGATCGCAGAATGATGCGTCGTGTTTGTATCATAGAGAAAGTAGCACGTCTGTTAGTGTGAGGTATCGAACGAGATTACGACACGAATACAGCTGTTGACACCATCGTCATTGATTGCTGGTACCGAGTAGCATGTAGAAGCTCAGACAGCTGGCCACATAACGGTCCTGCCCATCCATCTGGACCAGTCAGTGGACTCGGACGAATGGAGTACAAGGGGAAATTCTGTTTTTGAAAACAAAGATTCGCGGAAGCCCAGATGGCTGATAAAGCAATGGTTCAGCTTCATGGTGATCACCATTCCTTCATCATTCATCTGGGCTATCCGTATGAATGAACTACAAAGGGAAAACAAGTGGGTTGCAGGGAGTCAGAGCATATCCTAGACGAAAGTTCGTAGAAATGCTCACCTTGAGCGTAGAAGTACATGATTTGATCAATAGATGGGCTGATCGTTCTCAGGTGGGGTCGGGATTGAGTCTAGGTCTAGACCCAGATTGATTAATTAAGCGAGCCTCGCGACAAGGGAAGGAGAGCAGTGTTTAGGACTGGGGAACTGTGAACGATAAACACGAATGGCAACACTACCAGTGAAACACATCTTTGCGCTTATCTCCCAAATAACATCGCGTGCAGGGAGCCTTAAAAATAATTAATGCGTCGACTTCCCCAGAAAATGCAAAGGATGGACGTACATAGGTGTGTAAAGTGAAAGAAGGGCTGAAGACCGAGAGTATGTAAGTACTTATAATATGTGAAAGTGTAACGGGAGCTACATGCGCTCGAGGACAGCAGACGCATGAGTTTTGCTGCATCGATGTTCAGCCTAGCATATGGTGTTGAGAGTAGTGGAATTAGGGCATAGCACGGGTATGGGCCACACCGCGGGTATGGGGGTCACGGGTATGGCGGGTACGGGTACGGGTACGGTGTAGAGATGTGCTACCCGTGGTCATACCGTACCCGTCAGCACGGTGTACGGGTATGTAGACTCATGACCAGTCTGACGTACGTCCTTTGAGAGTGGGGAATCCTAACGTAGTCAGACTGGAGAAATTTGGCAGGCGAAGCACGGAGTTTGAAAATTGCAGGTGCCGTTTGTGCCGACGCCGTGTCGTCGTCCATCAAATCATACAGACACTACTATATACAGCGCAATGCCTCGGAATACAACGTGAGGGTAATGCGGGAAAATTGAGAGATTTCTCGACAAAACAACGTGAATACCCTCAAAAATACACGGCGGGGTTTTTCATAGGAAGTTATCGCAATTCCCTTCATTTCACTGACAGTACGCGATGCAATTCCTTTACAAATACTGTAAAATACCCATTTCAGGTACATGCAATGGATTCTCTGAATTTGTTGCTCAGCGACAGCCTTGCATCACGCCGCTTTCGAGTTTGAGAAGATGATACATTGAGCAGTCCATACACCAACAGGGTGGGCAATACATATAAGTACAACATGAACAACATCAACGACCATAAGCTCTTGTCCACGCTGTTGAGCCTGCTCTGTGGAGATGGATCTCGACACTGGTACCTTTCCTCAGTTCGCGACCCAAGCTGAGTTCTTGGCAGCGCTCCAGGATCCAAATCTGCCCAGTCCATATGAACAGTTACACGCACCACTGCCTGGAGATTCTGGAGTCGTCGTTATGCCAGGCCCTCCTCAGATCGAGAGCGGGAGCACAGGAGATACCGGCACCAGTGGGAAGCTGAAGAAGACAGCTGTGGTAGCAGCACTTGAAGCGGTGAAGCATGCTGTTACCGAGCTAGAGAGAAAGGGCAAGGTATACGAGCATCAACTTGAGGAGATACTTGCTCACCAGAACATGATGGCAATTAACATGCACGAGTCCTATGAGAAACGGATTGCCGAGTTGAAGGAACTTGAATATTTCGAGAAAAAAATCGAGGAGACGTTGCAAAGACGCGAAGATGACGAGGATGAGGATGACACAGATGATGAAGATGATGAGGACGAAGATGATGCGAGGTTAGAGGCCAGTCTGGAAGCAAAGGCCGATCCTGGACTCCTTGTGAGTGCTTTTACAGGGTGTCGTTAAATTTTATCTTACTGATATTGATAGGCAATCATTCGACACGCGTTTTCGCATCTTCTCGGGACCGTCAAGCTCACGGCAAAAGACCTTCCATGGTGGCCAAAGGAGGGTGAAGAGTGGCCTGTTGATAGTGCGACCAAAGAAAAGTTTATTCGATTGCGCTGGGAGGAGAGTTATGCTCACGAGGACAACTACCTCGCACTCCAGGCGATCTTCAAATACATTCGAGCAAAGGGTGCTGAATATAGTCCTGCAGCTGCGAAGGCATTGCGTGCAATCAGCGATGAAGACTTACGTGCACGATTCTGACAGTGATTTTGATGACTGATATGAGGTACGCACCTTATAAGTTGGCCGTTGACACCAGAACTCATTCAAAATCCAAGTCGTCCCCATCAAAGTCCTCGGGCTCTGTTCCTGCCTGAAAAAATAAGTTTTCTTGTTCCACTCCTTACCAAATGATGTACATGATCAAATGACACCGCAATCCAGAGTTTTTTCCCGACAATATTAGAGTATGCTGGAATGAGTGCAAGTGGACACACGATCCGAGAGACTGGAATGATTTCGTAGGGATGATACTCGTCCATGTAAGATGTGTGGATTCCAAGAGTGCTTTCGCTGTTGAATATAATGAATTGGAGGATATTAGTAGTAGCATTGACGTGGAATGACGAGGCATAGCTTACTAGAGTGCCCAAGGCATCAAGGGAATATTTTCATCAGATTTGAGGCGTCGTATGAGGGCGCATTGGTTTGGGGTACGAGAGGCCCACGAGCTGACGACGAAGGCATCTGATGGTCCGAGTCGCCTCCTCGAACGTTGGATTTTGGTGCATACTTCTTCGAATGTATGCGAATGACCTGCCGTGTCTGATAAATGAATCCATCTTTATGCTCGGAGCATCGAGAGCAATGACATGGAAAACGTGGACCATCTGGCATCGTGAGGCTCGTGCTCACTGGCAACGTCGTTGATAGCGAGAGGGCTGGTATATACTTAAGTGGTCGGTTGTATGAAGGCGAACGGACTTAGCAATTTCTGACGCGTGTGCGCACTAGAACGCGTTCACATTGAAGTTCACGTGCATTCAAAAATCAGACGAAGCAGAAATTCTATGGCGGAATGCAAGATAATTTGATATGTTTGGGGAAATCTGAGGAAGTCCTAGGAAAGTATCAAACTTCACGAAAATTTCCGCCGGGAGTAGTCCGTGGTTTCACGCTGTGTATATATATTCACTGCGGAAGTGAGAAACTGATCAGACCTGGAAAGGCTACGAAAAGACGATGTAAACAGTATCTAAACAGATGTAGCAAATGACACGGATTCCGAGGTGGGCCGTCTGAGCGAGATTTCGACTGTCTACAAAAGCACTTAGTTAGTTGGTTGTATTTAACTCTGAAACTTACCATAGGCCCTGGTCGCTTGGTTTCAAAGGTAAAACTGAATGCCTGTAGTTTCGAAGGTAGTTCAAGCTTAATCTTACCTGCGTTGTCTGACATAGTACTAGTGCAAGTTAAGGATGGACTTGGAGAAATTTTTCGAAAAATGTACCTCACTTAAATCCAACTGTATGCAGATGTCGAAAGAGTGGATTTCCCGAGTTAGTTGGCATTGGAACAGCAAATATTTGAAGAGAATAAACGGACGTCGGAAAAGACATGGTGGCGAAGTCTGAAAAGCGTCTGTTTACATTTGTAGTTGTGGACCAAACGAAGGCTTTGTTTCAAAATCTACGATACGTCGGATTTGTGTCGGATTAACAGCTAGGTACGTTTTGTGTCTGCTCACTTAATGCCCTTTCTCCCTCAGAATATGGTCTGATCAGTTTCTCACTTCCGCAGTGATTGCTGCATCTCTATATGTTATGACCGTCCTAAATCATGAGTTTAACATTGATTACGTATTTCCCATGTCCATATCTGCTTTGAATGCTCTCGACAACCTTCCAACGGACTTTACAAACACGCTTTCAACCGTACAGTTCCAGCAAGTACTCGAAGCCTTCGCGCACCTTGATTTCGTCTCGAAAGGCACCAAACATCCAAAGTTATTTCAACTCAAAACTCTCGTCTCTTTACTGGCAGGAAGAAATGTGATCCTCCGAGCTGCAACGGGCTCTGGAAAGACACTCTGCATGATTTTACCATTGCTTCTCTCCTCCAACAAGATTGCTATCACGGCTACACCCTAAAACGATACAACAAGAAATAGTTTTCTCTACATAAACCTTGTTTTAAATATACTTTGAAACATCATAACTTAAATAAGTACCACGACGGATCCTTGACCTAATATCTCTTCCATGCAGGACACAGCAAGCATTTCCCTACACAGTACTGCTAGTTGGTACATGTACATGCTCCTGGAAAACAATCGAATTCATGCTAGTTTCTGCGTCGGAGTCGGCCACGAGTTTAGCGTGATATTCTCGGACGCTAAGGATGAGGCGTGGTCCCAGCACAAACATTTGCAGGACGGTGAAAATTTGAAGAGCACCATAGAGTACCAGAATTCCCATGGAATTTGAATTCTATATAAATGATGAGCATTGGTTACAGGCAGATATCAGCAACAGGTCTGCGCACAATGAACTCTTGAGAGAAAAAAATAAGCTGGACGCAGGAGACGCCAAAAAAGCTAGCACGTGCGGAGCTTGAGCAGATAAACATAACCACATTCACATTACAAGCTCACCTTGCAAAATAAAACACGTGAGATTTTATTAGCACTCTGAAGCAGTCTCCGATTGTCGATCCTGTTGATGGACCGAGCCGTCGTAGGTCACGGAAGTGTTTCACAGCAACCCAGACTGAAAGACACAGTACGAGGACTTCCCAAATAGTGTTGAGGATCCAAACCATTGTAATAAGAAGCTGGGAATTCCCCTCATATTCATAATTGCACATATACGTGCCAGAGAGTATCAGTTCCTCTGGTATTTGTCTGATGAGCTGTGTTCTTCAAGTCAAAAAGTAAAGCTTACCCCCTACAACGTACTTGATTGTTATTATTGTGATTACTCCGCAGGCGATGTTAACAGCCAGGAAGATAATAACAAGGAAGGTAAGCATGATTCTAGATCTCTGATACATGGCATACAACCGAGCAATCATGATGACTTGCATCATGTTTTAGTCGAGTTGATACCACTGAGGTGTTGCAGCTGGGTAACTCACCGCCGAACATGGCAGCAATGGCCACATTTGTCCCATTTATTACGTAGTTTATCATATTGCCTGAAACACCCAATTAGTGATCATCCTCATACTAGGATCAAACGCTCCGACTCACACCTATTGAGTCGTTATGTTGAACCACATGAAATGTTCAGAATCTTACTCACCCCTACAAATGAAAGTATTCATTAGATGGGAATGAGATGGTTGCGGAATACTCACTGTATCTGTCAGCGAGACCAATGGCATCTCTACTGTGTGCCGCCAGTCAGAAGAATCGAACACAGTGCATATGAAACATACGCAGAACGTTGGCACTAATTTTCAGAGATGAGCCATTAGCACAGCACCAATTTTTTGGCCTGAAAAACATACACAGAATATGGTATTCCAATATAGCGTATCTAGAACATTTTGGAGTTAGCACAACTTACAACCACGCTATAGTGTAACACGAGGTACGAACAACCAGGTACAACACAGTTATGAGAGACCAGCGTTGCCTCTGTCACGAATCTATTGCTCCTGTTTTTCTTCTGATACAATGGGACCAACACTCACCCAGATCAGTTCAATCTATATCATTGTTCTCAGCAAGTTGGCTGCTCAGGCGATAGCATTAACCTACCTCTCGACCGAGTGTTATTACTGGAAATATCATGAGAATATGAGCGATTGTCGAACGATGAACAGTGTCCTGCTTACCCCAATCGTATGTCACTATGACACCCGCGGCAAACTACGAAACCACAAGTCAATGTCAGATCAAGACATCACCAATAGCTGATAAGACAAACCCATCCAACAGGTTAAAAATGTATTCAAATTGATTACTGGCCACCACTGGGGATCATTCGAAACTACGGTCATATTCGAGGGATGGGTGTGAGCGAGTGGGGGGTATTGGGGGTGTATAACGATAGTGTTCGTGCTAGATATACCACCTTTCAGCGCCAAAATCAGCATGATGGAGATGGATATTTGATCCCGACTCAAGATCCTTGATTGGGTGAAGTAAGTATTGCGGTGCGAAATTAAGCAACAAGAGGAAGTCCTCGATTGATTAAAAATAGATTTTGATTTGCGAACCGGTATCACGCACGCGACTACTTGAATCCCAGGATAGTTCCAGTCGTTGAGAACGTCGGCAACTCAATTCCAACGCCATTTTCGAGGCGTTCCGTATGAAACCATGTAGCCATCGATCTAACACAGGTCTAGGCGTGATGCGATCACAACAAGCATGTGCATTCTCTCGGCCTCGCTGGCCAAGCTCGAGGCTTACTGATAGCTCCCCCGATTCCTTTTTTATAACAAGGTCGCATTCTGTAGAATTGCACAAAGTCACACAAGAAAAACAGCAGCGCACTATATTCGGTGCATTCGATCGTGCACTTGACGCGATGATGTATTGCATTGGCAGATACATTTTATGATGTGATATCTGTTAAATATAAGGCGCCATCCATACTAGGTCGAAAGAGAAATCGCACATGGGAGATAAGAAGCCCGATTTATAATTTTACAGGGTTATATCGATGTCCATTGTGTTTCAGTGATCTTTTTCAGTCCCAACTTGAGCCGGTAAAAGTTGTGAGTTAAACGTGAGATCTGTCAGATAAACAAAGAATGCTATTATCGGACCTTCATCATACTCAGTAATTACAAGGGCAGGCTACGAAAGTCGCACCGTAGTCTGATGATTCCACCTTGCACATGTATAGCCAAAGTCCAAGGAGCAAACCGTCTCATAGCCCCATTCTCTATACAGAACCTGGGATATATGCGAATCAGACAAGATCGCACAGCATTCGCAGCTCGCGGCTTTCACTCGCCCATCTAATCATCGCCTTCAAACTCCATGATGAACTTGTTGATTAGTGTGGAAATTGAACACACGAAATCTGTGCAGGCAGCTCAAGATCGAGAGTCATTTCTCCACCTAGTACCTAAGCAATCTTTTCAGCCAGTCCGGTGCAAAGCTAAGTTGTGGTCAGTAGAGCTGAGCCACCTTCGGATCAGAAGTAAGGCGCTAACTTGCAGTCAAAATTCAAGGTGGCTCCTTGCGGGTGCCAGCGCAGATAAGTCGCGTGGCCCCCACTTCTACATGCTTAGTTGCACATCATCATTTGACGTACTTTGGGTCAAAAAAGATCGGGTGGAGTATTAACTTGTACAGACGCACCGTTGCTTTAGAACCCTTATTCCACCTTCGCAGGGTCCCAATGATACAAATCCAAAGCAGTCACATTTTGCAACATGCAGATAACATCGCATCTTCACACGATGAAGCGCACAGTAAGTCTTCCATTCTCCATATATTTAAAGTGGACATCCTCAGCATGGACAAGGCAATCACCGTGTCCTAGAGAACTTGCCATACGAACGTTCTTGCACTGCATCTCTGCCCTTGTCATGGTTCTCCGAGCACTTGAAATTCCCAGATATTGACAGGTATTTCCCATGGGTTTCGATATTGATATTCGAGTGGGAAGCTCGGCTGTCGCGATCACTGTCTTGGCTTCTGAGTTCCCGTGTAGGTCCATCCTGTGCTACTGCAGGTCAGTGTCACCGAATGTTCAACACACGAAGCTATGATATACCTACCTGTTGCGGCACACCAATGACGGCAATGAGCCAAGGATTTAGCATTGCCTTCGATGGTGGTAGAGGAGAAACGGAAACGAGTGTCGAGAGTAACTCGTTGAAGAGATCGTAGAATATGCGCGAGTAGGAGACATGATGAAGCGTATGGAAAGCAGGAATATAGCCGTGCTTGTTTCATCACTGTGACTCGCATTACCCATAACAAGTAAGTGCAACATTGGACTCCGTAAGAACTTCGTTAACTTTGGATAATTTGATATTAGTGGGACTCGATGTACATAGATGTCTAGACTTGCTAATTCAGACGTATAGTAGCCACAGAGCCGCCTTACAGCTGCAACCACCAGTTCATTTTTCAACTCTCGGCAAACACCGAAGATGAATCAATGTCGCGACTTCAAATCTGCTGTGAACACTGGCAGCGCATACCCCGATATCATCGATTTATCATGTCCAGTGTCGTGTGTATTGGGCCTCTTGCCTCAAAATGGTCGGTTCTTTCTCTGGACTATCAGCATAACCGGCAGCGCGTTTACTGAACACGACCGGTGATCAACGTGCAATTTTAACAAGCAAGCCTTAACGTGCCTGCAACCATAGCGAAATTGGCCCTGCCAGGTCTCCCAGTTACCTACACCATTTCTAAGATTGTATCTCCTCAACCCGTCGATCGAGCTGTGATTCGCTGTTCACAGACCGTTTATTTGCAAAGCACAGATGCGATTAACGACAACACGTCAACAACTATCAAAGCACTTTCTCTGAGCATCCATCTCATCTTCACTTCATGTCTCATGCGCGCATATTCTACGACCCCTTCAACAATTTATCAGATAGTTCTCTCGACGCTCCTTCTCTACTACCGTCAAGGGCAATGCTAAATCCTTGGCTCATCACCGTGATTGGGTGTGCCGCACAGGTGAGTATATAATAGCTTTTATGTGTTTAACACTGACCTACACCCACCGGCACAGGATGGACCGACACGGGAACTCCGAAACCGAGACATTGACCGTGGCAGTCCAACTTCCTCCTCTCGAACAAAAGATGACGATGTCGAAGCCCATGGGAAATGCCTGACAATATGTGTGGATTTCGAGCGCTGGAGAACCATAACAAGGGCGGAGATTGCAGGAACATTCGTATGGCAAGTTCTCTAGGACACGGTGATTGCATTGTCCAGGCTGAGGATGTCACACGCGAAAATGGAGTGCTTACTGTGCACTTCATCGCGTGAAGATGCAATGATATCTGCATATTGTGAAATTTAACGGTTTCAGATTTGTATCGTTGGTATTCTGTGAAGGTGGAATGGGGATCCTGAAGCAACGGTGCGTCTGTACGTTACTGAATACTCCACTTGATCTTTTTTGACACGAAGTACTTCAATTATGATGTACAACTAGGCCCGTAGAAGTGGAGGCTACACGACTCATCCTCATCTGCACTGGCACCTGCAAGAAGATTTACTAGCGGGCCACATCGAATTTTGACTGCAAGCTAGTGTCTTGCTCCTGACCCAAAGGTGACTCAGCTCTATGACCAAATCTTGGCTTTGCACCGGACTGGCTAGAAAGGTTCAAAGGGTGCAGCTCAGGTAACTAGGAGGAGAAACGACACTATCTTGAGCTGCCTGCATAGATTTTCGTGTCCTCAATTTCCTCGTTGAATCAACAAGCTCATCATGAAGTTTGACGGCGATCATTGGATGGGTGAGGGAAAGTCATGAGCTCCGAATACTATGCGATTTTATCTGATTCGCTAACATGCGTTTCACGTTCTAGATTGGGAATGGTGAAAACAGCAAGGTTATGAGATGCTTTACTCCTCGGACATTAGCTATTGAAGCTTACAATGGCTCATCTGACGGATTTCGCTTTTCACTCACACCCTTTATCGGCTCAATTTGGGACCGAGTACTGAAATATTATTGAAACACAATGACCATCGACACGAACCTGTATGATCAGAAGTCGGGCTCCATGCGTGATACAGGCTTCTTGTCTCCCATGTGCGATTTCTCTGTTGAACTAATATAGATGGCATCTTATATTTAACAGATATCAATCATACAGCATGTGTAAAGATATGTCTGCTAGGGTAATATATCACCATCGCATCAAGTGCACGATCGGATGCACCGAATATCTGCCGTGTCTTATCAGACTTTTTCCTGATGATCTAAACTGTCACGAGTTCCAAATACAAACCATTATTCTTTCTTGAACACTCGTAAGACACCCATTAAGCGCCCAGAACAAGCGCCTGTATTAGCGCCCAAACCAGCGTCTGTACCAATAACCTTCACAAACCCTAACCCCAACACTTCAATTCCATTAGCGCCCACTACTCAAATATCTCCAATGACCGATGATGAAGATGTGTTCTATGATTGCGATTAGATTAGATAGTATCACGTGACTTAATTCCAGAACATTCTATTATGTAAACATCGTACGATTCTCTTTCTATTTAATGATTGGCTAGTTAGTTCATTCTCAGATTCAATCTCCGTTTCAATATATGTATATAGGTAGCTCGTTGTAGTCAGTAGTTCTTCAGTTCAAACCTCTTGTGTATTAGCTTACTGCTAGCAATCCAAGACGTCCCTGCTATTATCCTCTCTCTTGTTGTGATAACCTGTGTTTGAGTCCTAGTCCTTGCCCCTGCGTTAATTCGTTATAAGGGTTGTGACATTAGGTTTGAACTATAGGGACTCCGACTCCTTGCATTACCGCTTGCACACATTTTCTCTTTGATCTGAGAATCTTGCGACAGTACTCGCGATCCTCACATCAAACAGACCGTTACACGTTTTATCTTGCCCGGCTTAACAGCTGCGATCTTTGTTTCTATCACTCTCCCCTTTTGCTCGCTTGAGCGCATTCATACCTATCCGTTTTCGTAGTTAGTAGTCCTATACCAGGCCCTGCCATACATTGCAGCCGCCAGTATACGGAGGTGTTCACGACATTAGGCGTGTCACTACAACTTTGAGTGCTGGCCCAAGACCCCGCCTGCTCAACGTTACTATAAATTCCTTTTACCTATCACCTTTTCTTCGTACGATACGTAGGCTACTCAGCTCAAGTATTTAGAGGAATTTTCTAGTCCAGAACTGACGCTTGTAAGGCATTGCCTGGAAGAGCGGTCGTGTCGTTCTAGTTTTCCCACTTGACGAGTATAGTTGTTACGTACACACCTTTTTAGTCAGTATCTAGGGAAGTGTCAGTTGGGTTTTACCAGGATCCTTGACCCTGAAGTACGAGGTAGATCCGATCAGATATCGGGGACCGCTTCAGTTTTCCATTTACGTACTCTTTTTCCACTTCCCTTTCACCATCTTTCCCTTTCGGAAGAGTCGTTACGACTAACTCTTCACCAGACATTAGTAAATCGGGTTCCAGAACACAACTGGTACTATGTCTGAGACTCCTACTGGACCAAGGCTGCCTACCAACAGCGAAGAGTTCGTGCAATATGTTCAAGAAGCAATCGCTTCGAACAGTGCATTATGGCAATTGCAGATTAATGAACTGCAAAAGAAGAACGAAGAGCTAGCCACGAAAAATGAAGATCTAGCTCTACGAGTCCAAATGCAACAAGCCGAAATTGCAAAACTCTCTGCTTCACCATCCCTTGGAACCACCGCCGCATCTACCACTGCCTCTGTCAAAATGGCCAAACCCACAGAATTCACAGGTGACAAAGACTCTATTGACGCCAAGAGTGGGCCACACAGTAGCGCTCTATATGACGCAATGG
>JABBWI010000143.1:0-186820 GCA_016647755.1 Suillus subluteus | reverse complement strand
AAAATTCTAAAAAAGAAGAACAAACGTTGCGACGAAACGGTGGGACTGGGTGGCAGGGGCAACATCACCGTTGACAGCAGATGGCAGGGGGAAGTGTGGCAGGATCAGTGAACATGGAAGAGGAGGTTACGCCACGAGCATTCGCCTTGTTCTGCTTACTTTCATGAACGAGCCTTCGCAAGTTCATTTCATGTGCGATCTTGTCCACCGATGGTTCGTGTATCGATGGTTCGCGTGGCAAGGGTACTGGTAGTTGTAAGGGGGAGCCGGAATCGGTGGAAGTAGATGCGAGAGGATTGACCATGTCGAAATGTTCCATATTTTGTGTAGTTGCACTAGAATCAATATTTTCTCCGAGTTCCTTTTGGGGACCGAGTGACACAACCGTGGCTGAGTGTGAATGTTCTACTGATTTTCCGGGGGGCGCTTCTGTAGACAAGAGAGACGATGATATGTTAGAATGTAAAGTGGAATCGGAGCAGATAGGTTGCGGCTCGGGAGGTATTGACGAGGTAGTCGTTGGGACCTCTGCAGCTTTCTATCGTGTTGTTGAGAACGTGCGGCCTCTGAATTCAACGCAGAAAGTGGACCATTGTCCGTTGAAACAAAAGCCGCTGCAGAATCCAAGCTCACATCCGTAGGGTCCACCGTCGCACTTTCGTCTCCAGAGACTTCACTTGCCGATAGCAAATCGCCGGGCATGCCGCTCGCCACTACTGGCGAGGACATTTCCACATCCTCCCCTCGGTCGTCGTGAGATATGACGAGCTGAGTGGAGTGTGGCCGTGAAGATGCAATAGACAAATGATCCTCGTCATCGTCCTCTTGGATAAAATCACCAACCCCAACATCATCCTGCGAGCCACTAGACACCTCAAAACGCACAGAAAAATCATCGAACGAGAACCGACGTCCACGAGGGGCTGGCACATCGATGGATGCCTCTTCCCGCTCAGTAGATGGTACGCGTCCTTGTTCCTCGACAGTGGTATTTCCACTCGCTGCAACTTGTGCGCCACTCGAACCTGCCTGAGGATTCGACTCAACCAGCTGCTTCCGCTGCAGCTTCTTCTTCTGCTTCTTGCTCAACTGAGCAATAGGCTCGTTTATCTTTCTGCTCCCATCCTCCACTTCGCCCTCCTCGATCTCGCCAACGCCAGCGTTAGAGCCTACCCCCGTAACCCTATACCACCACGCCCGAATCGCATGCTTTCCCTTCCCCTTTAGCTGCTTACTCTGAAATGCCCTCCGCGCAGACGCAGAATCCACAAATTCCACCAACGACTTCCCGTTCTTCGTATCCACATCGATACACACTGGCTCTGCTTCCCCTGCATTCACCGCCCACTTGTGCACCCACGACGGGTTACGGAACCGCGTCGGGATGCTGTCTAGCACAAGCGTACATGAGGGGTTCGGCTGCGAGGCGAGGTGCTTCACATACGTCCCCGTTTTACTGTTTGGGTCTACCTCCGGTGCATGCCCGATGTGGAGGAGCTTTGGCTTTCGCATTCGCTCTGGGAGCAGCTTCTTGGAGGAAGGCGGCTCAGGCGTTGAAGAGTCCGAGCGATCGTGGTCATGGTCAGCATCGGTGGCTGATATGGCTTGATATCCGTTGGACTGGCTGATACCAGCAGCAGTCATGGATGCATCAGCAGTTGTGGAAACATCAGCAGCCACAGGCAAGCCCACTGGACGATGTCGGAACTGTAGCACCTCCAGCTACTGCAGCGGCGTATGGATCGACAAGAGTAGGTGCTGATGCTGGTGCATATCCAGCGGGAACAGTCGGGACGGGTACGTACGTATATGCTCCCGGGTTCGAATAGTCAGGATACGCTATGACATAGGTGGGTAGAGGCGGAAGTGGTGCAACAGCCATCGTCCCATACTGCGTGTGCCACGGCTCGGACGGTTCTGCTCCAGTATAATAAGGAACCGGAGCGCCTGCGAATGCAGGATTGTACGTGGCGCCCTGTGACTGTTGCTGCTGCATTTGCGGAAACGATTGTGGGGCAGGCGGAATGGATGTAGGCTGCCCGTCAGCGAAGTTGTTAGCTGGCTGTGTTTGCATCTGGGGATGACCAGGCTGCGGTACAGGAGATGCAATAGTGGAAGGCCCGGCATATCCATTGCTCGCAAGTTGCTGCTGCTGTTGCTGCATGGCCCGTGGCGCAGTCGGTAGTGTCCGTGGTGCAATGGGTGGAGTTTGAGGAGCCAGGGTGGGGGACCGAGCTTGAGCTTTAGACGCGAGCCAGCTACGAGGTCCTTTAGGGGGACACGCGGCAGGCAATGGAGGACTGTACGGAAGGTTCGACCTAGGACCTTGAGGAAGTGCAGGCAGCCGCACCGGGCTTTGTGATGGCTTCGGAGGCAATGGGGCGGTAAGGCGTTCCCGTTCTTTGCCTTTCCTACTTGAAGCGAGCGCTGCCCAAGGCCCTTGGCTGATATTCGCAGGGCCGGTCGGGTGACGAGCGATTTGGGTTGTAACGCACAATGCTGCTGGGACCTGAAACCTCGCTGAGGAGCTCCAAACGTATGCTGTTCCTTTCTCCATTTCTTGTTTAGCTTACTATCACCTTTGCTCGGTGGCCAGCCAGTCGCGTAATGCTGGGATCGCTGAAATCCAATACCACTGTCCACCCGTTTGCGTTTCTGACCAACCTCAAGACACACAGGTTCCACTCGACCTAGAGCGAAGACTATCTGGGTGAGTGAAGGACGCACGCTACAACGGCACTCACCGTCGAGGCCGCGTCCTAGACCGCGGCCTGGGCGATAGCCCATATTCAGGGCCATAGCGTAGCCCTTGCTCGCCGTGGAAAGCTCCTCTGAATTACCATCTGGTGGAGTACGCGGTCGATCATTCTGGTCACTGTCCACAGAATCCGAATCAACTCGCAGCTGGAGGTCTATCATAGCTTCGTCCTCATCGTCTGAGATGACGATGGGAGAACTGATAGAACCGACACCTTGAGTGACCATGGTACGGTCAGTGGCCTGAAAGGTAGATGAACTGTTTGGTGGTCGGGAACCAAGATGTATCGAACTAAGAAACGTTCTGAGAGTCGATCTCATGGGTTCGTTTAAAGTCCGCTACTGAGGGAGGCACAAGCTCAACGGCGAGCACAAAACGCAGATAACATGCAAGAAACACGTTGTTTGGAATATTATAATCACTACAGTCAGCCGCAAGCAGGACTCCGAAAACGTGACTTCCATTCGGATTACAGTAACTGATCGGCTTAAGGCTCCGTCAGACAGCCGCAAGGCAGCTAAAAATTGGGAAGGATGGAACAGTGCCGTGCAAGTCGAACCAGCGACAAAGGGTATTTCAGTACACTACTTGTGCTTGCCTTCCCCTTGGTCTCGTTGTATCAGCCCCACTCCGACAATCACGCCGTCTGCGAGAACATCAGCCACTTTACGACCTTCTTTGGCATGATGTTCTGCTTGTTTAATAAATTCGGCCTTCACAGCCTTTGCGCGCGCAATCTGCATAAAAATAACATGAGTTAAAATACGGCAGACAGCAGGAATACTCACCTCTTTCGTATGGTGGAGGCACTCTAGGTAATCATCCGCCTGCAGACGGCATTGACTAGGCGCGTCAGCTTCAGCGTAACACTGTGAATATCAACTGTAGAAGTCAATTTCAAGAACGGGTACTCTCGGGTATTACTTTCGAGAATTCTTGCCAGTAAGCAAAACACCGCGAGCGGCCTAAACACGACATTGTTCAGCATTCGACATAACCGACTGCGAATAATGCACACCTCCAGTGTAACTGAAACCTGACTGTATGCAAATAAAATGTTAGGGGAAAAGCTTGTCATTACCAGACGACACACATACCGCCATCGAACTTGGGGAGGAGAAACGAGCGTGACTCGAATGGATTCCGGGTCACGGTCACCAAGCACCACGCAGTCACAAATTCTATTATTGCACCGCCACGGCCCACGCTACATACTAGCCCAAAGTTGAAAGCACTGCTCTTTGTTTCAATCCATAAACAATGGCTGATCAAGCAGATTGGTTTTTGTCAGGAGCTTTGTGAAAGTCATCGAGCTCAGCCGATTGTGTACAGTGACGACTACAATCAGCCCCCACAAAATTCACTAAAGAAAGTCCCTATCCTACCAGTGCGTGTTGGGAACTCGAGGGTCGTGTTTCATGGCATGTTCTTACGCGAAACTTGTTTCAGGTTGAGCTCCCCCCTGTTCCAGAACGTAAAGGAGAGCCTTCTACACCGCCAGGTAGATTATCTTCACGTCATCATTGATGGCCATCTAACCAGAGATCGCTAGCTGCATCAATCAGCATTACGTTCAAGTCGACAAAGCCTCCGCAGTCGTTCACGCTTGCCGTGCAGCCAACAGATACTGTGTCCGAAGTTAAAGCCTTGCTTGCCTCTCAAGCGAACGCACCGCCCGCAGAAGCACAACGGCTTTTACTCAAAGGAAAGGCACTTGCTGACGCAAAGCTCCTCAAGGAATACGCGTGAAAGAAGGGGACACTATAATTTAATGCTTAAACCCGGGTTCGAGTGGGATCCTACTAAAATCTCCATTCCCGTCCAACACTTCACCAGTAAACATGAAACCTTCCAATATTCCCGAAATACAAACACCGCAACCGAAACTAGCAACAGGGCATAGACATACACGCAACGCCCTCCATCGTATTGTCGCCATCACCATCAATCGTGTCTCTCGAGCAGGAGGGCAAACCTCACGACATTGATCTGACTCTTGACACGTCTATACCCACTGCTTCAATATCGCGCGCAGCGCGGTCAAGTTATCAGACTGTTATCTCCGAGCCACCATTTGGAATCGCCTGTACTCTTTCTTGAGGTGAGTCAAATGATTGTGTATACGCAGATCGTACCTAAACATATATCATCAGAACGGAATTCAGTAACGATAGTGATTCGCTCATCGCTTTGAGGACTTCCTCCGAGCAAGCAAGGGAGGGTTGACAGCCAGTGAAATCCGCGAAAATCCGTGATCATGTGGGCGTTGTCGGGATGGCGGGCACGTAGAGTAACAAGCATCTCTCGAAAAGTTAGTTGGGCTTCCGCATTGCGTACTTGTCTCGATAATTCGCCTTGATCGCGGCTTACCATGAATGCTTTACCATGAGTTAGCAGGAAATCCCAATGAGCGACGCAATATTAATTGTGGACAATGGAAATATACCAGAAATTTGCCAGAAAAGGTAATTTTCCGCGACCTACTGACTTGTCTCGACAACCTCTGGCTAATGCGAATTAAACTGTTATTGTTCTAGTAGCTTCGCGCTTGTAATCAATGCTTCACGGACTTGTAGAACGTGAACTTACCCCCGGTATGATAGTGATTGCCTTTCAAAAGCCCACCCGCAGCTTGAGCGTAAGTACGTTCATATCCGAGTCGCACCCAGGTAAGGCCGCCAACCTCCATGATCTGCGACAGTGCTGCACAGCCTTACATTTACATATCATCATGTAAGGCAACGTTCAACGTTCGAACGTTCAGCGCTCAGCCGCGGTGGCATGTACACCGTAGAGAACGCAGCAGGGTTTTGACAAATGTGATATTCGAGTCAAACTGTCAAAAATTAGCGGAACATCCGAAAGCATGCTCTGAGATACATGAAGACAGGCCACCATTCAGTCCGACTAGAACCACCCGTATATTCGAAGGAACATAACTTTAATCACAATGGCTTTGCTCGAACAAGAACATCTGTAGGTGGTACGATCCCACGTATTCATACACGTCACGCTTTACAAAATCAACGATAAGGGAATTTGATTCAAGCATCAAGTAGTGCCGCAGCAACTCCAGCATGGGCTCATATAGACAGATTGCATCCCTTTTTTGCACAGAAGAGGTGTATCGGCGCAAACCTCCAAGCATATCTGAGCGTCATCGGCGGGAATTGCGTTCACCCCGGCGAAAGCGGCAAGAACGGCGAGGTAGATGAACTGAATAGGGTTCATGGTACCTGTCATAACCATGCTTTAGTGATGGTGATGAGTACTAGGAAACTATCCACCGACAAAAGTTTGGTTGTGTGAAATACGCAGAGTTGCTATGGCAGGTACTAGAAGAGCTCTATGTCGATTTCAGTGATATGCGAATAATGTAGTCGCTCATTGTAACGAGGTGTTCGTTTCCGAGGCTGTTGAAACTCAACCACGTTGAATTTATATTGTTGGTGCTAGAGCGACGGGGCAGACCTCCGGAGGGAGTTGGCACCCTACAGTAGGACATTTGCAAATTCAGTGATATCACTGATATGACACAATGCACCGGCTTTAGACTAGATAGTACTGACCGACATAGTTTGGCGTAGTACGACATACTACTACATAGTCGCACCTGGATTTTGATCTCTGACACTACATTGCCAGAGGAGCCGCTTGTAAAAGGGTTTCGTTAGCTGAGGGTCCCTCTTTTATAGTACTCGTGTCCACTAGAAAGGCTGGTCATAACGGTTCATGGCTGTCTCGGTTTCTTTGGAATGGCTCTCTCTGACAGAGAGAAAAAATATGTCGGAGGGTGAGCAAAGCACATCGGTCAAAGCATGATATTACTGTTTACCGTATGTAGTGAGAAGGCCAGTAGCTTGACTGGTCACTGGTGGATGGTCCTGGTCAACAGTGGCTTGGCATCGTGTGACAGTAACGTGACCATTATGTGACTTTCGAATGTCACGGTGCGATCGCGAAAGATTTGTCGTCTATTATGCACATTGCGCAATGCGCACGCTATTCTAGCTATATGGACTCGATCATGAAATCCCGAAGACCAGTCGAAAGACTCGTAGTCTGGTCAGTTTCTTTGTCATCTCGGGGCATCGGGCCTAGACTCACAAGACTTGTTCGTCTACGGTAAGGATTACCCTCAATCTACAAAACTTCTCCATCGATGGGTCATAGATAGTGCAAGGATCGCCGTATCCCACGGAGCATCGTTTCGCCCGATTTATTTACTCCCATTGAACAAAGGCTTAAGGAGAGACTTTCTAAGTAGAACTCAGACTCCTACCGGCATCGGCGTGTACTAAGAGAACCCCCGGCATCCGACCAAACACAACCAAGCTTTGTTTCCCCGAAGCCCAAAAAATTTCGGTAAATCGTCGGCTTGGTTGTATTTGGTCTGTGACTGTCGGATGTCGGGGGCTCTCTTACACACCCGCCGATGGGTAGGAGTCTGAGTAGAACTCCTAGAGGAGTACAAGCGGTAGGGGTAGCGGCAGCCCCCTGACGAGAGCTTTCGCAGGCTCGAAACCGCTGCCGATCCGCTTTACTAACCCATGTTAACAGCGCCCTACCCAAGGTGCGAAAAGGGTGGTCAGTCTAGAGCCATTCCGCGTAGATTAAATTCTATGCCGCCTTGTTCCTCGGCGACTTAGAAACCCATTTTCGTGATCATGCATTGATGGCCGACCGACCTGTTACCACTCCGCCACCATTCGGCTGCCAAGCCGCAGTACCATCGTCAGCAATGTAACGTAAAAAGACCTCGGAAACCTCGTCGTCTCTGAGCATCACCGTCTCGCCACTCGACTTGTCCGTGGACCGTGGTATAAGTATAAGCCAAGCTGCTTACTTAGTTCCTTTTCCATGCATGGCTCTAGGCTTTTGGTGCTTATAAACCACTCCAAACCCCTGAATTTGGCTCCTTCTCCACGACCATCATCTCATTCACTACTCTACCGCATACGAACCATGACCTCTACAAAAGACACATCGGGCCAGAGTGACATCAGTAAATTGAAGACGGAGTCAGACGGCTCCTTCAAAAGAGCTCCGTCAAGCTTCAGGAACTTCATTGAGAACGATGGCAAGTTCCCGCCGGAGAAAGGTAAATGACGACAGTCATATTTGTCTTGTTGACAAGCTCAGTTGACATACAGGAAGATACCATCTCTATGTATCTTATGCATGCCGTCAGTGATAGAATTGTGACATCATGCAGTCTCATCTTGACTGAACATTCCTCAGCTTGGGCTACGAGAACTCTTATCACTCGGAAGCTGAAAGGACTCGAGGATTTCATCCGTCTGTCGTCATCAATTTCGTGCACTTCATGAGTTTATACTACCATTTTGTAGCTTTTTCTGCGGTGTCCCCTCACATGGGTGCGCAAGGCTGGCCGTTCAAGAATGCAGATCCAAGTTGGGCGGATGCAGATAACGACCCAGAACACCCCAATTTCCAGCATATCAGAGATCTTTACTTCCTTGCTGATTCGAACTATGGTGGAAGGCATGTCTATTTCCGTCTCATTTGTCACTGCTTGCTACACTGTGATCAGATTTACGGTCCCGGTCCTGTGGGACAAGAAACTCAACACTGTTGTCAACAACGAAAGCTCTGAAATCATTCGCATGTTCAATACCGCCTTTAATCACTTGCTTCCTGCTGACAAAGCGGCGATTGATATCTATCCCGAGGCACACCGCCAGGAGATCGATAGTATCAACGAGTGGGTATATGACACCGTAAACAGTGCGTCTGAGTCCGTGGGTGTGGCTTGTATTGATGGCATTGTGCACTGCAGATGGCGTGTACAAATCTGGGTTTGCACAATCCCAGTCAGCGTATGAGAATGCCGTTTATCCCCTATTCAAATCCCTCGACCGACTCGAGGAGATACTCAAAGGCAAGGATTACCTCGTAGGCAACACTCTCACCGAAGCGGATATCAGGTTATTTGTCACCACCGTACGTTCGATCTTAAACGCGCCTATCCTGCTCTAAACTTTCTGTTTCGCTTCAGATCCGCTTTGATCCCGTGTACGTAGGCCACTTCAAATGCAACTTGCGCGACATCCGTCACGGGTACCCTAACATCGATCTGTGAGGTGTCATACATCTTCGTAGGATATCCGACAGACTCATGTTCTATAGCTGGATGAGGAAGTTGTACTGGAACAACGATGCTTTCAAGTCGAGCACCAAGTTCGATCACATCAAAGAGCATTACTACTGGTCCCAGACAACGGTGCGTTGTGCTGTAGGTTCTTTAGTGTACCCATATTCACGCACAGCAGGTAAACCCCTCCAGGGTAGTTGCCGTTGGCCCAGTCCCAGACATCGAGCCTCTGTAAAAAATTTATTGCAGCGATAGTCTTAAAGAAAGACTCCATGTAGCACACAAACAACAAAGTCCATGTAACAATATCCCGAAACCGAGTACTAGTGTATGTATCGTAATGGCCGCGCGTTTTGGTTCGCCAATATGAAGTGATGGACGATAAGTAGAACAAGGGAATGAGGAATGTGAATCGCACATCTGACATAGCCAGTCCAAAAGTTCCCAATCAGTATGATTGTAGTGAAGTGTCAATAAGCAAATTCTCTAAAAAACCAGAATAATGCCCATGGAGAACCCTATCACAATTGTCGAAAAAATGACAGTCAGGTGTTGACAGCCTACAGGAGGTGCCGTCGGTAGGGCAGCTGAAGAACCTGTCGATTTTGCCGCGCCCGTTCCTGACGATCCAAAGGCACCCTGTACAAAAAGAGGACATTGCTGTGAGCTATTCTGACCACTTAATATTGAGGATGATTGTGATGCGGAGAAAGTTGCAAGGCTAAGTGCGGAGGGGGAGGTGGAGGGGGAAGAGGGGGAAGCGGATGAAGTAGAGGAAGTGGAAGTGGAGAATGAAGCATTCATAGACGACGACGACGAAGTTTGAAGAGACGAAGAAGTCGTTGGAAGAAACGAGGAATTCGGAAGAGAGGATGAGTATGCACTCGCAGAACTCGACGAAGAAAGCATGGAACTTGAAAAGTTCGGTGAAATTGAAGTGGGCGTCACAGACGCCGGAACATCTGAAGATGTGATGCTTGTAGCAAAAGAAGTACAAAAAACACTACCATGGTGCCCGAAGCACGAGTGATGATAGTGGGAAGTGTGATTAGTACCCACAGTTGATGCTGGCGTGCTTGCTGTGGATGTGATCCCTCCGATCAAAACACCCTGGCCGTTACTGATTGTGCTAAAGAGAGTGCAGCTGGAAGAAGAGGGTATTGGATGCGCAGATGGTGTGACAGGCTCCCCTTGGTAAAACGTGGACGTCCCATAGACACCCATAGGCTTCGTAAATGTTCAACTAAAGAAATATGCATGAACGAAATTGACACTGACCTCAGCTGAGTCCCCCAAGCACTGCTCAAACACCCCCGCAGAGTAATTAGCAGGCATATTCCACTCGCACCCCATGACGTCATAGATATGCTGGCACATTGTGGGTGCATTTACCGCGGGCTTGCAAGCGCGGAAGCAGAACTGATCAGCCGACACAAAATTCTGGGTGCGTAAAGTAAGAACTTAATCAGGACGCTGTGGCGGTCTGTCCGAGCGATCGGTAAATTACCGTCCACTCGTGAATTTGCTCCAACGCGCCGAATGCGCTGGAGAACACGAGACCGCCAATAGGATTGCCGTTGCCATCTGCACCGTGGGGGTCAAGCTCTCCGCCAGCGTCGCCGGCAGGAATGTTGATGTTTGTGAGGTTGCCAACACCTGGGTTCACGTTGGAGTTGTGGATGATTAGTCTGTACTATAAAATGTACCCACCTGTGACCTGAATGTAGTCTGGAGTGACTACGACGTGCGCACCAGTGATGGAACCGTCTGGGATCAGTCGTGTTCCGTGTCCACTCTGAGAGAAAATTACTATGTCGTTTGGAAGACTAAATATAGTAGCAAATCACCTGCATGCACCATGCTACTTCGATTTGCTGCGGGGGTTACACGTTTTTTCTTCGCAGTCACTGAAAGAAGTGAAGCGTACGTACCTCGGTGTTCCCGATGACCAAGTCAGGGCCTGGCTGAGGAGGCGCCCAGACACACCAATCCTGAACAGTGTTAACTGGCGACATGCTAAGTCAAGGTCAAGGTCAGCAATTGGTGGCGCACCATAGGCATTCTGGCACTCCGACGTCTGATTGTAGCCAGTAGTGCAGTTGTTGTAGCCTGTCTCCCCCTGCTCGCTCTGATAGGGAGCGTTTGAAGGCAAATAAGTTGCCGAATACGTAGGACTTTGAGCATAGCCTGACAGGGTCAAAGACAGTACCACGAATGAGACACAATGAAACATGGAGGACGACACTCCTGGCGAACAAACGTTGATATTTGGGAGAGAAGGAAAAGACAGAAGTTAGACTGAGCGTTATCCTGCAAGCATGGTAATAAAACGCCTGCTTCTCACCTATACTGGGCAGGGACGTCTTCGAAGTACACCACGCTCAGGCGTGTTTTGACATGACTCACGTGGGGCTGGCGCCTATACAAGCACGTTAGTACATGACCGAGTGACATCACGAACATTGCGAGCTTTGACCTTGGCCAATCATTAATCAAGTTCAACCTTGAATTGGTCGTTGTCAGGCGCGCAGCTTGTGATCTGGGCTAGACAAACAAAGTAAAAAAACAAAAACTGCTGTTGTAACTTGTCGAGCAGTAGATCTGACCATCATTGAAGGCATTCAACTGTCTAAAATAGGGCCCGGATTGACTTGTTCGACAAGACCAAGGTTAGTATCCATGCATGTAAGTTCAAACACAAGTTGGAATGGTCACCGTACCTGCTAGCTATTTCTAAGTTGGATTTTGGGATGTCATTATATGGCATGGGTAGCAGTCTTGTTATCATTCAATGAAAGAGCTTCTAAAATAACACCTCCAGAACGAGCCGCTGATTTTCGACCATCATGACGGTAGTAGTAAGCATGTGCATTCTGAATTTCTGATTACATAATGTTGCAGTGGATAAGTAACTTGCGCTCAAAAAAAACGCCGAATAAATACTATCCGATGGTTCCGGTTAACCATGTAATTATAACCGATAGTAGAACTTTAATTATTAGAACATATTTCGCCCTGCAGTAGTACTTAATTAAGTACTAGTTTGCAGATTCGGCCAGCAATTCTGCCATCCGAGTCTGCCGGGCAGAGCCGGTTCTGCCTGGCAGACCCTGAAACTGCCGAGCGGACTGCGAAATCGGCGAATGTGACGAGATGATATACTGGCTGGTATATGAGTCTTCTAATGATGGAATGATATCGGGATTAATAATGAAGAAAGACTTGCACTCGGGCACTGCAATTGAAGAGAGTTTACTAGTAGCAAGCGGGGCCGAGGCTCCAAATTACTGCTCGGGGGGACCTGCGATGGCTCGGAGAGCCTCACTAGAGTCCATATAACTGAAGCCTACAATCTGCATACTCGGCGCTCGCTATCGCAGCCCGTCTAGTATTAGTAGTAAGATCCGGTACGTAGTAATTATACTTAGTTAGATCCCATGGCCGGCCCTAGCTAGGCCTCACTCTCTCTCACCGATATTCAGCTGCAGTGTAACATAAGAACATAATGTTATTCAATGGTCTTTTGCATAGTTCTAATAGTTACCAATGACACGACTTTGCGTAGCGAATGTGTTACAGTTGACAAAAAGGGAGGTACTACCGGGCGGGCCGCTGGCAGCGACGAGTACGGTACCATTTAACCGCCCTCTCTATATGGTATTAGGTTTTATTATTATATTCAATATGATATAAAAGACACTAAAGTTCAACGTCCATTCAGTTCAGATAGGGTCCTTTATTCGTCTCCTCAACGTTACTCAGTCTCCATCACTGGTTCAATTCTAGGCTTACCGTCAGAAATGTCGTCCAATCTACTCAATGCTATCAAATCCCTCGTGCCCCCTCAGTTTGAAGACCTCAACTACCTCTCGGCTCTGCTCCTTATACCAGTACCCATCTTGTTGGCCCATGTAATTCCTTATCTCAGGGATCCTTACAACCAACGGAGCATACAAGGGCCATTCCTTGCGCGCTTTTCAGATATCTGGCTAGGTTGGGTTGCGAGTCAAGGTCATCGCTCAGACGTTGTACATCAGTTGCATAACAAATACGGTATGTGCATCTGACACTCGAGCCACATGAGCTTTAGCTCATCTTCCTGCCCATAGGAACCTTCGTACGTCTTGCACCAAATCACGTCTCTATTGCCGACCCGGACGCGCTGCAAATTGTATATGCCCATGGCAATGGCAGCCTGAAATCCAACTTTTATGACGCCTTCGTTTCCATTCACCGTGGTTTGTTCAATACCAGGGACCGCACTGACCATGCCCGAAAGCGTAAGATTGTCTCTCACGTCTTTTCGCAAAAGAATGTTTTGGAGTTCGAGCCTTCTGTTCGTCTCTATGTTAGCCAGTTCATGAACCAGTGGGACCGTTTGTTCGACGAAGCCCTGAAAAATCAATCTGGCGCCGAGGGAGAGGGTGGTTGGTTTGGTAAGGGAGGCCGTTTGTGGCTTGATTGCCTTCCATGTAAGTAGTAGCTGCTGCGTCTCAATTTCCAATAGCAGTGACTTATGTTACGTCAGGGTACAACTATCTGGCGTTTGATATTATCGGTGACTTGGCATTCGGGTCACCGTTCGGAATGGTCCTGAACGCCAAGGACTCTGCGCCTGTTGCTGTTTCACAGAAAGATGTCATGAACTCCTACGGGTCACAGAATGAGTGTGCATACGTCGATATCCCTGCTGTTCAGATCCTTAACGATCGTGGAGAGTTCTCGGCTTCTATGGGCGTTCTACCTCCCGCGTGGCGACCCTGGGTTCGTCTGCTTCCCTGGTACCGCAAAGGTGGAATAGCTGTCAAGAATTTGGCTGGTCTGGCAGTCGCTGCTGTCGCCAAACGTTTCACCACTCCAACGGACCGCGTCGATCTCTTGAGTAAGCTGCAAGAGGGACGGGATGATGAGGGAAATCTCATGGGCAGAGAAGAGCTCACCGCAGAGGCCCTCACTCAGCTTATTGCCGGTTCCGACACTACTTCCAAGTAAGTCTTGCAGCTAATCACGGTCGATCATCTTCCCCATTCATCTCAGCTCGTCATGTGCTATTACATATTACCTTGCTGCCAATCCTCCTGTACAACATAAGCTCCAGAAGGAGCTTGACGACGCCCTTGGCAGCGAAGATGAATACGTTTCGACGTACGAACAGGTCAAACGTCTACCTTATCTGGAAGCTGTTATCAATGAAGCCTTGCGTCTTCATTCGACATCTTCTTTGGGTCTCCCTCGTATAGTTCCCGAAGGAGGTTTGACCATCCAAGGCATTCATTTCCCACAAGGCACTGTTTTGAGCGTTCCAAGTTACACGATTCATAGGGATACCAAAGTGTGGGGAGAAGATGCGGGTGTATTCCGTCCAGAGAGGTGGTTCGAGCGTGATCATGCCACTCTGCAAAAAGCCTTCAATCCGTTTTCCTATGGGCCCAGGTACATGATGTTTAATGTCATGCGATCACTGACCTGCTGATGTCGACCACCAATCCTCAGAGCATGTGTGGGACGCAACCTTGCGTCCATGGAGCTATTAATTATCATCTCCTCTATTCTCCGGCGCTACGAATTCGTCCTGGCTGACCCGGATAAAGTGGTGCGTTCCTTCCATGCCAGCCCTCTCACACGAACTAACTTCATGACCTAGTTTGACACGCGGGAAGGCTTTCTGCGAAAGCCTGTGGAGTGCCGGGTGGGAATCAAGCGTAGGCAGTGATGAAAGGAAAGGTACTCACGCTTTCTTTACCTGTTTTGAGAGTTTATCCGCAGCTCTTTGTTTGTTGTTGTTCGTTGCTTCCTTGTACGATACCCTCCAACTGCAGCTGTAATTAGGCTTCTTCCACGGTACACTTGAGCAAACTTTCAGTTATGGGCTGATTCTATTCTTGTTTTGTTGGTCCGCTCTTGCCCTGATAGCTACATCGGAGTGGAATACATATATATCACAGACCCCTCCCATCACCCTCGTTCCGCGCTCTCGCCCTCCACCTGTGAGACCATCGTCTCCAAGGCAGTGGCGGCCAAGGTGGGACGCATGTCTGCAGATACTTATATAACTGAGCCTATAGTATATCTTGAGCATATCACATCTAATCCCGCCTCAAGGCTGCGTGCAGTGCCCCACTTTATCTGACTGATAGCCTCGCGCCATGCGACGGCACCATGGCCTCAACTAGTCAAACAAGCACGTCCCCACAACCTTCTAGCACCAGCAATTCTTACAACAATAATCAAACGATGAGTATTTTCACCTCAAATGGATCGCCAACGCTGGTAGTCGCGTTTCTGGTGATCGGGCTGGCTATGGTGACCATGGGGGCATTGTTTGGGTGGAGAAAGATGCGTAGAGAGAGACTCTCGGTCCAACCTGCCAGGCCAGCTCGGGTTCGCCCAGGGAAGAAACCGAATGTGTTAGGAGAGAAACCCACACTTTGGGATATGTGGACGAGAAGAGAAGAGGTGATGATCGATTTAAAATGGGAAAATCTAACGGTGCGTCAAGCTCCGCAGTCAGTGTAGAACATGGTGCTCATTTGCTATTGGCTCGCTGATGGCTAGCCCTTTTGCGCCACGCTATTCCGTCCGACAGAAGAGCCTCCTCGGCCGGTCTTGAAAGCCGTCGAGCCACAACATCAAAATCCACACCGTTCATCTTCTGTGAGGCCTCCGAGGGTGTCTCCTTTTAGATGGCAGTACTGTCGACCCACGGGTTCTCCACTTCTGCCCCTGCCAGAGTCACAAGCGCATGAACTTGGTGACATGTCTGGACGGCCAGGGTCAGGGGTTCCCTCGCTGACTCGGGCAAAGGGCCCGTCTGTCGTGATGGCATTCACGATTGCTATGCCGTCGCCTAGTAGAAAGTGCGACAACGTGACCGCAAGCTCTGAAGCATTAGACCGGGCGTCTACGCCAGAGCTGCTCCATGATACAGAGCTGGGAGAGTACTGCATTGGATCAGTGGAGGTGTCGTGCAGTGAAGATAAATGACAGGGTTGTCATAGGACTGCTTGGCTTTATTTTTTTTGATACCTGATCGTATGCTGTAACTTATGAATGTATGACACTTACCCTTACCCACCTATCTGAGCTATAGGGTTTATTGTTGCTGTATCGTTAGTACAGACTTTATGTAAGAGGGATTTAGAACTTGCTTAACGGAAATAGCGGCTGTTGAAGGTTGCATACTAAGCCCTGCAGATTCTACACGAGTTGTCTTCGTGTCCTGAAGGTGTCGGTGAAGTTGTGAAAGCTAAATAGCACAGCCCCAAGTTGTTTCAGGGAATTGGCTTCAGAATCAGAGGTCAAGAAACAAATCATATCTGATTTCAAATTCCTATCGTCAACCATACCAGTGTCGACAAACTACAGTAAAAGTACTACTTCAACGTTCAACGTTGACTCGGGTAACAATCCAAGGCTATAAGTGCAGAGGAGGCTATAAGTACAGAATTCGAAAGTGATACACACGCGCGATAACGCTAACGCATACGTAGAACAAAATATACACGATGCTGGGACACTAACAACACACACCTGACGAGTCGAGGAGGAGTCTGGTATAGTAAGATAAAACTGCAGGTCAGCAAATTAGTTCATAATTGAATCTCCATAAATCAATGCGCCACGTTCTCATCAGCACTGCTGAGAGAACATGCTAATCGTGGACGCGGGGTCTGAAATCGCGTGACAGCGTGAGGACGACCTGCCACTGCTCTCTCCTCCTGACCAACGAGGTCAGTCCAGCGAACATGGTCGTTGAGAGCAGACAGTCCGCTCGGCGGACACCCGCTGAACGTGTGTATTCGGGGTATAAAGACGCCCTGCATCGCACGCGGTGTATATCTTCAATCCGGCTGCGCTGCTTGAGCGACATGCCCTCCCACTCATGCACCCGCAGAAGCTGGTGGAGTGTCTCATAAATCGCTTCTAGTACATCCTGCACTGTCACCCCGGTTGGGTTACGGGCTACTATCTCCCATTCAGGGAACAATAAGTCACAGACAAGGTGCAACTTTGGAATAGGGGGATTAGTTGCAAACTGTGACAGGTGGGATGACAACAGAGGCGTGTTTCTTATTTCTGCAGAACGCGTTGGATGGTAGCGCACATCCCATTCTATGGGGACTTGTGCATGATAGCGCTTCCCGCTGGAAGAACCAGTAAAGAGGGGGTTGAGCTTGACACCGTGCGTACGAGTTATGGGGGTAGTCATGGTGGGTGAAATGTGAAATGAAGTTTGGAGGGCTACGGGGAGGACAGAAATAAGAAGTCGAGTTTTATACATGCTGAAATATTCCATACCTGGCATTGATGCCTCGCGGCAGTGATGATTAGGGCTCCACCGCAAAATGCCTTCAGATCCCACAGTCAATACCAACAAAAGGTAACTTACTTGCCTCTTCGAAGAACGCGCCGCGCATTTAGCTAGAAAGAGACGACGCGTATGCGCCTTGTCCAGGTTTGATGTCTCTGTATACCAGAAAGAGAAATCGTGATTAATAGCCGCACGGCGTTCTTGTTGTAATCACATTAGCCACAACACGTTGTGATCTTAAGTGTGTGAAATGGTGATGACAGACTGCGGGGAAGAAGGGGGAAGAACATGCTGTATTGCTATGAAAATGAAGGCAGTGAAAAGCCGCTGCCTTCTAGAAAGCGATGTCGGACATAAGCCGAGCCGAGCGGAGGGGACACAAATTCTCCGCGAATGCAAGACTTTGTACATGTCAGAGCCTAGCATGAAACTTGCGAAGCCATCTGAGATGCAGAAGAAGATAGATTGAGTCCAAATACAGTTAAGGATGACGCACGTATACATCACAGATATGTCGGTTTTGTCGGGCACAATCACACAAGGACGGCAGGACAGAGGAATCGAGTCAATGGGGCGCGGGTCCGATGAGTATTGTGACTCCGAAAACATGAGGCATTTGTGGAGAGATAAGTTGGATTAAATTGTACTATGAATGTCGGGCGGCGCCGTTTTTAAATAGGGGGAGGCGCGATCACCGTGGAGAAAGGAGGGAATATTGAGTTCGGGGCAGAGTTGCCAGTTCGAGAGGACACACGACCCTGGATTATTAGCAGGACCTATCGGATGGTACCGACTTGCTGTATGCTCCAGTTGATGAGGACGTAAACACAAGGCATCAAAGTTGTCAGATCAAAAAAAAGACCATGTGATTACCCTTGAAAGACGCTCGATAGTGATAGCTCAACATCGACCCATATAACTGTGCGAACGAATGGCTAGCATTTGCGCCTCATGTTTCAAGCATTGCAAAGTGGACAAAACACAGTCCAGAATAGCAAAGAGTCCAAGACTATAATGGTTCAACAATTAATACACCCTTGTAAGGCACGTCAAAGTAGAAAGATAGCACGAGACACGTAGCAGTCGTAAAAATCAGAACAAGCGCCACGGCTACTGCGAGTCCAAGTCATGATAGTACACGTTCGATGTCCCAATAACGATCTCATACAATGATCCGTGCTTCTTCAATCCCACACCTTTCGACGAAGGTGAAAACAGGTCTGGCGGTCGCGGCATGGCTATCAAGACCGAAACCTGGAGGAGAGATTGATCCACCGGGAGCTCTACCCTTGAATGATTCAAAAGTGGGGGAACAATCACTTCGGGTAAGGTGGGAGGAGAAAAGAGATAGGTTATCTCAGGTGGTATGCGGCCGATAACTTGACGTTTCCAGAAAGAAGGTCTCGGTGTTTGGCTGTGCGGCGGCGGTGGCAATGGCATGTCGTACTTTTCCGTTGCCAGCGGCTGTGAAGGTGAGAGATGATCAGAAGGACATAGACACCAACAAGTAACGGGTGTTACCTGGGTGTCCCTCCATTGTAAACAGCCCTGACCCAGCGAAGCCCATACATCCCACAGTGGAGGCTTCCGCATATGCCTCCTCTGCGAGGGGATGTCAACCTGCAACATCTCATCGATCGCCTGGCGCCGTATGACCAGACGATGCCATACGAGTCCACTAATCATGAACAAGCCGAAGATTGACAAGATACTGACAAGAAAGCCAAAGAGTAGAGAACCGCTATACGACGTGTCTCCATTGCTTGTCGAACTCGAGGTCGAGGTGGGAGCGGATGATAACGTCGATGAAAGCAACGAGGAGTACTGGCTCGTCGACGACGCAGTCATGGTTTTCTTCAACGACGACACCTAAGCGTGGGGGGCATTCCCAAGGCGAACGGATGCATAAGTATGTAACATACGATGCTGAGCGTGAGCACGACAGTGCCTCCCAGAAATCGGGTACTTTTGTCTCAAACTGATCGATCGACCCACGTGACATGATGCTTGCCACCAAGACTTGACCAAGACAATCTGAGACGAACGTTCTGGTTCAACTACTGAGAGATGACGAAAAGAACAGGAGGCGTAATAGAATACAACAGGGTAATATTGTTTACAATTTTACGATGCCGTCAAATAAGATAAAAATGAAACCTTCCATCACCAGTTGAGATCTGGAGCGAAAATGCCAGTAAACCCGAATGACCCTAAAATACACTAAAACCCACGCACCGTGTTGAAGCACAGCTCTTGCCCGTTCTCTCCTCCGGACATCATCCAGAATCCCCGCAACGTGTCTGTCTAGCATGTCGACGTATGGCTTGAGACTTGTATGTTCCCAGTCTGAATCAAAATATGAGTGAAAACAACAGGCACAGTGACAAGTGGTGCACTTACTTGCACCCTCGCCTGCCTTGTCGAGTTCTTGAAGAAGCTGCATAACTGTGGGAACTGCATTGGGGTCGAAATTTTCCACGCGGTTCGGGTCAACGGGGACGCAAACTCGGCCGGTTTTAGGATGCACACAGAATGGCGCTTTGAGAAGATGGTTTCGGTGCTTGGATACTTCGGCATCTAGGCGTGGATATGTATATTGCAGAATAATGTCTTCCAGAGCGGCCAGATTTCGGGCCTGTGAGGCGTCAAGAATGGCATGGATAGCGGGAGTGAAGCACATACACCCGTACCCTTCACCTCAGCCTTCAGCTCGTCCCATTTCTTCGACGATTCGATACCGGGCTGATTCTCCCACCGCTTCTCAAGGGTCTCGACAATTTTCTTGTCCGGAACCAGTTTAAGCAGCGTTCGCCAGCCGTCCTCGGATAGGAAGCATTCTTGGTCATCCAACAATGGATACCATATCCTACTCCCTTCATCGCGCGCATGCCACAGAGAAGGTGGCAGATCTCCTGGGTGGCTCTTCGTGCCCATGCCTCTTACATTCACCTTCTTCGCCATCTCCTTACCTCCTTCGATCACAGTGAGCGCCCCAACCACAGCTCTACGTAGTTCGTCGGTAAGCCCCATGGCCTCGTCGTCGCTGACCCACAAATGGATACCACGACGGCCCGAGTATACCCATAACAATTGATGATATCCAAATTGTGTGCGCAAGGCCGAGTCAAGGACGCGTACAGCGTTGGCGATGAATGCCCAGCAGCGCTTGCATATTCCTGCTGAGGTGCAGCATGTGCGCACGCCATCATAATCAGTCATATCGATATCAAACACCAGCTCGCGCTTCAACGGGGTGAAGAGCTTCCCCGACTTTACAGACCGTGCCAATTTCCGTTCGCTTGGCTTGCGTGTTGTTAGCGTGAACGCCAGGGAGATCGAAAGATAACTCACCCGAGATGAGTACATGGGTCCGATCTCGAAGCGCGTTGGATTGAGTGCGCACACCTGCTTTTTGAGTTCTTCTGCGTTCGAAAAGCAGTTATAACGTAGATACACGTCTCCCTGGAGAGTAAATGCGAATTCGCGGTTTGTAAATAAATCCTTTGGCGTGTGTTCCTGGTTGAGCCATGTGAAGATGGATTTGAAAGGGTACAGCATGCGGTAGAACTGGAGCATCACTTCCGGCGAGGTCTCTGCAGAGTCGGCCATTGTTGAACGAAGGAATAGCAAATCAAGGTGTGCACTGTTAACCGATACTTACATGTTGAGTGACAAAAAGCACGTGAGGAAGCGTCACGCGTGTAAGTCACACACACTCAAACCTTTGGAAACAAAACACCAGCTACTAGTAGTGTACCGTGCCATGACTATTTCAAGTCTCAGTTTTTCCATACGCAACATAACGAAAATTTGCATATCATATGAACTGACTGCGAATTTCGAAACGAATGGATCAAATCAATATTATGACTTATACTTACATGCACTCCACATGCGAGATACCGAGCAAGTAACAGAGCCGCAAGTTACCCAGTCAATATTGAATCTACTATAGAGGCAGAAGTCAATATTCGCAATCACGATCGGAATGTGCATTCATAATCGTCCAACTTTCAGTGCACAAATGGCTTCCATGTCGCTTATGAATGCATGACAAGCTGAAGATCGAGTGTCCAAGGACTCATTAATTTCATTGTCATTCCACCATCTGCTAGCGTGTCATTGCCAGAAATCGGGATTAGACTCGTTGGATTGAATCGAAGATACTGAGTGACGAGTGCCTGCAGCCTTTCACGGTGCTACTGTCGAACACGACGTAGTATGTGTTATGGACCTCCAAGTTGCAGTAACGCAGGATCACAACATAGACCACACTCCTTGGAGCACTGTCGGTGGCCTTGCATCATAAGGAGTAGGGGCAATCCTTGTCCAGGACTTTCGTGGCGATGAAATGACATAGAAAGGTCATAGCGACCCTAAGGATGATTTTTTAAACATTGTGGCAGCAAATTAAGGGGACGGGAATTGTTCCCATGATCCTAGGAAGTTGTGCTGCCAATTAAATGCACTGGCCTCTACCAACCCTTTGAGACAACGACGTACCCTTGTATACCCAAAGTTTATCATTCGAGTGTATTAGAGCTTCCACTAGAGTATGGTGTTGGCATATAAGATAACACCCACTTAACGTTGTGTGCAATACAGAGTCAGAGGCATGCGCAGTGGTATCGCTTGCCGACTTGAACATCAAAGATCACAGCGTGGGCCCTAGGTTGATTTGTACCTCTTTCGAATAAGGAAGCGGAGTCCGTAGGAAAGACAACAGAGCTTCGATGACTGAAGGGTGTAATCTGGCATCAACGCGATAAAAGAGATGACTCCAAGCATTGAACATCAAGGACAGAGGAAAGAGGCTAGCCGATAGGATATGCGCTAATTTGAGGTCGGGGCAGCTGGAGCTTGTCGATCTAGTCCTATTTTCGATGCTCCTTGAAGAATTGATCCCAACAGATGTTGGGGAATTTCTTGTTGAATTAGTTACGGTGCGTGGCAAGTGCGTTGGACGCAAATATGTCCTTTGTTCGCTCTGACTCTTCTACTTCCGGGCGTGTATGTCTGTAATAGTGTATGTGGCTGAGTTTGACCTTCAGCTTGGACCACTGAATGCCACCACTGATCAATAATGTCCGTCTCTGAAGCGCAAACACGGCAAGATGACTTGAAATTCACGGAAGATACGCAGAACGTAGAGGTTATCGACGAAGAGCCCGGAGACGATACGAACTTAGATGCGACGACCAAGAAACAGAAAGAGAAGGAGCCGCAGCGTGAGCGCGAGCTGGGGAAGTCAATCTTACCATTCTCGAGAGTGCAGAAGATAATCAAAGCGGACAAGGTACGTGTTAATGGATCCTACTGAGGTGTTGTACAGCGTCATGCAGCATTCCAGGAACTTCCAATAGTCGCACGCGACGCGACTTTCTTAGTCTCACTTGCCACCGAGGAGTTCATAAAAAGACTTTCAGAGGCATGCCAGAAACTCGCGGAGCGGGAGAAACGAACAACTGTGCAGCAGAAGGACGTTGGTACGTCCGGAGCGTGCCATGTCATTATTTCATTTCTCAGTTTCATTCTCTCACAGCAAGTGTAGTGCGGCGAGCAGAGGAATTTATGTTCCTCGAGGGTACGTTCCTCCCGGGCTTGACCATCCCCTTCTCTTTTCATAGTTTCGCATAGAGATCATCGCTTTTCAACGCACAGAACCTCCACAGAAACGCAAACCTAAAGCATTACAGAATGCGGAGAGCCAGAGCGAACCAACAATGCTCGATAAGTTTGTTGCTAGAGGAGAGGAGAGCCAGGAACTGGATAATACACCCCCTCCGGATGTTGTCATGGATGAAGATGGGACAATGTATGCAGGATAATTGCGTAATCTATGAGGGTAAGAATCCTCGGCCCGATTCTTTTTGAAGACATGACTACCCAGGAGCGGCTGACGATGGTAAGTACATTCCCTCACATTACATGATCAAGGAGGGGTGTGTAAGTGTGATTCCTTGTAGTTGATGGAGTACTTGACTACTGTTGATGTTTCTCAAAAGCATGTGCAACCACCAGGGCCGTATAGCCTCTTGCATGGGCGTGCCGGAGCGATCCTCATCACGGCGTCACTCAAACGCTGTGCGCGTCCGCCATGGTCATGATCAAACAAGTTCGCATTCACACCATGCACTGTCCATTGACACGCTCAGTGACTACCGTTCTCATCACTGATTTGCATCTATATATACCATACGATGATTCTTTCCTCCTCAAGACCTTCTCATTTTTCTGCTCGTTCTGATTGTTTTGGTTCCCTTTCGCAAAATTACAACTATCTTTCCATATCTCTCCTACTGTAAACCATATAAAATGTCTATTGTACTTACCCCCTACTGGTCGCCAGATGAGGGCATCCAGAAGCTCAAGATGGAAGCACGGGGTGCGTTTGGTCTACTCCATTGATACCCATACCTCATACTGAATTTTTACTGCCTTTAGCTAAAACCCCAGCTGCGCCAGGCCTTACGCCACCAGTTTTCAGTATGAAAGCTCAGATGGATCGTACCCTTCTCCAATTACGCGCCAGGACATCCCCTATTGAGAAATATACCTTCCTCGCGCAAGTCAAGCAAGCAGATGTCGAAGCCTTTTACAAGCTATGCCTCGAACACATGCCGGTATGAGACAAGTGGTGTCAGAATCTTTGGAAACTACAATCAACTATTTATCCTCAGGAAATCACACCTATAATCTACACACCAACTGTCGGTGATGCATGCCTACAGTACTCGAAAATTTACAGAAACCCCGAGGGTTTGGTAATGAATACAAATGCCTCATGTGTCTCCTTCGCTTAATGGGTGTTACAGTTCATCTCTCTCAAGGACAAAGGTAGAATTGGGAACATTCTGCGCAATTGGCCCCTTGCGAATGAGGCTCGGATCAGCGTTGTCACGGATGGTTCGTGTTATACTATTTGGTTAGATGATTAGTGCTTGATAACATGCACCAGGTTCACGTATACTTGGGCTTGGTGACCTTGGTGTAAATGGGATGCCCATTGCCGTTGGAAAACTCTCTCTTTACGTCGCCGGCGCTGGGTGCGTCTACCCCTAGTCTTATTATTGTGGCCGTCCGACTAATTGACTTTAGTATTCGCCCATCGTCCACTCTCCCCATCACGCTTGACCTTGGAACTAACAACTCCTCTAATCTTTCCGACCCCTTGTATCTTGGACTGCGCCAGCGCAGGTCCTCTGATGCGGAATATGATGCCTTCATGGATGAGTTCATCACCGAGATGAGACGCGTCTACCCTAAACTCTTGGTGCAATTCGAGGTTCGTTCATATTCTTCAAATTTTCTATTCTAGAGACATGGACATTCTCATGGGCGATAGGATTTCTCCACTGACCATGCATTTTCCTACCTTGAGCGTTTCCGTAATAGTCTCCCACTGTTCAACGACGATATCCAAGGTACAGGTGCTGTTGTCCTCGCAGGGTTGCTTTCCGCTGCACGACTAGTTCCCATCCCTCGCAACGAACATAGAATCTTGCTATTTGGCGCGGGAAGCGCTAGTGTAGGTGTTGCTAAACAGCTTATGAGCTTTTTTACAATCGCTGGGATGAGCGAGGAAGCGGCCAGGAGTCAAATCTGGCTTGTGGATTCGAAGGGACTCGTTTACGTCGGCAGGGAAGGGGTTGCTGACTACAAAATGTGTATGTCCCCTTTTCTTTGGAGGGATGGTTCATACCTAACGAGCTATGCCACAGATTTCGCAAGGAGGCATTACACAGGTCCTCCAATGAAGGACCTTGCAGAAATCATCAAGTATGTGAAGCCAACTGTGCTCCTTGGTCTCTCGACAATCACGGTATGGTTCAAACATATATTCTATATTCATCATCGCGCTCACTCTCTTTCAGGGTGCTTTTACCCCGGAAGTCATCCGTCAGATGTCGCAGAACACATCTCGCCCCATCATCTTCCCTCTCTCCAACCCTGTCCGTCTCTCAGAGTGCACATTCACTGAGGCTCTCACACATAGCAACGGCACCGCAATCTTCGCAAGTGGCTCACCATTTGGAAGCGAGGTCATTGGTGGCGTCAGGAGGGAAGCGGGCCAGGGTAATAATATGTACATCTTCCCTGGTAGGCTCTCTCGTTCTATGCCTGTATCTGAGCTGACTGTTGGATCTCAGGGCTCGGTTTGGGTGCGATACTGTGCCGCGCCAAGAGCGTGACAGATAGTATGGTAGAAGCATCTGCGCTCGGATTGGCGGGCTCTCTTTCATGGGATGAACGGGCCCTAGAGCTCGTGTACCCCCGTGTCGAGCGCATCAGGGAGATCAGTGCACACATCGCTGTCAAAGTGATACGGGCAGCACAGAAGGCGGTATGTCCAGTTATCATATGATCCTCGAAAGCAGTTAAAAGTTTACCCCATTTTTAGGGCGTGGACAACTCGACAGATCTGAAGAGAATGGATGATACGCTTTTATTAGAGTTTGTCAAGGGCAAGATGTGGAACCCCTAAATGTTTCAAGAAGTTGTAATACTTGATATTCTGTGAATAGATTGTCGGGACGGTTTTCGGGTCAGTGAGCAGCTTTTGAATTCAACAACACTAATTACACAAGTTGTGGTCACGCCTTCGATGTGCCCCCAGTCGAAGGTTGCCTTGTGGCACTTGCCTCGTGACCGATGACGCGACCGGATTTTATAATAACAGCTTCTTATTGGTGATGATCCGCCACTGGCAGGCTTGGGGTAAAATCGAAGAACAGTTACGTCCCATGACATATGATGGACTTGGCAAGTTCAGGTGATCAGCCTCGTGGAGAATTCCGTTCAGCGATCTCATAGGCGAAAGTGGCATGGCAAGCTCTTCTCGAGTTGGGGCTGGTACAGGTAATCGTGATGTTTCACTGTAGATAGTGACTAATGTTGATTTCCCCTTCAAGGCCTCATAAGTCATGAAAGTTATCGTGTAACAGGTTGCGTGCAATGCAAAACATTTCTTAAGCGCGTTCTGGTATACCACGCGCCGTGCACAGCAACTGAGTTTTGTTGCTAGATTTCGCATCAAATTGTCGTTCACTGATCAGATTAGAATGCCACGAGGGAGACTGGTAGCAGGCTTGAGAAGATCCGTTACGAACCTTACTACAGCCTTCCAAAGTCTGGAAGAAACCAACGGAAGACTACTCCATGAACCAACCCAACCTAGGAATGCTGATCTATGACAGGTAATACCCGGGGACACAATTGAATAAAACTTACTCCAGGGCGGATCTCAAAAATGTTCTGTAGGAGTCTGGAGAACATCGGGGTCCGGGGAGATCGAGGTACTGGGCGGTTGATGAAAACACGTACATAAATTTTGGGTATCAACAATCACTGCATTTGATTATAAGAGCTTCATAGTATTCATGCCCTATAGGGTCAGAGGACAAACCTATAAATTAATCATAAGAATTAGCTGTAGGCCAAGCTTACCAAATAGAACCGCATAGTCAATCATACACTGATACAAGACCCCTACATTACTCGGTCCGTCAGCCTTTCCTCGAGGCTTCAGATACCATTGCCAGGCCGCAGGGAAGATGTAGATCCGATGCCCAATCAGATTAACGACAATTATTATAACAAACCTACTCACATAAACTTGTCTCCACATTACACAAGCCTAATCAGATCAGCCGCTGCTCTAATTTCGGCAAATTCGCCTTCCTTGATATCGCCTACAAATTGACGACAGAGCAGCGACTCAAATGTCACTGTCAACAATAAATCTTTCGGAATGTTCGCAAATGACAAATAGTGTCAGTGAGGATGTTCAGCTGTGGGTATGAAGATTGGGAGCTGCGAATGAAAATAAATTAAAAAGGAATCTTCCATGTGCGTGGGGCGGAATCATCCTGAGTCTCCTGGGTGCGTGTTTTTCTAGGCTGATGCTCCATGACATCACTGGCTACTTGAACAGCAGACCCGGGGCCCATGTCATCCCTCGCACACCCGTGAGAAATCGGAGTGTATGTCCGGTGATGAAGATAGTGGTTATGATGGCGACAGTTGTACGACATACGACTTTCTACGTATACGAGGCCAGTAGCAGCCTGAGTACTAGGAATAAGATTTAGTTGGGGTTTATTCAATGGAATGGGAGGAAGCATGAGAAATTCGGGTTAGTTGATCAGCCTGAGAGTGGAGGAAATGTAATTTCCCAAAAAGGAGAATGACGTAGGCTGGTGGCGCGGAGGGTACCCTGTTTTTGTTCGTGTGGAGCTCATCTGTAAAATGAACGAAACAGATCCAAGCGCACAGCTCAGAAACGTTAGCCGTTGTTCTTGTTCCTAATTTACAATACCCTTAAATTTTACTTTTCAGATCTTCTCGCAGGTCGAGCTCACTGTTCTCTGCGTCCTCCGGTATACTTACTAACCTGGCAAAACACTTCAGCACCATCAATTTTGTAGCAACCGACGCGTTACGCGGGCAATAAAGCCGCGACGCATCGCGAAGCCCATACCCTAAAATAAATATAAACCCAAGCCAACCATACCCTTGCAGCCGTAATACCAGCGCCTTCCGCTCCAGATGGCGTCAGCCCCGCCTCTTTCTGTGCGTTCATCCCCTTACCTTTTCTCTTTCTCTTCCTCTATTGTCTAGGTGCTAATGCCTTTTTTATCTCCCTCTTCTCTTCACCTATCGCAACAGGGTTTGTCTGCTCCTCATTCTTCTGAGTTCCTGGGTCCCACAAATGATGACATTGAGGCTGTCATTCAAATGGCCACATCATCTAGCAATTCTCAAGATTCCCGCCAGCTAGTCCCACTACGAGATACCCGCGCTCAGTTGTTCGTTGGCAATGTATGGACGTCTGTAGACCCTCCTGAATGCTGTTCGGCTCTAACCGAATGTTGCAGCTCCCGTATCGAGTCCGTTGGCAGGACCTCAAAGATCTTTTTCGTCGCGCAGGCACTGTCTTGCGTGCTGATGTGTCACTAGGTCCTGACAATCGCTCACGAGGCTATGGTACTGTCCTTCTGGCCACCGCGGAGGATGCAGGAAGGGCAATTGACATGTTAAATGGTTATTGCTGGCAGACCAGAGTCCTGGAGGTGCGCCCTGACAGGCTTGGCGCAAGTGTCGATGAAATGGGCGCCACCCTCGCAACCAGAGGCGCGAATGGGCACCCCTCAGGCTTCCCATCTTCAGCCAATCCATATGATGAAAGCACGTTTGGACAGGATGTGATAGGTGGCACTGGAATGAAAAATCTCTTTGTGGGTAACGTGAGTCTGTCAATCTTCTTCCCTCTTTTCCTCTTTCATCGATACTCCCCCCTTGTGTATGATCATCATGTGAGATTCGAGTTTGTACAAGTGGCCTTCTACCATTACCACCTCTGGATATTACTTTCTTGGCTCATCTTTTGCTTGCGGTGCCACAAGTGTCTATTTGCTCACCTTTCTTCCACTTCAGCTTCCCTTCCATATCCAATGGCAGGATTTGAAGGACCTGTTTCGTGCCGCTGGTGCTGTTGCTCGAGCAGATGTCACCGTTGGGCCTGATGGGCGCTCTCGCGGGTTCGGAACAGTCGTCTTCGTTACGGAAGACGGTGCTGAGCGCGCGCGCAGGATGTTTGATGGGTGCGTTGCAGCCTTCTTCATGACGTACGATGCGCCTTCCGGGTTCATGTGCACATCCCTCTCTTGTTCACATTTTGACCATAAAATATTTTCGCTGTGTAGTGATGTGGCATGTCGCGGCACTACACTGGATAGGAACCCTTCGATGCCTTCGTGTTCTGTTAATCGATTCTGGCTCATGTGCTGATTGTTTGTGATTATGATCTATTCCAGGTATGAATTCAATGGACGACCATTGAAGGTCCACTACGATAAATTCTCGCCGTCTGCAGCTCCGGTACCTCTTGTTGGCGCACAAATACCAGTCCCATCCACTCTATCACAGTATGCTCTTGCATCTCACTTGCAATCCCTACAACTAGAGTCCCATCGGTTGGGACGCCAACAAAACGAACATCTATCTCAGCTCAAACTCGATGGGCTGTTACATCCGCAATTAGATTCTTTAATGCACCCACAGTTGGATTCGCTTAGACGTGCTGATCTAGACCCCATAACATCATCTCAGCTGGAAGTCCTGTTAACTCACTCAATCGCGCCATCAAGTTCTCGATCCTCCGACCCTTCTCTCGGTTCAAGTCCCCTTACCCCCGCCCCCCTCACTTCTCCTACACTCATGCACACTCAGTCCCTTGCGCCGTCAGCAGCCCATTCACTAGCACCTACACCCACCCATCCGCATTCGTTGACAAGCTCGCCTCATCTAGGGTTCTCAAACAATAGCTCGACAAACTTCGCTCCCCTCGGCCTATCTCTGGGTGCCGACGCGCTTACCGCCAAGTTGCCCCCACATTCGGGTGTCGCTGATTCCCTCAGCTTGAAGCTAAACACAGACATGAAGCTCGGGGGCGATATGCATCTGCTATCATCAAATAAATCACGGACATCGAGCTCCAGCTCGCAGCGTCCAAGCGTCTCTGCGGGCTCTTCGCAAGCGCAAAGCTATACCACATCGACTTCATCGGGGTCATCACGGCCAAGCTTTAGTACAGCATCATCATTGACTGATGGTACAAACTTCTCCCAGCGGCTCTCGTTCGGTGCGTCGCAATCCCAGCGACCGTCGTTCAGCTCTTCGACATCCCAACGCCCCACCTTTAGCTCCACGTCTCAGCGCCCGTCCTTTAGTGGCAGTTCTGCGCGGCGCCCTACATTCAGTGCGAGCTCGCTATTGAACGAACCATTCTTCGATGGTGAGCAAGAGGGGCAGGGGTCTGTGGGCCATCCTGTCAGTATGGGCACGTCGCGGGAGAACTCGGGCTCGAGTTCGAGCTCGACATTTTCCCTACCTTATACACTGACTCGTCCTAAGTCGGATATAGGCAGTGATACCGCGTCAACGTCCCCTCCGGCGAGCGGGGGATGGCCAAGTATAGCGAGTCCCCGGCAGAACTCGCCTAAATCTGTCATGCTTGCGCATCCGATCCTCAGTTCAGACTTGTCGAACAAGTCTCAATCTATGTGGGGTGCTTCAGAGGTTGAGCCAAGCCAAGGATCCACGCCAGCCAAGTTTGAGGGGTCAGGAAACACCGACGTCACCACGACCGCACTTGGATCTCTGTGTCTGCGAAGGTCCAAGGCATTGGCTTCCAAGGCTGCAGAGAAAAACAAAACTTCTTCACTAAATCTGAAGTCTACATCTCCATCTCCGCAGAAGCCATCTCAGGCATCCTCCCGCCGACAACCTGGACCTATTGCGCTGCCTCCTCCATGTACATTTACACTCCCACATCCACCGGTGCTGTCCCCATACCTTCCGCCCCACCCACAGAGTCCAATGTATCACGCTGGCTACATGCCATCTCATCCCATGAGTCCGTTGCATCATCCGGGTGTGCGCAGCCCTATACATCACCCCGCGATAAGCCCGCTCCATTCCCCTTACCATATGCACTATGGTGTCATAACGCCACACGGCCTGCCTCCCATCACACCAAGCATGCCGCCATTTACATTCTTGCAGCCAACAAACGGTCGTGCCAATACCACAGAGCAGCAGAGCTCAAATAATGGGAATCACCAGGATCAGGCAATAGAAGGCCGAACAGAGGCTCCCCCACCATCATCCCCATACCACCTTCCGCCGCACTCCCAAGTTCCGTACACGTCGCACCTGCTTTCGCACATGTTCTCTCCCGGAATTCCTCTTTCACCTGGGATCATGGTGCCCATATCCACCGGACACCCGTCATCAGTGGCAATAGTGCCGTTGACGCCTGGTGGAGTACCGATGACGCCTGGCGTGACGATAACACCTGGTGCTTTTTGGCCGCAGGCACCGTGGATAAACCCAGCTCCGGGAGCCCCTGTGCATGCAGACGAACAATGGCACAATCATGGTCATCCCCCGAACTCTGGGGGCGATTACTTCCCTCCGCAGGGTGGCCCGGATGATGATACAGGTTACTTCCCACCCGTTTACAGCATCGCGAAAGAGATATTTAAAGAGGGAAGTGAATTCCATTCCAGTGAGCAGGAGGGAGAGAGTCAGTCGAAGGATTCCCCGCCTTCAAGGATGGTTTCTCCTGCGCCTAAATCGGTGCAGGAGGGACAACATGTTGACAGCGACCGCAGGTATAGAGAAGCGCGGCGGACGGTGTCACCCCAACCAAATCGGGTTGCAACAACAGAAGGGGGCCATGTACCCCGAAGGGTGGGCCTAACTCATCGGTCGGATTCAGACCCCTAGCAATGGGAAGGGGCATAGCTGAATCAACTTGCACTGTGGGATTCTCATTTATTTGTAGGTTGCAGGTCGGGGCAACCTGGGTTTCATTTGTTTTTGCATTGTAGTACATCTTTAGCATCATATCTACTGGAACATCTGTGCATACCTATATTTTCTTGATTGTTGATATCGTTTCCTAATTCATTATCTTGTACTATCACCTTGTACTACAAGTACTACAAGGTCAATATCACCCCGTGCGATCCTTCCGTGAGAATTATCAGTTATCAGCGCCCGCCGCCAGCCACGCTTATTCCTGGCATGTCCTGTGTCAAACTAGTCTTTATTTCATTTTGCGTTGGCAAATGACTGCTAATCCTATGTGACTTCAACCCGTCACCGCTCACCATATCGGCGTGGATGTTCATGCCCAGCCTCGCAGTCAAATCTCATCTGGTACACCATTCCGGGTATCAGTGGATGTGAGTGGACCAGATCGAGGTGTCAATGTGCAGAGGTGGAATCTGGCCTTTGTCACTGTAGCTGTTGTCCAGGGACCGTTGACACTTGAGCTGCACTGCTCGGAGTCGAAGGCTTGACTTCGTTCAAGATGAAAGACAGTGGAAAAGGACAACCAGAAGCGGAGGACCTCAAGCGACGGCGATCCCGCTGAAGCAGGTTTCCGCTGATCCGCGTCGTTTTGTGCTTTTCTTCGCGAAGCCTCTACTAAGTGAGTCATTCTCGTCTAACCTTTTTTATATGTGTTATTAAACAATATTATTAATGATATAGACTGGACGTTCGGGCTTTCATTGTGGCTGACAATGAGTCGATCCCAGCGGTCCAGATATCATCCACGCAGGTTCTTATTCTTGGGCTCCAATAGATTCATCCTGAACCATCCGTTGTGAAGTTCTGCCGTCCAGGCGCAACTAATCTGCCAAATCAATAGAGCTTCAAGTTTTTGCCCACAATAATGTTTTCAGGATATAAAAGCAAGCTCTGTCTACCTCAGTAGTTCAGAATCTCCTCTGCGAAGCTTTTATCACTTGTATACATCATGCACATCTCCTTCAAATTCCTCGTCGTCGTTACTACTTTGGCAGCATGCATGTCTGTCACTGCCGCATGCAGATCTACCAATCAGGTCTGCGATACCAACGATGATTGCTGCAGTAGCCGCTGTTCTCCAATGATAGTGAGTATGAGTAGCTTGCTTTGCATCCAGTATTCAACCCTGTTGCTCACCCCTTGCACCTTCAATAGCACGGCGGTCAGAAAATCTGCAAGTAAGACTCCTTACCGATGGGCTGGCAGCCCGTCCATGAGCACATCTGGACAGTGAGTCGTGTTTCCGCTTTCGCATTGGTGCTGTGGCTGATGGCACAATATGTAGTTCGTTGCTGAATCGGTCAATATCAATGTGGTTGTTCTTGGAGTCTGTTGTTTCCCCTGCTTCGTGGGCAATAGAGGCGCCTTTTTGATTAATCTGAACACTCAATATTGACTTACTTTACGTGGGGAGCGATTTCAACGTCCAGAATTGTGCTGCGTCATTCAGAGCTTGAATATTCATTGCCGAAGTCTCCATTATGAGTATAGCGGCTGTAGCAGTCGAGGTGGGAATTTTGACCGCCGCTGATGGGCGCGTCAAACTTTGGACATTTTCAATGTTCATTCAACATCGTCTCTCAGACTCACCACCCAACTTTAAAGTTCAGTTTTCACGCTTGTTCTTGCTGAACATTCACTCATGGATGGATCCTTCAAGGTCTATCTTAAGTAGTCATGGCCGACTGCCCCCAGAACATATTAGAAATGTTGATGATGCGGATTCAAAACCTGCCGACAAATGTCTTATCGCACCCTTGACATTCACGCATGGACAGTTCTTTGGAAGTTCCTCTCAACCTGTGAAGCGTACTGGCCTAAGTGATTACCACAACATAACCGAAATCTGTTTCTCTTGGACTCCGCAGGTTCGAAACCTGCCGACAAGTTATTTTTCTCTCTGAACACCCTGGCATTCACTCATGAATGGATTCGTCAGAGGTTCTTCTAACTGGTCTTAGTTAAGTGGTTATCACAACAGAATCAAAATCTGTTTCTCTTGCACTGTGCAGGTTCAAAACCTGCCGACAAGTTTTTTCTCTTTCTCGGAACTATGCACTGCAGAAAAATGCAGATTACATCTGGGACGCATCTGGCACGAATCTAGACATTCGCACCACATTCGTCGCACCTAACACTCACATCACAGCAGCGCTGGGATTTCATACTAATCCCCTCATTATGACCAGATCCTTGCAATATTCTACCCACTGTTGAATTCACGGTCTTTTTTTTTTTGTCTAAGTCCAAAGTTCTGTGTGCATAGAAACCCTTGACCCAGCCAAAACACTTCTTGCGCTGACACGACGACGATCGAGGCTACGTTCGTCCATTTCGTGTATTTGCCTGCTATACTAATAATGATACATGGCTGCTCGTGTATCAGCCTAAGGAGATAAGAGATTGTCGAAATCAGCATCTGCCCCAGAGTACCAAAGATTCGCAATGGTGAGGTGACGACGCTGCAGGAGTTTTCACATACTGAAGCATTTCTCACAGATCTTCGACTCTTGAGCCATGGTGTAGGCACCTTTAGCAACAAGTGAGAATGATTCATTTCTTTGTTTTGGTTCTGTAAGTGGCTGAGTCTTCCCTGCAACAGTACAATTGTTGTCTACCGAAGGGAGCAATGTTTTCAAATGGGTGAACGCTAATCGAAGCTTCCGAACGTTCTACTGATATAATTCAAGACTGGGATCAAGCCTTTCCTTGTGGCAGGATATTTGCGCCATTTATCTTTCCCGGGCTGTACATGACACTTTCATCACAGATCTCATTAATTATTCAGGTTGATGCTACATGATATCCAGTCCGTCAGCCAATCGGGGTATCCAACCAGGCGCCCCAAGGATTTTTTGATGGCATACCACATCGTACTCACGTGCGTCTGCCGGCGCATAGTACCATATTTCCTGACCACCATATTCTTATGCGATTCGATCCCCACAATACGCCATCACGAACCAGTATTTTTCACAGCTGCGCGCGTGTGGCTTACCAGTTGTCGACATTCCGTATGCCAAGGGCAAATGTGTATGTCATTTTTGTCCTTCTCAAATGTTCAAACCTATCTCATCACCTAGAGGAAGGCATCAGCACGAGAAAACGGAGGCCAATAATTCCATTGAAACCCAAGAACCCTGCTGCAAGCACCTCACGCCCTCCCAATAGCAACGCCCCGCCACACAAGAATCTAGTGGCGCTGCTCGGGCCCAGTCATCTTCACAACCACAGGCTGCCGTCTCCACCTCCACCGCGCCCCCTGCGCTCGCTAACACAACAATCATCATTCAACAATAAGACACACTGGATGCTGAACTCACTTCTGGCTGTTTTTTGTTGTACCTCTCCCGAGTATACCGACGGTCATCATCAATCTACCATTCCTGCGTCATTTACAATGATCTTATCTGACATGCCACTGTGACATGGCGTACGGAAAATGGAGGCATAAAGTTGTTTTTTTATATACCCATAAACCATTTTTAACTGATATGTTCTGTTGTACTGCGCGAATTGTAGTACATCTTTAGTATCATATCTACTGGAACATCTGCATACCTATATTTTCTTGATTGTTGATATCGTTTCCTAATTCATTACCTTGTACTATCACCTTGTACTACAAGTACTACAAGGTCAATATCACCCCGTACGATCCCTCCGTGAGAATTAATAGCTATTATAAAGCAACGCCAGCCACCGACTTGCTTATTCCAGGATATGTCTTGTGTCAAACTAGTAATTTTGCGGTAAATGACTGCTAATCCTATGTGACTTCAACCCGTCCCCGCTCACCTTATCGGCGTGGACGTTCATGCCCAGCCTCGCAGTCAAATCTCATCTGGTACACCATTCCGGGTATCAGTGGATGTGAGTGGACCAGATCGAGGTGTCAATGTGCAGAGGTGGAATCTGGCCTTTGTCACTGTAGCGGTTGTCCAGGGACCGTTGACACTTGAGCTGTACTGCTCGGAGTCGAAGGCTTAACTTCGTTCAAGATGAAAGACAGTGGAGAAGCACAACCAGGAGGGGAGGACTTCAAACGACGGCGATCCCGCTGAAGCAGGTTTTCACTGATGCGCGTCGTTTTGTGCTTTTCTTCGCAAAGCCTATACTAAGTGAGTCATTCTCGTCTAGCCTTTTTTATATATGTTATTAAACAATATTATTAATGATATAGACTGGATGTTCGGGCTTTCATTCTTTTTGTGTAACATGGCCGACCATGAGTCAATCCCAGCGGTCCAGATCTATATATCATCCACGCAGGTTCTGATTATGGGGCTCCAATAGATTCATCCTAAACCATCCGTTGTGAAGTTCTGCCATCCAGGCGCGACCAATCTGCCAAATCAATAGATCTTCAAGTTTTTGCCCACAATAATGTTTTCAGGATATAAAAGCAAGCTCTGTCTACCTCAGTAGTTCAGAGTCTCCTCTGCGAAGCTTTTATCACTTTGTATAAATCATGCATTTCTCCTTCAAATTCCTCGTCGTCGTTACTACTTTGGCAGCATGCATGACTGTCACTGCCGCACAGTGCAAGGGTCAGTTCAGGCTCTGCAGTACGAACAATGATTGCTGCAGTCATAACTGTGCTCCAGTGAAAGTGAGTATGAGTAGCTTGCTTTGCATCCAGTATTCGACTCTATTGCTCACCCCTTGCACTTCGCAATATCAATAGCCCGGCGGTCAGAAAATCTGCCAGTAAGACTGCTTACCGATGGGCTGGCAGTCCGTCCATGAGCACATCTGGACAGTGAGTCGTGTTTCCGGTTTCGCATTGGTGCTGTGGCTGATGGCACAATATGTAGTTCGTTGCTGACTTGGTCAATGTGGCTGTTCCTGGAGTCTGTTATTTTCCCTGCTTGACGGGCAATAGAGGCGCCTTTTTGGTCAATCTGAACACTCAATATTGACTTACTTGAGGAGACGTGAGGAGCGATTTCAATGTCCAGAATTGTGCTGCGTCATTCAGAGCTTGAATATTCATTGCCGAAGTCTGCATCATGTGTATAGCGGCTGTAGCAGTCGAGGAGGGAATTTTGACCGCCGCTGATGGGCGCGTCAAACTTTGGACATTTTCAATGTCCATTCGACATCGTCTCACCACCCAACTTTGTTTGCGGGAAAAGTTCAGTTTTCACGCTTGTTCTTGCTGAACATTCACTCATGGATGGATCCTTCAAGGTCTATCTTAAGTAGTCATAGCCGACTGTCACCAGAACATATTAGAAATATTGGTGGTGCGCACTGCGGATTCAATGCCAACAAATGTCTTATCGCACCCTTGACATTCACTCATGGAGAGTCCTTTGGAGGTTCATCTCAACCTCTGAACTTCTGAAGCGTACTGGCCAAAGTGATTACCACAACAGAATTCAAATCTGTCTCTCTTGAACTGCGCAGGTTCCAAACCTGCCGACAAGTTATTTTTCTCTCGGAACACCCTGACATTCACTCATGGATGGTTTCGTCAGAGGTTCATCTATGATCTAACTGGTCACCAGAAGGGGACTTCAAGCGACAACGATCCCGCTGAAGTAAGTTTTCACTGATGCGCGTCGTTTTGTGCTTTTCTTGGCGAAGCCTCTACTAAGTGAGTCATTCTCGTCTAGCCTTTTTTATACATGTTATTAAACAATATCATTAACGAGGACTCCCCTTCGGTCCGCTCCATGACAATACATTGTATTTACAGTCGCAAGACTCTCCTTTTGTCGGTTGTATACAACAATACTTTACAGTGGCAACTCCGGAAATACAATATTAGCACAGTCTTGTCCTTCGTTACCCTCGATAGTGCCGTGTACAACTCACCGTGAGCAAAGGGATCCGTTCTAAGGTCAAGCAAGGTTCGTGCCAGCGTCAAGCCTTGACAACCATTAAATGTAGTTGCATACGCGAGTCGCAAAGGAAACCGTCTTCGATTCACCGTCCACGACGAACGGTTTGGATGAAACGCAAAGTTAATGCGGAGAATGCAGTGGCTTTTGAAAGTATTGATGAGTTGAATTTCAAAAAATCGACGATGCAGAGCAACTATCCGCACGCGCGCGTTTCTGAACAAGCCTTTTTCCACCGAGAGGTTTCGTTGAATGGCGCAAATGTAGTTCTGGTAGAGATCCAGGCGATGAGGAGATAATCCGGGATGGGTCAACATTGCAAAGTAGTCAGGTATGTGTTCTGGTGCACTCAATGGTGCGTGAGCGGCCTCTATGATGGGACCGATAGTTGTCCGCGCATCCAATAGATAGATTCCGTCTTCCGCAGAAGCCGTGTTAGCGCCAAATGTGAATACATTTACACGAATATCTCCGATTTCTGGGATGGCGATGAATCCGTCATAGCGCCAGAAATTATTTTTATCGATCTGATATCTGCTTCCGTTTTGAAGACCAAGAACGCCGTGAAATGAAGCAGAGGTCGCCATAGTACTGAGCAAAGAGCTGCAAAAAGGAGACGGAGCATGAACGCGCAACAACAGACGGAAAGAGCCGTGAAGAGAAGACAGAACGCAACAACAAAGCATGACGTGGTGGACGCCATCGCCGGCGGGATCTCGTGCTTATAAATAGACCAATGGACGTTCGGGCTTTCATTCTTTTTGTGTAACGTGACTGACAATGAGTCAATCTTAGTGTTCTTCAAGTTATCATCCACGCAGGTTCTGATTCTGGGGCTCCAATAGATTCATCCTAAACCATCCGTCGTGAAGCAGGCGCAACCAATCTGCCAAATCAATAGAACTTCAAGTTTTTGCCCACAATAATGTTTTCAGGATATAAAAGCAAGCTCTGTCTACTACCTCAGTAGTTCAGAGTCCCATCTGCGAAGCTTTTATTACTTTGTATAAATCATGCATTTCTCCTTCAAGCTCCTCCTCGTCGTTACTACTTTGGCAGCATGCATCTCTGTCACTGCCGCACAGTGCAAGTCTTACTTCGACAACTGCGACACGAACGATGATTGCTGCAGTCACCACTGTGCTCTACTGTACGTGAGTATGAGTAGCTTGCTTTGCATCCAGTATTCAACCCTGTTGCTCACCCCTTGCACCTTGCAATGACAATAGCGCAGCGGTCAGAAAATCTGCCAGTAGTAAGACTGCTTACCGATGGGCTGGCAGCCCGTCCATGAGCACATCTGGACAGTGAGTCGTGTTTCCGCTTTCGCATTAGTCCTGTAGCTGATGGCACAATATGTAGTTCGTTGCTGACTTGGTCGATGTGGTTGTTCTTAAAGTCTGTTATTTTCCCTGCTTCATGGGCAATAGAGGCGCCTTTTTGATCAATCTGAACACTCAATATTGACTTACTTGAAGAGACGTGAGGAGCGATTTCAATGTCCAGAATTGTACTGCGTCATTCAGAGCTTGAATATTCATTGCCGAAGTCTGCATCATGTGTATAGCGGCTGTAGCAGTGGAGGCGGGAATTTTGACCACCGCCGATGGGCGTGTCAAACTTTGGACATTTTCAATGTCCATTCGACATCGTCTCACCACCCAACTTTGTTTGCGGGAAAAGTTCAGTTTTCACGCTTGTTCTTGCTGAACATTCACTCACTAGCATGGATGAATCCTTCAAGGTCTATCTAAGTAGTCATAGCCGACTGGCACCAGAACATATTGGTGGTGCGCACTGCGGATGCAATGCCAACAAATGTCTTATCGCATCCTTGATGTTCACCCATGGACAGTCCTTTGGAGGTTCATCTCAACCTCTGAAGCGTACTGGCCAAAGTGATTACCACAACAGAATCGAAATCTGTTTCTCTTGGACTGTGCAGGTTCGAAACCTGCCGACAAGTTATTTTTCTCTCAAAATACCCTGATATTCATTCATAGATGGTGTCGTCGGAGGTTCTTCTAACCGGTCTTAGCTAAGTGGCTACCACAACAGAATCAAAATCTGTTGCTCTTGAACTGCGCAAATTCGAAACCTGCCGACAAGTTATTTTTCTCTCGGAACACCCTGACATTCACTCATGGATGGTTTCGTCAGAGATTCATCTATGGTCTAACTGGTCACCAGAAGGGGACTTCAAGCGACGACAATCCAGGTTTTCACTGGTTCGCGTCGTTTTGTGCTTTTCTTCGCCAAGCCTCTACTGAGTCATTCTCGTCTAGCCTTTTTATATATAATTTATTAAACAATATTATCAACAAGGACTCGCCTTCGGTCGGCTTTTGTACGATACACTGTGTTCACGGTAATGAGATGGGAGCGATGTCAATTGAGTTATGTGAATAGATACATGTATCTCTTCGCGTTCTCACTCTCGACAATGCTGTATACAATTGACTGTGAGCAAAAGGATCCGTTCGCAAGTCGAGCACAGTTCTTCCTAGCGTCAGTCCTTGACAATCATTAAAAGTAGTTGCATATGCGAGTCGCAGAGGAAATTGTCTTCAATTTACTGTCCAGGATGAACGGTTTGGATGGAATGAGAAGTTGATGCGGGGAATGCAGTGGCTTTCCATTGTATTGAGTAGTTGGACTTCGACGAACCGACGATGCAGTGCAATCACGCGCACGCGCGCGTTTCTGACCAATCCCTTTTCTACCAAGAGGTTCCGTTGAATGGCGCAAATGCAGTTTTCTTTGAGATCCATGCGATGAGGAGGTACTCCAGGATGGGTCAACAATGCGAGATAGTCCGGGGTGTGTTCTGGTGCATCAAATGTTGTGTGGTCGGCTTCTTTCAGGCTGTCCGAGCTGAAATAAGATTCTATGTCCCGTCAGTGGAATGTGTGGATGATGTCTGTCTGGGATACTTACGAAAATCGCCGGGCAATTTCTCTAGAATTTTGTCGTTGAATTCGTCGACATAGATATTGAGAGGGGAGAGGAATGCGCGCTGAAGACACGTCTCGGCGTCCTCGAGCATGTGGCGGGAAGAGGAAGTTAATAGTATCCTCGAAGTTTGTGGTCGCTGCTATGAGTGCGAGATTCTGTCGATTTCCGGAGCAGTCTTCACCAATCCCGTCCACGAAAGCTGTAAATTGCGGGTCACCCATGCTCCGAATTGCAGTGTTGAGAGTCAAGATGCGAATGCTATTCCATAGCGCTGATGACTTTGCTGACGCTGCGAGAGTGGCTGTCTCTCCTGCTCCACTGACAATGGGGCCTGCTTGCCGAAAATCTCCCAAACCTATGAAGGTAATTCCTCCGAATGGTATTGCTGGTCCAACCACGCCATGATGGCAATGAGCAAAGAGCAGTAAAAGTGCAGAACAACACAGCATGACGTGATGGACACAATAGCACCCGATGCCGGCGGTATATCGTGCTTAATACATGTATATATATTTTTATTTTTATTTTTATTTAGCTCATCCATCAATCCAAATAGGAGATACAACCTCTTCCTGATGGTGCTCGCGCGTTGCCTACCATAGTCATAGCCGGGAAGGTCTCGCGAGACGCCTTTACACTTCAGCAGGAAAACGGGTTTGATATGGATGTTTCTCAATACGTTGCGGGCTCCCAGCAAAACATGCGAGTTCACTGTTACTATCCCAAAGGACATCCCCGTTTCTCCAAAACCCCTTTGCCAACTGCTAGCAAGCACGTTGTCGTTCAAGGCACAGTGCGATGTGTCACTGGAGATCGCTGCATGGCAATCGTCAAAGACATCGCTTTAGGTCCCTCGGACATGGTTACCAGTACTGATGATAGTGCCGAAAATGTTCCTAACAGCAAACCTGCATGTTTTGCTGGGAGCCCGCAACGTATTGAGAAACATCCATATCAAACCTGTTTTCTTGCTGAAGTGTAAAGGCGCCTCGCGAGACCTTCCCGGCTATGACTATGGTAGGCAACGCGCAAGCACCATCAGGAAGAGGTTGTATCTCCTATTTGGATTAATGGATGAGCTAAATAAAAATAAAATCAAAAGATAGTACGTTACATCATTCGCGAAGAGATGAAGGGAATGCGCGGATTTGCCTTCATCATCAATGATAGGACCGATAGTTGTCCTCGCGTCCAATAGATAGATGCCGTCTTCGGCGGAAGCAGTGTTCGCACTAGGGTCCCGGGAATTAGGGTATGGCGTCTGGTTGACAGGCTAATTAGCATGGCCCTCGCAGAGGGCCAAATTTACAGGTGTGAATGACACGAAATTCACACAAATTTACTGACAGGGGTTCGGGGGCAGAGCCCCCGAACGCTCCAGCTTTTTTATGCTAATTAGCGTTAATTTGCAGGTGAATTTCACCTAATTGACTGTAATTTACTCTACAGACTCCCATGTCTCCCACTCGTCATCCATTGGTGTCGTCGATGAAGTTGCAGTGTCAGACGTCAGCTTGGATGGAGGTCCGTGACTCGCGGAAGCGGTTGGCTCAAGCTGCACAGGCTGGTCTGAGAGAATATCGAGAAGGAATCCTGATGATAAGTTGATGTGATCACCAACATCAAACCTGTCACTTTTTTCTCCGTCGAAGCTCACGTCATCACCATCATAAGGCCACTGTCCCTCACTGGTCTCGTCATCCGAGTCGTTTATTGCGACATCTCTTTTCATAGGTGGTCGGACAGGTGGTGGAACGACCGTTGGCTTCTCAGGTTGTTGGTCACCGAGGATGGTTGCATGTATATCGCGCCATTTGACCGAAGGAGCCGTTTTTGATGCCACTGACTGAATTAGATGTACATCAGTCTTTCAATAGTTCTTAGCACCACCTTTGCGAGCATCCTCGTCTTCATCAGCATCAAGGTACCGGTCATCATCGAAGGTTGACAGGACATGTGTATCAAGTTTCTGAACCTTCTTTCTTTTCTCGGGTTGATGATTATTGACATTGACTGGCTTGTGCTTCGTAGAATCTACTTCCACGTCGAAGACTGGCAACTATATACTAGTACGTCAATATTTTATTAGAAATAAGATAAAACTGACTCACAGTGTTGCCGGCTGCAAGAATGAGACCTCGCGCAGCTTCGAGAGTGTCATAGACCCACTTCTCTAAGAGAATGTCGCCTGGATATTTTTCGATCCAAGTTTCGAGAACATCCACAACAGCTTCTGTCTCTGGCCCTCGCTCCACGATTTTCAGGTCACCAGCACGACTTCCAAACCTGACCTCTAGTTCTCGGTTGACAGCTGCAGCTTCTCCGATTTCTGCAGTCCAATCGGCGTCCAAGCTGAAGTCGGAAAAATTATACTTTGATTCCTTAGGGACGGGAATGTTGGATGGTAGCGCCTTGAGATACTGTCGCAGTTCAGCCAGTCGATCCTTGAGATTTGGCTCCATGTAAGCTGTAACGCTGTTGGAATTATTACGGACTGATTTCAAGTTCCTAATTTTCACAATATTTCGGTCGTCATCGGCATAATGGTGTTCGACCAAATATAAACCTTATTTCAACTATGTAGATACTAGAGCCACAATAAGCTATGCAAATCTTTCAAGCGTCTGAGCTGTCAGGATTGTCCGGTATATCATATATAAGCTTTTCAGGTGTTCTGGGTCCAGTAGAAACAAATTCACCCAAATTGACCCTATGTTTTCGAGGGTGTGAAATTGACACTGTCATTCACGGTAAATTTGCAGGGTAAATTAGCTGGGCAAATTTGCCTGGTGCAAATTCCCGGGACCCTAGTTCGCACCGAATGTAAACACATTGACAGGAATGTCTCCCATTTCTGGAGTCGCGATAAAGCCATCATATCGCCAATAATTATTTTTGTCGATCACATATCTGCTTGCATTCTGAAGTCCAACCACGCCATGAAATGAAGCAGATGTCGCCATGATGGCAATGAACAAATAGCAGTAAAAAGGAGACACAATCGCGGGCGCATAACAACACAGCATGACGCGGTGGACACAATAGCGCCCGAGCCGCCGGTATCTCGTGCTTAATACATGCTTAATACATGTAGAATAGAATAGAATACATGTAGATAGATATATAGATAGATAAGGACGTCCGCTCCATGGGTCAATCATAACCCTCAGCAGGTCCAACTCTCATCTAAACCTTGTTAAGTAGCAATGTAGAATCAATTGATTCCATTTTTGAGTGAGATGATTAGATTATATTCACGAACATACTACTAGTACATATATATGATCTACTCTATGGAAAGAGGGAAAAAGAACTTAGGCCGTGAACGAAGCAACTGGCCAGTCGCCCACTAAAAATATTCTTTTACCGCTGTGCTTGATCGGAGGACGAGCTCGAGTATACTATGGTTGAGTAGGTTCAAGTGATTGTTTTCTTGGTGGCTTCTTTGTCTTGGCTCGAAACTGTATAAATGACCTTGTTGTCTTACAAATAAGTATCTGCAAATCATATTTTGTCTGTCTTCTTGTGGAGTCGGGGATTGGCGCTTACGCCGCTACGATCATCTTACAGCCCGAGGTATGTAACAATAAACAAGGTACATACACAGATTCATTTAACCACCGCAATTCGCTGCATTCATATGATAAGAGGATCTTCCCGCTTTTGTGAATTTGAATTCCGAAGGGAATGACCCTGCGCGAATGTCTCCTCCAACCTCAACTCCTCCGAAATATCCTTGGGACTATTCGTTGGAGGGGCATCGACGGCTTTAAGCTCCTCCATGGAGACAGCACGGCGTTTCCCAACAAAGATCCTGCCCCCAGGTGCGTCTTCCAACGAGCGAACAATGATATCCTTCTCGAAGAGATATTTGATGTCTTCGAGTGCATACCCAGTCGTCTCGGGTATGAAGATATATACCCATGCTGCCATTATAAATGAAGCAACGCCGAACACGAGATAAGTTCCATAGGTTATGCGGTTCAGCATGATAGGTGTGATTTGGGCGATGACGTAGGTAAACAGCCAGGTAGTCGCAGTTGCGAGGGACATGGCGGCTGTACGGAGATGGCCTGGGACAACTTCAGAGCCGAGGACAACGGGAGTAAAACCCCAGCCTATGCAGAAGAAGACGCCGAAGAGATATGTGGCGACAATGGAAACGTACGTCCCTGGCACAATGCCATGGTTGGGGTGAGCACCAGCGTACCCGCCAATCCATAGCATCATCAAGCCCTGCGCCAGACCACCATAAATCAGGGACCTCTTCCTACCCCAACTTTCGATGACGAAAGCAAGAGTTACCCATGACATGACGAAATTTATGACACCATATATTCCAGTAGCAAAAAGCGTTGAAGAAGTAGATGAGAAACCGAGGCCGGCAAATATTTCAGGGGCATAGTAATTAATTGCGTTCGTGCCAGACCACTGCTGGAAGAAGGTGGCAAGAGATGGGATAATGCAGCGCAGAAATACGATTTTCGACTCTCCCATCTTGCGGAATTGTGTGAGCAGCGGCAGTCTGTGCTTCCCGATGAAATCGGCGCGAATCTTGCTGAGAGTCAGCACGACAGCATCATCATCCCGATCCTTCCTCGCAATATATGCGAGGGCTGCAGCCGCTTCCTCATAGCGGCCGCGTTCCACAAGCCAACGGGGAGACTCGGGTTGGAAAGGCATAAAAAACAGCAAAAGTGCCCCAGGTACAATCTGGGCGATAATGGGCAACCGCCACTGCATTTGTCCTGGTGAGATATTGAGAGAAACGCTGTAGTTGACCCAAACTATACACGATCAATTAGGCAAATTGTCACAGGTCTGGAAGTGACACCCACAACCCAGCATATTTCCAAGTTGCACAGCAACCTCGATGCTGCCGGTGCATCGACCACGTATGGCTCTCGGGGCACATTCAGATACGTATGTTGGCACCAAAGCTGACGTCAAACCCACTCCCACACCGCCGAAGAAACGGGAGAAATACAAAACTTTCAATCCGACAGCCGGGGACGTTCCAATTCCAGCTGTTGACTGGATGATGCTTCCAATGAGGTAGATAACTCCCGAAGCCAATAGAACAGGCTTTCTCCCAAATCTACTTGCAAAGTAACTCGAAAATAATGCCCCAAAGCTAAATATGAGTCTGATTGTGGTAAGCGGGAAACTGAACTGCACTCACAATCCGCCCCCTTGCAGGACCGAAGCTATATTCGCGCTCAAGCTAGCGCGTGCAGAGGCTGATTCCGATGACAGACCGAAATATTCTTGAAATGATGGCAATGCGAGCACACTGCCTATTAGACCAATCTCCCAACCAAAGCGGACAAATCCCATGGTTGCTGAGAACGCAAGAAAGTAGGCATTGCGGTACTGAATGATATCCTGGAGCTCCCTTTTCAAAGTCGTGGCCATATAGAGCAGAGAGCGTAATGTCATGAACAGGAGGGTGTGCGTATCTCACCCAAAGGAGAGCGTGCAATGCCCCATATCATAGTGTGAATGGCTGTCTTAAGGGATGCCAGCTTCGAACTGGCAAACCCCATTTGTACACTGGCTGCACGCGGTATTGCTACCTGCGTGCGGACTGTCCGGACATGCAAAATCGACAGCTATGGTTAGCTTCCCCACAACTTTCTGAAAGACCTTAGTAACCATGCCTTACGCATGATTAGACTATTTGAAGACGAACGAAGCTTCATTTGAGCTGGCGATAACAGTCCTTGTGACCCCAAAATTTGGCCGGTCATTAAAATAGCGCAATCGACTCCTTCTACAACCTCAAATATGATTCTGGTATTAAAAATGAGAAAGGTATAAAGTTCAACTCCGAAAAAAAATTAACTCTCACCTGCTCGTGGCGCGCTCGAAAAAGACCCAAGCGAAGCACTCCGTTGTCAGACCATGACAATTCCGAAAATGAAGACCTAAAGGGTGAAGCTTCGGAGAACAACTAGTCTGCTTGAAACGCAGCCCCACCAACTGCGAGGATCTCCCCACATATAAAATGTCGAAGCTCCAAGCAGGTGATGACGCTGCAACTCCAATTTTGGGCACTTACAATATTGATGTTTCTGGGAGAATATCAACAGTGTTCAAACGATCATCCAATCAAGCCAAGGTACGAACCTGGAGAGTGGAGCTTTGAAGAACAACTCTACGTTCTGTTCGAAACGCAGCGCCGCCACCTGCAAGGAATTCCTCATATTTGACATGATACAACTAAGAGCAGGTGATGACGCCGTGGGTCCGATGTCAGGAACTGCCAATAGGAATATTGATGTGTCTGGAGAGCATTAACAACGTTCGACCGCGTCTCTGAGGTGCGAACCTGGAGAGTGAAGCTTTGAAGAGCGATCCTGCGATCTGCTCGGAACGCAGTGCTGCAACCTGCCAGGACTTCCTACATTTCAATCTGAAGTTCCTGGAGGTGATGATGTTGCGACGCCGATTTCGGGCATTACCGAAAGGAATGGGAGAACATTAACAACGAGCATTCAACAAGTACAAGGTGCGAACCTGGAGAGTGAAACTTTGAAGAGCATCCCTGTGATCTGCTCGAAACGCAGCGAAGCCAACTGTAAGAATATCTAGAACAGCCTTCTAGAGACTATCAGAGGTAATGACGCTGTGACTCCAATTTCAGTCATTAATACCTTAATGACCTTTCTCGGAGAACATTAATATAAACAGCAAATACCCAACTAAGTAGAGCTTTGGAGCACGATCCAGCGATCTGTTCGAAATGGGGCATCACCTGAAAACAATGGTAGGCGATGATGCTGCAACCTCGATGAACGCCTCGATATTATGCGCTGCCCAAAGGAGTAGGATTTGGGGCAGCAGGCGATGTCGGAGGCACTGCATTGAGTGAATGAAGTTTGGAAGGCACCGATATCATCTGCACGGATCTCTTGAAACAAAGTTGTTGCTAGGCATCAGTTGCGAGCCTACGACTCCAACGGAGTGATTACGAGGGTGACAAAGATAGCGGAACTGACAAGGATACATGGTCTGTACGTTTGTTGACTAGATCTGTATTCTGGGAATGGCGCACACCGCAGACTCAGATGTGTAAATCTTCAATAAATGGAAGACACTGAGACGCACCAATAACGAACTAGATCCACTCAGCACTGGTGTCATATACGGGCAAAGGCGACGAGATGCTTCCGTGAATAGGAATCAAATGACTCCCCCATCATAGCCTTTTCGTTGTTTGCCCCGCTCTTTAGACTTCGCATCATGTCCCTGTCTCCGTTGGATGGACCTGACTGTATCAGTGATCAATTTAGTTGATTCGTTTAAATCAGAGAAAACAGAACGCACTTCAGATATACCTTTATCACAAACTCGCCAATCTCTCGCGAGACAAAACTGAAAACATTTGAAAGTATCACTGGTTCGTTGGAATGGCCCATTAGCTAGGGTTTATCGATGGGCCGGGTATGAGGAGGTTTGTGTTGAAACGAATGTAGAATCAACAAACATAAATAACACGCTTGTCGCGTCTTGTTTAGTTGGTCCACATTTCAATCTGCCCCAGTCATCGTCTTTTCTAGCCTTTGTCATTTCATATATCTTCTCAATACTTCCTCCTGGTACACTGGAGAACGAAGGTGCTTCATTTCCATCTGGGAGTGCTCCAGCTGCCCCATCCCTCATCCCCTCTTAAGTTGTGCAAGTCCTATCGTCACCGACAACGCAATCCGTCCAAACTCTTCCCTTCCCACCCACATCATATCAGTGTCCACTGCCGCCACTTGCACAATTAGACGTCTTCTCCTGCCGCCAAGGCACCTCCCTTCCTTGTGGCTACTCCGGGCATCTGCACAGTAGCTATTTCCAAGGGCAGCTCGATATGGCAAATCATGGGGAGAACAGATTGATGAACTTGTTCAGCGCTGCCTCTATTCCGACGTATTATCATTGTTTGATACTTTAGACAAAGTTTGTTTTCAATTATACATCGAGTGACAGACATAATGCCATCTACCTTCTGAAGGACCAACAACGAACCCACATTCGCACCTTCACGCCGTGTCCCAGTTCCGATTAGGAAAGTTCGATGATGCAATAAATTCTTTCATTGAGCTTGATCGACATCGCGGCAAATCCTGCAGCGGTGGCGCAGCATTTTCCTAGTGTCCTGTTTGTTTGCGTCGGTCAGATTTGTGTTACGTTCTTTGCTTTCGGCTCTCTTCGTGATCGTCAGTGACAATGCGCCTAGCAACGTTTAACGTGTCGAGGCACTTGTTTCTACCATGTCCTCAACGCATACTTCCATCCGTTGTCGCGCTGAGACGCACGCTCCCAGTCCTTCCTCACCGTGCTAATAGTTCTACTGCCGATGAACGAACACTTATCCAGGATGCAGTGTTACTTGACCGCCAGTACGGGTTCAATATCCCCCGATGCGCTGACCACGCAAAGGTGGTCGTTCAACCCCAGTGAAAATCGACAAGAATGAGGTAGATACGTGCCGATAGACGTCTAAGTACAAAATGAGATGGATACAAATCTAAGAAATTCGAGAAGACAAAAACTCTAATTTTGTGCAAACGCAAAGAATCTTTCCAAAGGTGAAAAAATGCAAACATGTCAGACTTCGATTGCGTAGTTTGCAACTTTGCGACAAATTTTGCACCTGCATGCATTCAATGCACGTGTGTATTTTGCACAAGTCCATAACCGTATTTGCATTATGTTTATTGGAGTCCTAGTACAGTTGAACCACTCGCATCTTCTCATCCGCCCACCATGTCGTTCGCCCCCGCCGCGACACCGAGTCCAGCTCGATACGACCATTCCCTTGTGTTGCTAGCACAACACGGCATTCACAAGCCCGGGGCGGCGAGCAGTTGTTTCGCTTAATGTGACTGCCAGTGTTGTCCTTGAGGAGAGGAACTCGGTCCTTGCTAGTTCTTCGTGCCTCTCCCTTATGTTTCCTTGGTCACTGGTCTTTCCATCACACTGATTAATCTCTCTACTTCACTCAAACCAATCTCGTCTTCCACGCTTCATTAACCAGTCACGGTACCATCGCGCACACGAAATATATTCGTTTTCGAATCATCAAACTAATCTACAGCAGCCCTTCGCTCTCTCATCCTTCTCATCCCTTAACTCCCCTGATTGAACGAGTGCGGCACTCACCCTCCCTAGTTCAGGCGCCTTTGCATACTAGAAAGATTTTGTAGAACATGACATTGGTCTCTATGCAGTCTTGGGGCCTTGCGTGCGTCTGATAATGATTTGTATATTCCACTGGTAAGTCAAATTTTCCGTCCTTTTTACTTATTAATCGTTGTAGATTACGCGGCCTGCCTCACCCCGCACTGAGAACTCGGAAATCCTGCGACACCCTTCACTAGAACGTGAACCAACTCCACTGCCCCGTACCGACAAAGGAAAAGAGAAGGAAGTGATTACTGTGGAGGTCAACAATCCTCTGTAAGTGATCACTCTATTGATCATTCTATACTACTGATGCTATTAATTTAGTTCTAATCTTGTCTTCAAACCTCGCCCCCAACCAATCCCAAAGAAAGTTCCTGCCTCTATCGACTCCGCCACTTCTGGATCCACTAGCGCCGAGCCGACTATCATCACCCCTCCATCCAATGACCCATCGGATACTTCCCTTGCTGTCAAAATGGAACTCCTGGTAGCAAAACCCCCGGAGCCCATTCCTAGTACGATCAACTCGAAGGCCCAACCTGCCAAAAAACCGGGGAGCGTCTTCGCAACCTACTGGAACGGTCTATTGAAGACCGACAAAGAGGTATGTCGTTTTTATATTGATGTCATTTATCTGCTGACTAGTGCTACTATTAAAGGTATACAAGCACAAAGCGGCTCTACAGGTGCGTGGTATTCATGATAGCTGTGCGTATCTTCATACTAACAATGATTTGCTTTATAGCTCGGCTCGGCTGGACCCACCGAAAGGAACGGTGCCGGTGATGACGCAGATGAGGAGTAGCGGATGGATACGAGGCGGGATGGCGGAGGCGGGCGCGGGCGCAGCGATACCACGAGCACCTAACCATGGTGATACCCATAGATACATCATTCAATGGCATTAGATACCTATTCATCCCACCTAAATGGAACATTTTCAGCACATCTTTGCATCTAAAAGCCATCTAAAGCCAACGAAAATCGTATCGAAGCGTTAAAAGTTCGTTTCGGTCTCTATCTTTTTTCGTCTCGAAAAGTCCCACTTTTCTAAAGAGGTCGAAACATAGCGAAAAAATTTGTTCCCTTGTATTTTTTTCGATCTATATCTGCACGTATCTATCTCATTCTTGTCGATCTTCACTGGGGTTCAACGTTCATCCCCAATTTGCAGGACACGCAGTCCAATTATCTATCTACATCTACATGTATTAAGCACGAGATACCGCCGGCATCGGGTGCTATTGCGTCCACCATGACAATACATTGTATTTACAGTAGTAAGGCTCTCCTTCGGTCGGTTGTATACAACAATACTTTACAGTAGCAACTCCGGAAATACAATATTAGAACAGTCTTGTCCTTCGTTACCCTCGATAGTGCCCTATACAACTCACCGTGAGCAAAGGGATCCGTTCGAAGGTCGAGCACGGTTCGTGCCAGCGTCAAGCCTTGACTGTAGTTGCAAACGTGAGTCACAAAGGAAACTGTCTTCGATTCACCGTCCATGACGAACGGTTTGGATGAAACGCAGAGTTAATGCGGAGAATGCAGTGACTTTCGAAAGTATTGATGAGTTAGACTTCAATAAATCGACGATGCAGAGCAATTATCTGCACGCGCGCGTTTCTGACCAAGCCTTTTTCCACTGAGAGGTTTCGTTAAATGGCGTAAATGCAGTTCTGGTAGAGATCCAGGCGATGAGGAGATACTCCGGGATGGGTCAACATTGCAAAGTAGGTATGTGTTCTGAGCTTCTGGTGCACTTAATGGTGCGTGATCGGCCTCTATGATGGGACCGATATTTGTCCGCGCATTCAATAGATAGATTCCATCTTCCGCAGAAGGAGTGTTAGCGCCAAATGTGAATACATTTACACGAATATCTCCGATTTCTGGAGTGGCGATGAATTCGTCATAGCGCCAGAAATTATTTATATCGATCTGATATCTGCTTCCGTTTTGAAGACCAAGAAAGCCGTGAAATGAAGCAGAGGTCGCCATAGTACTGAGCAAAAAGGAGACGGAGCATGGAAAGAGCCGTGAAGAGAAGACAGAAGGCAACAACACAGCATGACGTGTTGGACGCCATCGCCGGCGGGATCTCGTGCTTATATATGTTGTAGATAGACCAATGGACGTTCGGGTGGCTGACAATGAGTCAATCTTAGTGTTCTTCAAGTTATCATCCACGCAGGTTCTGATTCTGGGGCTCCAATAGATTCATCCTAAACCATCCGTCGTGAAACAGGCGCAACCAATCTGCCAAATCAATAGAACTTCAAGTTTTTGCCCACAATAATGTTTTCAGGATATAAAAGCAAGCTCTGTCTACCTCAGTAGTTCAGAGTCTCCTCTGAGAAGCTTTTATCACTTTGTATAAATCATGCTTTTCTCCTTCAAATTCCTCGTCGTCGTTACTACTTTGGCAGCATGCATGTCTGTCACCGCCGCACAGTGCAAATCTTCCTACGAGCACTGCCATAAGGACGATGAATGCTGCACCAACCGCTGTACTCGAGAGGATCCAACGAACGTGAGTATGAGTAGCTTGCTTTGCATCCAGTATTCAACCCTGTTGCTCACCCCTTACACCTTGCAATATCAATAGCCCTTCAATAGGAAGAAAACATGCTGGTAAAACTGCTTACCGGTGGGCTGGCAGCCCATCCATGAGCACATCTGGACAGTGAGTCGTGTTTCCGCTGTCGCATTGGTGCTGTGGCTGATGGCACAATATGTAGTTCGTTGCTGACTTGGTCAATGTGGTTGTTCCTGGAGTCTGTTATTGTCCCTGCTTCATGGCCAATAGAGGCGCCTTTTTGATTAATCTGAACACTCAATATTGGCTTACTTGAAGAGACGTGAGGAGCGATTTCAATGTCCAGAATTGTGCTGCGTCATTCAAAGCTTGAATATTCATCGCCGAAGTCTGCATTATGAGTATAGCGGCTGTAGCAGTCGAGGCGGGAATTTTGACCGCCGTTGATGGGCGCGTCAAACTTTGGACATTTTCAATATCCATTCAACATCGTCTCACCACCCAACTTTGTTTTCGGGAAAAGTTCAGTTTTGACGCTTGTTCTTGCTGAACATTCACTCATGGATGGATCCTTCAAGGTCTATCTTAAGTTGTCACAGCCGACTGGCACCAGAACATATTAGAAAGATTGGTGGTGCGCATTGCGGATTCAATGCCGGCGAATGTCTTATCGCACCCTTGATGTTCACTCGTGGACAGTTCTTCGAAGGTTCATCTCAACCTCTGAAGTGCACTGGCCAAAGTGATCACCCCAACAGAATCCAAATCTGTTGCTCTTGGACTGTGCAGGTTCGAAACCTGCCCACGAGTTATTTTTCTCTCAAAACACCCTGACATTCACTCATGGATGGTTTCGTCGGAGGTCCATCTAACTGGTCTTAGCTTAGTGGTTACCACAACAGAATCGAAATCTGTTTCTCTTGGACTGTGCAGGTTCGAAACTTGCTGATCCACAGGTTCTTTTTCTATCGGAACACACCTTCAAGATACGCTCATGGATGGTTTCCTCGGAGGTTCATCTCAACTACGTCCTGGCCAAAGTGGTTACCACGACAGAATCTAAATCTGACAGTGCCGGTGCAGGTTCGAAACCTGCCGATGACAAGGTTTCCTTCGCTATCTTGAAGGTTTCCCATCCTAACTGGTCTTATGAGCCAGGTGGTTTCCACAACAGAATTAAAATCTGTCGAAGCTGCCGACGGCAAGGTTGTTTTTCCCTACCAGAACATACTTTGACATTCACTCATGCATGGTTCCATCGGATGTTCATCTCAGCTGGTCTTAGCCAAGTAGTTACTGTCAATCCAACAGAATCAAAATCTGTTCCTCTTCGACTGCACGGGTTCGAAACCTGCTGAATGACCCGTCTTTTTCTATCGGAACACACCTTGGCATTGACTCATGCATGGTTTCCTCAGAGGTCCATCTAACTGGTCTTAGCCAAGTAGTTACCGCAACCGAGTCAAAATCTGTTTCTCTTGGAGTTGGTTCGAAACCTACTGACAATATTTTTGTGGTGTATAGATCCTCGGAGGTCTATCTTACCTTAGCAGGCCCAGTCATTGCGCCGAAACTTCTTATGTGATAGTCTGTCGATGGCTTCAGCTTTTCTTCAGAAAGTTTTCCAGAGTTATCATCCATAACTTATGGGCATACGAGAAGATAATTCGACAAGAATGCGATGCCGAGAACTTAAACACCATTCATATGCTGTAGGTGTTGATTCCATCAAGCTTGTTCGCTGTTTATTCGCTGTAAATTATTCTTTGTTCATCGCTCTAAATTTCTTATTAATGCACTCACGATCTCAGATCTGACCAAGTGAAACCAACCTTTGCAAGTTACGACCATTGGTAAACATGTATTGCCTGAGCTTTCTACTTCACTAAGATTCAGATGATGTGAACTTGGCAGTAGCCCTTCATCGGACAAACCTCTCAACGGAAAGGAATGTCACGGTGCTCAAGCATCTTCCGACTACTAGTAAATCCAACCCTCTAAGTTGTGCTTATATCCATCCCAATAATTTGTCAGAACCCGTCTACTCATTCTCATCACACATATAGCATATTGGCCAACAGCGGATTTTCCGCAATTTTCTCGATTGTGGCCCTAGCTCGTTGATGATGCACAATTAGTATAACTTTGATGCATTCTCCAAATGATAGTACATGACATCAGTGCTTGTGGGACAAGGTTGCTGCGCTCGGCCTTTATCTAGCGTTCCAAGTACTGTTCGTCTACTTGATCTTTCTGTACACGGCCATCGCCAGGGACTGGCTTACCGCCTCCTACCGTCATCGTGTGTGCAATTGAAACCCGTCATTATAATAACCTCAGTTTATGCATCGGTCTCAGCACAAATTGATCTCGCGTCGACACAGACTAATATTTTGACATCGACGCGCCTGGCATATTCCAATTTGATACTGCTACATATTTTGTCCGCATCTTTAAGTCCCTCATTGCACGGGTCCAGGGTTCAGCGCTACGTTCCACAAATCAATCTCGCTTTGGCACGCCTTCCTGAAGATCCTGGTCAACTTCTCATAAGAAATGTACCTCCAGCTATCATAGTTATTCTTGAAGAAATCTATGCAGAGATAGCGTCAGTTGAGCAGAGTTATATGGTGCAGTAATTCCTTACTGATTTGTTCGGTTGTGGACTTGTAGTGCTTGGCGTTCTCAACAACCCAGAGTTTGTACCATGTAGTGTCTGGAAGTATAGTCAGATCAGTTTGAGGCTCGTGCACTGCTGGAAGACGTTATTGACCTTGGTAGATAGCAGTCTGTTGGAGGTCACGAGCGATCGCATAGTACGACTAACGATCGAGTCAGCGATTGGTGTGAATTGACCTCATGCAAGAGTTTCCCTTACGAACCTGAATGCCAGGGACTTGAGCGAGTAAAGAGACGACCCAGTTCTCATCCTCCGCAGTGTCAGAGATGAACTTTGTGTACCTTTCAGTCGCCTTTTCCCGCTTGGCAGCGAAGACGACTGTGTCTGTGATGTTCAGCTTATCGGCATCGGTGCAAGTTTGGAGGGCGTTAGGAGCCCATTGCGTCAGCGTGTTGTTGAGAGTTCTGGTCAATTTCCCGTATATCGTTGGGTTTGGGGCTTTTGCTGCGCGATCGGCATTGTATGCTATGAGTTGCACGCAGTAGAAGAAGTCTTGCTGTGTGTACAGAGTGGTGAATCACGGTGTGAAGCACCGACAGGTATCAAGTAACGTACGATCATGTACCATTTGAAACCATCGAGGACGGACTGGTTGTCTGCGCTTGCAATACGCATATTCTCGACGAAATCGTTGTGAAGCAACTGGTTCCAAAGATCTTGGTTGTCCCGGATGAGACGATTGACGAGATCCCTGTAGATATGAGGTGAGCACGGTGAGCCGATATAAAGTGCGAGGACATGCTCTTCGGGGATATCGTCATTGAGACCTGCATTGAGTTGGCCATCGTGGCTGAGGTCTTGCGCGGCAACATCATGGTTAGTCGCTGACTCGTTGAGACGGTGGTTTGCTAGGGCGGGATAATCTGACATGGTGATACAGTTTTTGGGAGTGAATTGAAAGCGAAAATTCCTAGGGCATTTATACGTGCATGAAGATGGGTGGATACGCGGGGGCGAATAACCTGCTGCTATCCATCAGAGGTTAGGCTGCCTTGAACCTGGTTCATCAGATGATCCGGATAGAAACGAAGTTCATAACTGCTGTATAAGTCACTCAATCCGAGACCAAACCCTGCATGAGGTATCTCCCTGCCGGGAAGCCTGTCATTTGGGAGTAAATGTGCCTGGCCGGCATCGGGGTATGGGGGGACCGTAAACCGCGTTGGATCACATTTTACGTCTGTTGACACACAGGGGAGTATATTGCCGTTCAACGAACCGAACATGAGATTGTAATGCACCGCGAAGTATCTACCTGCAGGTGCAGGGAAGCTCAAGTGGCAAATGAACCTTGTTATCCGAGTATGGCCTCCGAATTACCAGGGTCTGGGATCATGAGCCGAATGTGGGGTTATATTTTGCAATAGCGGGGATTAATGTGCCCATTGTCCAGGGAACCGAATGAACGATGTAATGATAACCTCGTGCCCAAGCCAGAACTAAGGACGGTTTTTGATATCAGCCTTACTCGATAGATCTGATTGACTTTTCATGAGGGACGTGACTAGTATGCAAGATCCTGATAGAGACTCACTGATCACTACTGCCAGTGAGGGAGCAAAATTGGGTAGGATGGGTTTTGGTCCGTGCACGGGCGCCTATTATTGCATTGTTGCCCAAAAGCTGGGTCCCTACAGACGTGTGCACGTATCCACCGCGTTCGTGTACCATCATCGAGTAAGATCTGAGTCACAGAACCCTGCTGAACATCGGATGAGGATACTTTCTACTAGCAGTGGCATACTGTGAGGGTCGTAGTAGATGACTCGGATCTGAGTATCTTCGAGGTGACCCAGATACTTCAAGTTGGCATCCGACGTCCATAGTGAATCATGCCAATGCATTATGATCCTTGCGTCATTTCGGATAACACTATCACCAAGTATGTATTGCATATCGCTGGCCACTACTGACGCTCACCATGGAACTCGGTACTCATGAGGTTCACGCACTCAACAGGTTCCCGATCGAAAAGAGTAGATTAAAATAATGTAAATGATACACCTAAAATACAACAGCCCATGCTGTCCAGCGAGACAACAGTAGTAGAACAATCAAGGATAAGCCTACTTCGCTGATGAGCTCGAGAACTGCAGATGTAACGGGTGAGTAAGAGATAGAGACGATATGAAGGTGAAAGATCTGACCTTGGTGACACTCTTTGTGCCTTCCGAGATAGCGTGCTTGGCAAGTTCACCAGGTAGAATAAGTCGTACAGATGTTTGGATCTCCCGAGAAGATATCGTCGATTTTTTGGAGTAAGCGGCGAGTTCTGAAGGGAAGGGGTTAGGAATGATCAATAGGATGATCGGAGAGTACATACTGGATGCTTCAGTTGCGATGCGCTCGAAAATGTCGTTGACAAAGGAGTTGAGGATGGCCATGGCCTTGTTGGAGATACCGGTATCAGGGTGCACTTGTCTCAACACTGGGACCAAAGTCAGACTTGGAACAGTAAGAGATGTCGATGGGACATACCCTTGTAGATGTAACTGGAGTAGGTCTCCTTGCGAACTTTACGGCGCTTCTTCTTCTCACCATCAGGCCCCGCAGCAGCGGCAGCAGAAGTCTTGGTAGCCTTCTTAGCCTTGTCGGTAGTCTTTGCGGGTGCCTTTGAGGCAGCAGTGGAAGCAGGGGCCTTGGAGGCGGTTGAGACTGGTTTAGGTGCCATTTGATGAAATTGGTGGTAGGAGGTTGTTGTTGAGATGTGAGGTAGTGTGAATGATTATCAAACTCGTTGGGCGTTTGTATTTATCGTTTGTGACGCGTGTGGTCTTATTTGGTACCCGATCAACGCGTCCAAAAATCTTTGTTGATTGCTGAACCTTATTTTATAAAATCACGTGTGCCCAGTATAAATACAAGCGGCCATTGATCGCGGCTCCCCTATTTTATCCTCGTCCTTCATCATCGCCGTCGTCGTACTCTGTACATACACTCTCAAAACACTTTAACAACCCTCTTCAATCAATCTATCATGTCTGGCAAAGTCGGCGGAAAGGCCAAGTCTGGTGGCAAAGCCTCTGGTGAATCTTCATCCAAGTCTCAATCGCGTTCCGCCAAAGCCGGTCTCCAATTCCCCGTCGGTCGTGTTCACCGTCTCTTGAAGAAGGGCAACTACGCACAGCGTGTTGGTGCTGGCGCACCTGGTAAGTCCATCACGAAATTCAATTCCTCACGCGTTTGTTCTAACTTGGACCAAAGTCTACCTTGCAGCCGTATTAGAGTACCTCGCCGCTGAGATCCTGGAGCTCGCCGGTAACGCAGCCCGCGACAACAAGAAGCAGCGTATCGTTCCTAGACATTTGCAACTCGCCATCCGAAATGACGAAGAGTACGCAAAGATTTCTCAGTCATTCTGCACTGACTAACTTGCTTTTCCATAGGCTGAACAAGCTCCTTGGAGACGTTGTCATTTCACAGGGTGGTGTTGTTCCTTTCATCAACCCCGAACTTCTGCCCAGTAAAAGTGCAAAGGGCAAGAAGGAGAGCCAGGAAGTATAATCTTATTCGATTTATTTTCGTTCTTCGGTGTAGGATGTATTTGTATTTTTTATAGTACTCGGTCTTATATATCATTTTCTCACTCTGGAACAGCATCCCGTTGATCCTGTTCTCCTAATACGTGGGACATGTACATGGCACCAGCGCGTCTGATTTTCGTGGCAGTCACGTGCCCGTGTCTCGTACCACAATGAAATGTCTGGACTTAAAAGAGCCTTTTACTCCACGTCGTCCACCGCAGTGGCTGCCGTTGCAATTTCCAGGTCGTTTCTCTCATTCTGTCCCAAGTCACAAGGAAACGTCAAAATAACACAGAATTCGCAATGGGAAAGGCACGATCAGGAAGCGCGGATGCAGCTCCCGAGCAGCCCTCACCAAAGCCGCAAAACAACTTCACGAAATGGATGACACGCATAGTTGCATTGCTGCTCCTTGGTGCAACATTCACCTGGTTTGATGGTATAAAGGTCAGTCACTACTCCAACTCTTCTACCGCATCAAGTGACCTCGACTACAGGACCGGTGGTATGTTCTAGAGCCCAAGTTCCTCCACGAGCTTGCCCAAGAAGCCGTCCTCGTCTCACCAAATGACCCCCAAGGCATGATCACCCACATTCTCACCAACCTCACCTCTACATACCCACAACTCGACTCCCCTGCCATCTCCCTTAACATGAACGCCTCTGAGTGGGTATTCAGCAATGCTGGAGGCGCAATGGGCGCAATGTACATCATTCACGCGTCTATCACTGAGTACCTCATTATTTTCGGTACCCCTCTAGGCACGGAAGGACACACGGGGTTACACACTGCAGATGACTACTTCCATATTTTAGTCGGCGAGCAGTGGGCATTCAAACCAGGTGCGTTGGAAATGGAGAGGTACGGCCCTGGGGACATGCATTTCCTCCCGAGGGGTACTGCGAAGCAATATAAGATGCATGAGGGGTGCTTTGCGCTTGAGTATGCTCGGGGTACGTGGTATTTCGAGATGGCCTTGTTGTCTTGTCTCAATTTTTTTTAAAGGCTGGATCCCGTTGATGATGCCCTTTGGTCTTGCGGATACTTTTACGTCTACCCTGGATCTTCCGACGTTATACCACACCGTTCGCATCACGGGCCGGGAGATGATCAAGAACTTGCTTGTTGGCAAGATATGATTGATATAAGCTATATGAGACATATTGGTTTCTGACGACACCTGTGATATGTTATAATACCCCTAGACAGAGATCTTGTGCTGGTCGTTCTACCACGCGGTAATGCTATTTACAGGAATGGCATATTCTTGCTGTTTGCTGGCAGAACTGTACGAGCCCTCGGTATCCAATGTCTAATCATTCATCCTACTTTTCGTTGGAAGACACACCTGAGACATTGAATAAACCCCAACTTCGATTGGTGAACGTGCCTGTAGTTGAGGTTGCGTTAAGTGCAGACATGTTTAGAAGAAGAATAGTTGGAAGATAAGGAGTCGACTAGTGACTTTGCAACAACTTGCTTGAGAGAGAGGTATATGCGAGAGCGAGATGATTACACCACAAGAGTATCAAGGTAATATCTACAACAGCTTGATGTACGGTGAGGATATAGAATCCATGATCAACGACTTGTAAAACCAAAGCAGGAAACGGCAATACAACAGCTTGATGTACGGTGAGGGTATAGAATCCATGATCAACGACTCGTAAAACTAAAGCAGGAAACAGCAACACACCTACACACCAATATGAATAAAAACTATCCTCTACTCAAGCGGCACTTTCGTCCTCACGCCGTTGGTAGCGCGGTTGAGTGCCCAGGCCGCCTTCGTACAGTCCATCACACCATCCTTGAACATCTTCTCGTAGAAAGCTTCGACAACGTGTTTTGCGACAGCGTCATCGACCACCCACAGCGTGCCAATGACGCTCTTGAACCCAGAAAATTGTAGTCCAGCTGCGAGGTGGATGACTTCATCAGGAGTCTTCTCATCACCAACAGCGGTATGACACGCTGACAAGAATGCGAACTCAGCATGAGGAATGTCTTCGTACATGATATCAAGCAGCGTCAGAGGTCCGTCTCTCATGGCGAAATGTGAATCGTAAGGCCGCTCGCGGCCCTGCTTCCCATGACAAGCGAAGTGCACCCAGGTGTTCTCTTGCAATGCTTGGAGTGCACCTGCTCGTGTGGCCGCATCGCTAGAAATAGTGGCACAATTGGCCGTCGCAGGGACGAGCTTGCGGACGAGCTCGAGCCCGCTGTCGATAGTAACGAGCGCCTTGCCTTGCCCTGCGCCCGGTTCACTTTGTCCGATCGCAGCGAAGGACGGAGGCACACGTGACTTCATCATCTGTCTAGATCTGATCAGAGCTGAAAGTGTCGGCGTATAAGAACAGATATAGATGTCCTCCAGGCATAGTTCTTGCCGTCCGTCTGCCTTCGTCCGAAAGGGATGAGCTGCGTGGAGAGGAATGGAAATGAAGGTTGCAGTTGGACACAGCCAGATTCGAGAGCCGTTCTTTACTCTGAGATCGCATTGGAGAACGATGACGATGGGCAGCATGATATCGTCCCATACTGTCTGCAAGAGGACTTGCAATTCCTTCCTCGTCTCCTCTGGGCATATGAAAGATGCAATTCGTATCTCCCTGACAAAGTCATTCTTGAGCTTCTCCAGATGTGTGAGAGTGGTGCACGGGAAGCTAACGTGGTGGGGCTCTCCTGACGTCGGAACAATGATGGCGCTGCACGAGTATTGACTCGCAACGAGGATGATGACTGGGCCATGACGCGCTGCGGCTTGCAAGTTTTCGTATGAGGGCGGGAGCAGGAACCGCGAGAAACATTGAATATTGCGGATTTCAGCTACCACTGCTTCCCACTGCTCCCGAAGTCTCCTGTACTGTGTTTCTGCTCGTTCAGCAGCAGCTCTGTCTGTGTCGACTGTAGAACCTTGAGCATCAGAAAGACGCTTGCTGAGCTCCAGGAACTTGTGAGCTAGGTTGGGATTCGTGAACTCGAGGTCTTCAGTTGAACTCCTCAGGCGAGAAGCCAACGACCACTGTTGGCCACGGCCCTGGTCCACGAGTTCGACTGTGTGTCGCAGATCGCCATGGCGGATGGCACATGAGGCTGCATCTACGGGCAGTGATCTGACACTGCTGAAGGCAGCGGCAGCTTCACGCCGTGAAATTGTCGACGATCGGGTTGCCAAATGACCATCAAGAAGGTCGAAACATGTATTGTAGGCCTCCAATGTGGATGCATGATTGTGCTGCTCTGCTGTGGTGACCCACTGCTGGGCTGTTTTAATTCGACACGGAAAGCCTTGAGTAGGATGTCTCGATGCTAGTCTGAAGTTCTCTACAGCGAGCGACAAATCGGCGAGGTTGTGTTGCACTCGGTAACGAGACAGGTAAGCTTTTTTCAGCACCGTGTAGCTGAAATATCTGTCTGGATGCAGTGAAGGCAAAGCCTCCAACGATTCTTGGCACAGTCGAATGGCCTCCTCGATATTTTCATTCTTCTGGGTTTGTGTGAAGCGAGAACAGAGCGCGCAGCTCAAATTGTAAAGAGCTCTAGGGCGATTTGGATGGCCATGCTGCTGCAACTGAAGTGAATCCCGGTACAGGTTTATGGCCTCGTCGAGATCCTCGCTGGTGTCCATTTTGTTACATCTGGCTTGGAGCGCAAGGGCAAGGCTGTTGAGAATGAAATCACGACATGGATTCCCAGGCGGGCGTAACATCAGTGCTTCGCGCTGGAGGCTGATGGCTTTCGTGACGTCGCTAACATCACCGCGTTGGTAGAAACGGTGGCAGAGGGCGATTCCTAGGTTGTTCAAACACGAATAACGAATTTTGTGCCCAACAGGGCACGAGCGCGGCACTTCGTCGTGCAAAGAGATAGCCTCGTCAAGGTCACTAGAGTTGCCTTGGTGGTCGAAGCGGAATTTGAGTGACAAGGCTAAGTAATTCAGGTAAGTCTCGCGTTCAGAATGTCCCTCAGAGCACAGAGAAACGGCTTCACGATCGCGTTGTATGCACTCGTCTAAATCATCAATGCTGCCGCGTTGTTCAAAGCGAGATCTGAGAGCATTTGTAAGCAGACCGAGTTCTTCTGGACGGTGTTCGTTGCCCGGAGGATAGAGCTCGAGCACGACTCGTCGAAGGTGGATGCCTTCACCGTATACGTCTATAGGAAGTTTGTTGCATGCGCTGATCACATAATCAATGTCATTTGCACCTGCTGCAATGCTACGAAGGTAGGTGCCCTCTGGACAGAGTATCAATAGCTTGCAGGACAGTTGTGCGGACTCGCGGATTAAGACGGCAGTGCGCTCCTTGCGGTAGCGCCAGATCAGCGCTGAGGTGAGGTGGTAGACAGATAACAGATGATCGGGGTGGCCCTATGGACGCAATGCAAGGGCTTCGCGGAAGAGGGAACTCGTAGAGTCGACGTCTTGAAAATCCCCTGGAATGTAGCCATTGAGGCGTGCCCATGCGAAGTTGGCCCATGCGAGGTTGGTAAGAGCCGCCGCGCGGTCAGGATGACCAACCGGACACTGCTCTAGAACTAACTGAAAATGCTTGACAGCATTGTTCAGGTGAGAGATCCAATTCCATTTGCGTGCAACGTATTTGGCGAGTCGTGCGTGGCCTGCATCTGTATCTCGAGTAATTCCGCAGTCGACGATGGACTGCAGTTGGCGTTTGGTCAGCAAAAATCAACAACAAAGACCCAGGCCGGCGGGGCTCACGTCAAACAATACATCGTTCTGATTGTCGCAAGCCTGTGAAACAGTGGTCTTTAACGTGAGGGAAGGGCAGACACCATGAACGCGTGGGAAGGACAGAACTGCCAGATGTTAGTAGATGTGCATGAATGGGAAGCACGGTACTCACCAAAGGGCTCACTTCCACGATCAAGTAGCTCATCCCATGACATTTCTAGTTTTCCAATGACTTCCCCATTGCCTAGCATTCGATCGAGCTCGAAGGACGCCCACATGACTAGTGGTGATTTGGGTGATGCGTCGAGCGTTCTACAAATAGACGATCAGTCCTCAAATTGCGTTCAAAAGTCTACATGTGACTGTACAGGGTCACGGTCTCGCCCCACGCTACAGATTCGTCTGATGATAGGACTCCGATGGTTAAATGTGCGGGAATACGCTTGGAAGGGACTTTGACATTTTTGCCGCTGATGACTGTAAAAGTAGAGCGAGATGACCACAACAAATACTAAGGTAATATGGAGTGAGCATGCCAGTGGCTACTGACATTGATGATATTCAAGATGTCCGGATCATTGACCAAGATTATCTCCTTGGCTGCGACCTAAATGACGCAGATGAACATTAATAAGCCACCTACGTCAACGTAATCTGCTATGGAAGGGCGCTGGTAGTAGCGGGAAACTACAGCCAGGTTAGGTGCGCGGATATGACTTCCGGGTGAAGGTCTATCTGATAGGAAGTTTGTTCACTGATGATAGTCCCAAAGTTGCATGTTTTGAAGCTGCTGCTGGAAGTAAGTGTGCTTGGAATAGCTCAGTCCGCGTTCCACATCATCAAGTATATAAACGTACTTTCCGTGCATAGGATCACACACCCATGCGACCGGGTGTCGAGAACGCTTGATGGCTTCGATTGTTTCTGTCTTACTACTCCTGGGTTTGGCATATTGCCCAACTATGCGTCTGATGCGTACCTGGATTGTGAAAGTCCGTTGTGAAAATATGCACACTGGCAGGTCAATCATGCATTATGAGATGCATCTTCAACGCACCGCTGGGAGACGTCCAACCCAAATGAGTATGAGAGAAAACGAAAGTATCAACCCGACCTTTGCTGATATGTTTTACTTCCAAACACTTAGAACGTCACATTGACAATGAAATTATAGCTCACTTGAGTACACGCGTCAAAACTTTCTGCACAATCTCCCGACGCATGGAGCAAGAAGGCCTCGTTCCGTTGCACAGCAGCTAATTGAAAGCGAAGGCGCTCAATCTAGAAGGAAATCATGGTAAGTGAACGGTAACATGTAGAAGTATCGAACACCGACTTTCGCAGGCGTTACGGGCCTCACTTAAGGTCGAAGTTTGAATATGTTTGATAGGAATGTCCTACATACTGTCAAATGGAGGAAAACCAAAAAAAAAATGGTACAGGACAAGTACAAAAATTGAAATCTAGTTACAGCAGTGCAGTAACATATCACGATCATGCTGTTTCAGTATAAACCCGTGTCCTCGCACACCATCCGGCCAATCAATACCAGGAGATACGGAGGTAGGATACCTGACCTCGCCTTCGTGTCCAGCCCAGTCGAAATCGATCAATTGGACTTTGCCGTCCTTCGTAATCATGATGTTTGGCTTCCGAAGATCACCAAAAACAAATCCCTGCTCATGACAGTAATCAATCGCTTTTGTGAGGTAGTGGCAAAAATTTTGAGGCAGTTTCGATACACTATAGGCTGTCATTCCGTCCACGTATTCCATGACCACCATCCGCAGCGTGCCATATGATGGCATGTCAGATGAGATATTGATTAGTCCATAGTATAAGAGCTTCGGCGCGAACCCTGCTTCAGCCATCACATTGTGGACGTCCTCACCATACCTGCTGACGAACTTCACGACGACATTGATAGGGTCCGCCCCAACTGTCTTCGCCAGGTAAGTCACACAGGAAGGGTGACTTTCAAGGGGCTCTTGATATGTGAATCGCACAGGATTTCCGTCACATATGTAGGTATTTGGGGTAGGGAAAAAGCGAGAGTGTCGAACAGGATGTGATATGTCATAGAGCGGCTCCTGGAGCTTGAAGATATCGTCATACCATTCTTTGAGCATGGTAACTGATTGCTCGAGTGCATGCATGATGCGAGCAACTCGAAGGCATTGATCGTGGTCGATTGCAGAATGGGCCGGGATCCAGATGAGATCCGTAAGCCGTTGAACGATGCATTTCTCTGTAAGAACGGCGCCCAGAATTGCTAGCCAGGGTCCAGCGTGAGCAACCAAGAACGTAGGACAATTGCATCTTAAACGAAGTTCCGAATTCTATGTAACAATTAGTAAAGTGAGCTTCAGAGTGTTGAATCGTTGTACCTGCTGACTTGAGATGCGCAAAAAGGAGAAAGAGGCCTGGACCGCAGGGTCCGAATCTCCATCTCCGATCTCGTTCTTCTCCTCATTTACAATCAAGCATATCGAGGTATGCTGATGAGAAGTAAGAACCGAAGCAGGAATGCATTTGCCATCATGAGTGCGCGCATGAATGAAAGGCTCTCCGATTACCTTCTCCAGTAGAGAAGTAAGATTCAAGTTTCGTGCATGCTCATTTGAGTGGATGGTTGCAAATCTACACATGAGCTCTTGAACGGAAAGTAGTGTCTCCTCGGGTACGTCATATGTAGGATTAAATGCTTTGCTTGAGAAGTAAGCGAATGCTGGGTTGAATAACTCGATCGGTAGCACATGCGTGTCAGCCCGGTTGTGTTCAGCGCAGCGGCCGTCATATATTTTGGTGAACCCAGACCCGGCCTGGATCTCGCGATATTGCGTGGATTTGGCAGCTGTTGAAGGGTTGGGACCAGTGGTTCCTAGGTCAAGAATGTTCTTGAACTCTTTTAGTGGGCTATATTGTGAGCGGGTCAACTTCAAGAACAAGTCGGTATAGTCTTACCTGTGTTAAGCCGCACTACAATGTCGGTTGCGTCTTCGATCATGGTAACACCAGCACCCCGACCTCGAGCGACTGCACTGAATGTTATGATAATATGGATATGCTCATACTCTGATCCATCCTCAAACACTTTGCATAGTCGGGCCATCGAATTCAGCCGTACGCCACCCTTGATACTGCCTTCGTCCCCAATCGTGTTGAGTAAGTGCAGGTCGTTCATGTTGATCTTAACCTTTCACAGTATCAAATCATGAGTATCAAATATTCAGCATCAACGACTCACCTGCTATAGCACAAGAGAATCAGCATCAATACGATCAGGTCGATTCTTCTTCTTGTCCTTGATAGCGTCCTTCAAATGGCCCACGGTGTTCGTGCTTTCAATATCGACAGGACAGACTTGTTGTGGGTCGTCCCCAAGGACCCAACAATTGAGTGAGAGTGTCTTGGACATGAATGTTTGAACAGAGAGATGAACTGTAGCTACGAACACTTGTTAGCTGCTGAGTTTATGGCCGATGTGTTCAACCATGCGCGTCGGTCACGTGATTTGAAAGTAATTACACTTCGTACTTCTCTGTCAAACTGAGCGGCGTCATTGATTGGTCGTGGACAGGCAGTTGGCTACTCTCACAAATAACAATCCACGAGAGTCCAATTGTTTGAACCTCATGGTGGGCCCAGTGGTGGCCTGGAAGTGAGTGATCGGCAGAGAGCGATTTGACTGGGGCACCGCTACACCGCGGGCCAGGGTGTATCCTGACCACAGCATAACTTAGGAACTGTTGTGAAGACAAAAATAAATGACTACAGACACACATATGCGGTCCGCAGCGTGATCTGTGAGATGGAATGCCACTGCAGTATGCCTCCCAATGGCCATAATGGACGTCGTCCAGGACACGAGGCAGAAACGAACATGCTTCTACCACATGGCGTAGTCCTTCATTATGGGGTGAACATTCGTTACTTTACAATCAAAACGACCATGAACATGTCAACCTGCGTGTTATTACCATCTGAAGGCTCCACTGTATACACAGCTCTTGTCAATGCTGGCCTATCTCCGCGTCTCTTCCTCGAAGTTGAAAAAGAACGACTGCTTGAGTGGAAGAAGAAATGGGAGGAGGAGGAGAGGAAGCGCGTGTCACTAGAGGACAAGCTGAAGAAACTTCAATTTCCGCAAATTTCCGCCCCAGACAAGGGCATACCGGAAATTATCCAGCTTATGAATACGCTGAAAAAAGCCAGCAAGGAAGCCGATGAAATCCAGGTCAGGTTACTACAGGAGCAAAGCGAGAGAGAAAAAGTCCAGCAAGAACGCTCCAAGCTTGAAGATGCGGTTCAAAAGCTGCAGCAAGGTCGCAGCTCATATCAGCTGCTGCTGCTGAAGCGAGAGATTGAGAATAAGGCCCTGAGGAACGAGCTGCAGGCCCTGAAGACCAAGTTCAACGACCAAACAGTCCTTCTTAACGACTGCACACGGAAGCTACAGGGTGCACAGGGATTCCCGAGCAAAGTCGATACGCTCTTTAAATCGGAAGTCATCAGACTGGTCGACGAACTCAACCAAGAGATCATGCAGACGGCAGCTTTCATTTCGGATTCCTTCGATTTCGCTCACAAGCCTGAACACAGAGCCAAGTTCAAGGACGCCAACACGCGAACCAGTGAGTTAATTGGACCAGCCATGCTGTCGCTCCTGGGTACCGTGCAGCACAAGGAAGATCCTCTCTTGATCCAAATCGCACTGCAGGCCGCCATAGTCGAGTTCTGTCGTTGGATCATAATGACCTGGGACTTTGATGGCTTGGAGGCTGAGCAACCACTGACAGAGATCTATACCGAGGTCCGGGAGACAGGTAAGGGTTGATTTGTACCTAAATAAGTGAACGTACTTGAGCGCATGACAGAAAGCCAGGAAGTCAGCGGCCGGTGGCGCGCTTTGACTCGATCTCATGCGCAGAGGGTTGCTCCAGACGTGCACTCGACAATGGTTGCGCATATCAACGAAACCCTCGTGAACGTGATGATTTCAGCTGGTTGTACCAAGGACTTCAAAGATGCATATCGCGAGTTCACTATAAAGTTCGGTGAACGTGTGTCGAACATCGTCCGTATGGCAGTAAGGCTTAACAGGGCCATGGGCGAAGAAGTCACGTCAGCAGATCTCTGGCCCATCCATGCTGCGGCCGGAGAGAGGTTTGACACGGAATCGATGAAGGACTTCGATGAGTGGAGTGGGGTGCAATCTGGCGTTGTTTTGTGTACGACTGCGCTGGGCTTGCAGATGTCAGAGAAGGTTGGGCATGAGGAGGACGCAGTGTACAAGACGTTAATACTGGTGAAACCCAAAGTTGCACTCGAAGCCATTGCAGAGGGAATGGTCTAGAGAGGGGCGGCTGAGGTGTCAAGACTTGAAGAGACTAGCTTATTTTCAAGATTGTTACCGTCTACATAATGTTTTGAAACTTGCTTCTTCGTCTGGTACCTTTCAGTTTCAACCTTATTTTCGGGCCGGATCCGGTATCTTCTTTTGACATACGCCCAACCCTCATATAAAATGGCACTCCACTCACAAAAGGCCAACCAAGCATTCACATTAATATTATGCCTCACCAGCATCCTCCAACCGTGCGACCTTGTCTGAGTCCACGACTACTATCTCTTACTAGTTCCCTGCATGCTCAGGAACACGATGTATTCTGGTGCTGTGAGCGACGTGAGTGGGAAGAGTGCTGGGGATGCGTTAGTGTTTTGCTTTTCTTTTGTTGAGGGTAAGAGTACTGATATGCGCCGCGCAGGATCATCTTTTCATCCACACGCCTTTCCCAAGGTGTTTAGGTGTTATCGCATACGTCCCCTCCTTCCCCTCCTCCTCCATTTCCTTCACCCTTCCGCCACCTCACCCTTCCCAACAAAGCTCGACACCAAGACACCCACTAACCAACCTCATAAGCTGCAAATAAATCCTTGACGAAATGGTACTCTCCAACGTCGTCTTTTTCCAAATTACAGCTATACCCGCCTCTTCACTTGAGTCACACTCCACCTGCGTTTGCGCATGCGGGCATGAGACTCCTAGTAGGGAGGTTATTGCTGTGTCTGCTAGTGCGTCCAAGGGTACAAGCGTTATTGCTTCGTGTGGAACAGATGTGACTGGGAGTGGGACATCAAACCGTGCTGGGGCATCGAACGGTACTGGATCCACCCATGAACGAGCCTCACTCACGGAAGAAAATGAGAAAATTCGCGATCATCAGCGTACAGGGACATGCAGCTGCTATGACGCACTGCCCAGTTGGGGTGGATGATACGGAGAGGGTTGCGAGCGATACGTGAGTTTTTGTTTTTGTTTTTCTGTGGTGGGCAATACTGATGTGCACGCACGCAATCCCGACACGCAAATCCGAATACATTCAAGTTTCACGCATACATGCATGCAAATCTTGACACCCTCATGCAAATCCTTCGCGCAGGCAGCCAACCTAAATTCGAAGCCCTCCATTCATTGTAGGAAGAGACAAAAAGGATGTCGTCAAAGGCGTTTTGCAAAAGGTGATTGTTCTTTGTTCTTTTTGGTATTTGTATTGTTGTTGATTGGTCGTTTCTTTGGTTGTGTTAATTATCTCTTGTGTCTCGACCAACCGTCCTCTACGTCAAACTGAAGTTATAACCCCAACCCCACGCATTCGAGAAACTCTTGTATAATCAAACAGGCTGGCAGAGCAAAGTCGTGCTTATTCAGGTATGTCTAGTCATTCGGTTTGCAATTCACGAGAACATCATACGGTTACATACGCAATGGTTAACTCCAAAACATATGCATAATTCAAATTTTGACGAACATGAACTGATAAATGCCTCTTTGCAGGCGTGCACCTTTGATCATCTCTTTATGTATGTAATTCGTGATTTGTGTCCTATTTGATTCTTTCCAAATCACACCTAATGCTTTTCTACACACCGAACACCCGCAACGCCACTCCCAACCACCACCAAACCTTCAGAAAGGACGAATTCTACGTGCTGTTGAGCTCTGCAGACCCCGGAGTGATTACACCTCAGGGACGGAATCAACACCTCCATGGAGTCCGTGATCACGCAAGAGCACATGAAGCGCCCGCGGCTCGTTTTAAGGGGATCGGCCAACATATGGCTGATGCGCTCCTGGTGAACCCTTGAGATCTTGGAGTGCGTAGGGTTGCGTAGTATGTAGCAGCTGCGATGAATCGCGGGTTGGCTCTGTTAGAGCAGGAGAAAGCTTCAAGGCACGCTGCGTTATACAACGTCGTGGCGGCTCACACCTCTCACAGGTAGACTGCAGTCCTTGCCGGGATACTGCTCTAGCAGGTCAATGCCCAAAACACCATATGCCAGAGCCCATACATCCCCAAAGACAAGCACAAGGAGCTGTGTGACAACGCCCGGAAGCGTTTCTTCTTGAACGTGAGTGGTGGATGAGGGATATGGTACCGACGAAGACATCCCTGCTCCTATTCCCGCCTCCCTCGATTGACAAAGCCGCAAAGGGGACCCTGCTCTCTGCAATGCTCGTTGACGATACGAAGGAGCACGGCGACGTCGAGGTCGCGGTGTACCCAGAAGTTATTCTCACGACTGCCATTAGACATGGCAGCCAAGCAAACGCTTGCAGTTAGCAGATAACGTCAGGGGAGGAGTCGAAGAGGTATTTGTGAGTCACGGCATAGAACATGTTTCACCTTGAGATGCTGTCGTGGAATAGGTATCGAGAACATTGATCTGCTCGTGCCTTAGAGTTTCTATAGACCAATGGTTATTTTTTGGTCAATGCTGGGAATCTGGAGCAAAGCGAGCTCGATCGGTTCTTTTCTTGCCTTGCTATTCAGGACAGGGCCTTCTCGGTTTATAGGAATAACATATGTCAAATACTCGAGTAACTAATGATGTTGCAAAGACTTCTGAGCGTAGATATATAGGATGCTTGGGGTATGCCATACAAAATAAATGCGATATCAAGGTAATCTCACAACAGCCTACGATAAGTACACCGGTGGGATAAATCAACAACTTGGAAACCTATACCTGACGAAAGCAACACAACATAGTAGAACTACACACCAATATGAATGAAAACCATCCTCTGCTCGAGCGGCACTTTCGTCTTCACGGCGTGTGTAGCACGGTTGAGTGCCCAGGCCGCCTTCGTGCAGTCCATGACACCACCGTCCTCCAAATCCTTGAACATATTCTTGTAGAAAGCTTCGACAACATGTTTTGCGACAGCGTCGTCGACCTCCCACAGTGTGCCAATGACGCTCTTGAACCCTGAAAATTGCAATCCAGCTGCGAGGTGAATGACTTCGTCGGGCATCTCTTCATCGCCCACGGCGGTATAACTCGCTGATAAGAACGCGAACTCGGCATGCGGAATATCTTTCTCCATGATATCAAGCAGCGTCAGAGGTTGGTCTCTCATGGCGAAACGTGAATAGTAAGGCTGCTCGCGGTCCCGCTTCTCATAACAGGCTAGGTGCACCCAGGTGTTCTCTTGTAATGCTTGGAGTGCACCTGCTCGTGTGGCTGCATCGCCAGAGATAGTGGAACAATTGGCCGTCGCAGGGACGAGCTTCTGGACAAGCTCGAGCTCACCGTCGACACCCAAGAGTGTCTTGCCTTTCCCTGCACCCGGTTGACTTTGTCCGATTGCAGCGAATGACGGAGTCACACGTTTCTTCATCATCTGCCTAGATCTGATCAGAGCCGAAAGTGTCGGCGTATAAGAACAGATGTAGACGTCCTCCAGGCATAGTTCACGCCGTCCATCTGCCTTTGTTAGAGAAGTATGAGCTGCATGGAGAGGAATGGACATGAAAGCTGCAGTTGGACACAGCCAGATGCGAGAGCCATGTTTTAATTTGAGGTCATGCTCGAGTACATTGACGATAGGTAGCATGACCTCGTACCATACGGTCCGCAAGAGGACTATTAGATCATTCCGCGGCACCTTTGGGCCCATAATAGATGCGTGTCGTATTGCCCTGGTACAGCGATCCTTGAGATTCCTCAGATCTGCGAGAGCAACAGATGGCAAGGGAACATGATGGGGCTCTCCTGACATCGGGACGATGAGGGCACTGCATGAATATTGACTCGCGATGAAGATGATAACTGGACCATGACACGCTGCGGCTTGCAAGTCTTCGTATGAAGGCGGGAGCAGGAACCGCGAGAAACATTGAATATTGCGGATTTCAGCTACAACTGCTCCCCACTGCTCCTGAAGTTTTCTGTACTGTATCGCTGCTTGATCAACAACAGCTCGGTCAGCGCTGCCGGCAGAACCTTGAGCATCAGACAGGTACTTTTTGATGTCTGAGAGCCTGCGAGCTAGTTCCGGGCTTGCAAGCTTCAGATCTTCCAGCGGAGTCCTGAGTCGAGAGGCCAGCGACCACTGCCGGCCACGGCCCTGCTCCACGAGTTCGACTGCCTGTCGTAGATTTCCACGACGTGTAGCACACGAGGCTGCATCTATTGGCAGCGATTGCGCACCACAAAAAGCGGTTGCAGCCTCATGGCGGGAGATAATCGATGACTGCGTCATCACATGGTTGTCGAATAGCTCCAAGGACATTTGGTATGCTTCGAGGTCAGAGTCATGTTGATATACCTCAGCCTCTTCAACCCAGTGCAGAGCTGTTTCCAGTCGACACGGAAAGCCTTGAGTGGGGTATCTCGATGCCAGTCTGAAGTTCTCTACAGCCAGCGACAGATCGGCGAGGTTGTGTTGCACTCGGTAACGAGACAGGTAGGCATTCTTCAGCCACGTGTAACTGAAATACTTGTCAGGGTGCAATGAAGGAAAAGCCACCAAGGACTCTTGGCAGAGTTGGATGGCCTGCTCGACATCTTCATTCTTCCGAGTATGCATGAAGTGAGAGCAGAGGGCCGAGATCAAATTGTGAAGAATTTTGTGGCACTCTGGATCAACATGCTGTCTTAACCGAAGCGATTCGCGATAAAGATCAATGGCCTCGTTGATATCCTCGCTGGTTTTCAATTTGTCAGATCTAATTTTGAGCGCGAGGGTAAGGTTGTTGAGCGTGGCGTCACAACGTGGATGCCCAGGGGGACATAATATCAGTGCCTCGCGATGGAGGCTGATTCCTCTGTTTATGTCGTCAATGTCACCACGTCCGTTGAAACGGGTGAGGAGAGCGCCCCCTAGGTTGTTCAACGAGTAATCACGAGATTTGTGCCCAACACGGCGCAGGCGCAGTGTTTCTTCGTACAAAGAGATAGCCTCATCGAGGTTATGAGAGATGCCTAGATGATCAAAGCGAGACCGGAGTGAATAAGCCAAGTTATTCAGGTAGGAATCGCGTTCAGAATGTCCTTCAGGGCATAGCGAAACAGCTTCACGACGACATTGTATGCACTCGTCTAGATCAACAATGCTGCCGCGTTGTCGAAAGCGTATTATGAGAGCACATGCAAGCTTGTCAAGGGCTCTGGGACGGTCCTGATGGCCCGGAGGACAGAGCTGGAGCACGACTCGCCGAAAGTGGAGGCCTTCATCGGATGCGTCTATTGGAAGATTGTTGCATTCAAAGATCACATAATCAACACCATCTGCCCCTGCCGCGATGCTACGAAGGTAGGAGCCCTCTGGATAGAGAGGCAGCAGATTGAAGCACAGTTGTGCGGATTCCTGGATATAGATGGCGATGTGCTCCTTGCGGTAGCGCCGGATCAACGCTTTAAGGAGGTGATAGAAGGATAATGGATGATCAAGGTGGCCCTGCGGACGCAATTCAAGGGCTTCGTAGAAGAGATCAGTGATAGAATGAATGTCTTCAAAATCGTCTCGAATGTAGCCCTGAAGGCGGGAACACGCGAGGTTGGTGAGAGCCGCTGCACGGTCAAGATGGCCGACCGGACACCGGTCCAGAACCAACTGAAAATGCTCCACAGCATCTACAAGGTGAGAGACTGTCTCGCTTATCACATATGTGGCAAGTCGCGCGTGGCCCGCATCGACGTGTCGAGCAATCTCACATTCAACAATAGACTACAGTTGGTGTTTCCGTCAACATAAGCCAACAGCACAGAAGCTGGTGTCACTCACATCAAACAGTGCGCCGTCCTGATGGTCAGAAACATGTACGACAGCAGCCTTCAGTATGAGAGAAGGATGGACACCATCGACCGGTGGGAAGGAAATCTCTGCAACATGTTAATAGGTATTCATGAGAGAGAAGCAAATCACTTACCGAAAGGCTTGTCTCCAGAATCGAGCAGGTCCTTCCATGGTGTTTCAAATTGTCCGATGACTTCACCATTGCCTAGCATTCGATCGGCCTCAAAGGATGCCCTGATTTCCACTAATAATTCGGGTGACTCGTGTGACGATCTACAAACGGATAATCAGTCCTCACATCGCATCCAAAAGTCTCCACTTTACAGGGTCACAGCCTCAGTGTCGTCCCACACTATAGATTTGTCGGATGCTAAGACTCTGATGGTAGATTTCCAACATTGAGTCGAGTCCACATTGATGGATACGTAAATGCCTGCAGGAATGCGCTCAGAAGGGACTTGGAGATTGTTTCCGCCGATGACTGTGGATAGAGCGTGAGGATCGCAAAGCAGATGCGAAGATATGGAGTGAGTGACACACCTTCAAGTCTGATATACCGGCCTTCTAAATTACCAGACATGATGGTGCGATGAAGCGAAACAACAAGGATCGAGGATAGGCTGAGTGGTAGGTGGAGAAGATGGGGGTTAGAGATATCGCGGTTGTGAGTGAAGCTTGGTGGGGAAGTTGAATGTCCACGTGTATTTCTATGTTGAGGTCAGTTCGGCAGACTTGCGATAGACGCTGGTAGCCTGGTATGATTGCACTAAATTTCTTCTCGAGTATTTTAACTTCGCTTCCTGGCACAAATGCAGGTCAGCAACATTTACTATTCATCTGAGCCCAGAAGTGTCTCATTGATTGTATACACTACACAAGTGCAGTACGTGGATCTGTTCGTTGCCGGAAGTCGAGTAAGTACTAGTGCGGGCAGCTATGTGACACATGGTCAAGACAAGGTGGACGCAGTGACAAAGGCCGTAGAGGATATGGACATAGTCATCAAAGAGGCAGTATAAGGAGATGCTTGATTGTCTGATCCTCATGCGGGATGTGTTTGTGTGTCGAGAACTAGCGAACTTGGACGGTAACAATGAAGAGAGCTAGAAACAAATATGAAATACGTATGCTGCACCTGTAGTAAAACTAATGATCATTGGCGTGTGGGAGGGATGTACAGCAAAGAAAGAGCACGAGACGAGCCAACAACGGAAGTAGGTTTATCCGTACGCTTGTTGTACCTGGTGTGGCAGTATTGGTATCAGGAGCAGGAGGTGTCGTGGACGTCGGTGCGGCACCATGCTGGGATTGCGATGGTAATGACTGAGCCTGGCCTTGTGATTGGCCGTGTGGCTGCTGTGTTTGTGTTACCGTCCGTGGAGCAGCGACTACTAGTGTCTATATAGAAATCATCGAACTCCAGTTACTGGAAATAAACCCGAATAGATATATACCTGTTTGTCCCGCGTTGCAGCAACTTCGACGACACGAGAGAAAACAGATCGCCTTGGACGCTGCTGGAGTTCGGTTGCTTCATGAATATTAGAGGGAGTGCGGCGGAATAACGTTGAAAGGCGGGCAACGAGCACACTTGCATTCCCAAAAGAAGGTGCGAGAGGGCGGCGGTGACGGGGATTGTGGCGGGGATGGGCAGAGGAACGGTTACCGTTTGTTGCGGAGGACTGAGATCAAGAGGTCAGAACAAGAACTGGTCTAGAAACGCTACTAGTGACCCACATGGTTATATCGCACATTAGTACTATCAAAAAAGCCAGATTGATAATCCTCTTCGTCACGTGTGGTATCGGTCTAGAAAGCTGATGCTTACAGCAATAGAACAGGCCGAGAAATACGCCACGTACGTCTATCAACTCCACGGCCTGCGAGGAAATTAGCATTGTGTTACCAAAGAATCCCGGGATTTAAACGCACATCAGGAATGGGCAGTACTAATACTAGGTCTTTGAGACCAGCTTCTTTGAGGACGGCGAGAACGTCCCAGACGTACACATTGTTGTTCTCGCCACCAGTGACTAGCAACTCTCCATCAGCTGAAAAGGCTGCACATTCCACAGTAGTACGGTGTTTGTGCTGAAGGGGTGGTCCAACTGGGAGGTTTGTGTCGAGATTCCACAGACGCGATGTTTTATCATCCGACACACTTGCAAGGAGACGGTTGTTCTGAAACAAGGAGATGGCGCGGACGACTTTTGTGTGACCTTCAAGAATGGCGGTCTGCTGCCAACTTGAAGTGGTTGTGTCGAATATCCTGATCGGGCCACGAGAGGCAGAGATAAGTCTCTTTCCGTTCGACGCCCATGCTAAACTGAAAACTGTTTGATCGTGTTCAAGTGTGTCAAGCAGGTTGCCCGTCTTGACATCCCAGATTTTTACTGCATGCTGGTTGTGTCCTCCTGTGGCAAATTTTGTTTCATCGGGCGAGTACATCACCACATGGACAGACTCGTGCCCAGTCTTGATTGGACCGATGATGGTCTCTTCGCTATTGATATTCCATACTCTTGCTGTCCCGTCCCATGACCCGCTCACGACCCGCTCACGATCGGCACTCCAGCACACTGACAGTACAGCCGTAGTGTGCCCTGTCAATTTAGCGATGACCTTCCCCGTCTCGACGTCCCACAACCTCACTGTCCCGTCTGTGCTTCCACTTGCAACAGGACCACCGGTCGGAGACAATGCTATCGTGCACACCGCCTTCTTCTCCCCCTCATCTCGCCAGTCCTCCCCAATCTGTGTCCCGCTCTCCAGGTCCCATAGTCGGAGTGAGCCGTCCCATGAACCTGTAATGATACGTCGTCCCCCAGGCAGGTGCACAGCACCTCTTACCCAGTCAGTATGGCCTTGCAACTTTTGACGGGGTACAACTACTTGTGTCTCGCTGGTCGAGGAAGACATGATCGGCACTCGGAGTCTCAATTGCGACAGATTCTGGACTGCGGTATGCGGGAAAAGCAGCCCAAGGTGCTGGAATTAGAAGCTCCGGGTTGTCCGGCGAAGGCAAAGATTGCTGGTGAGTTCGACGGACCGTTCTTATTTCACATCAATGCTTGTCAGGAGCGTACGACGCATAATTCGTGAGACATATTACTTACAGGAATTCAGTCCTAACTAACAGAACGGCTTCGGATCTTATGTAGGTACTGCTGAGCACGTGCTTTGCGGGAATCCAAAGTCGCTGGTAAGCAAACGGCCAGCTTCACTTTGCAGAATAGTATAGCATATTACTCACGAGAAACACCGTATAGACAAACTCACACCGATATACTGCAATCACAAATGCAGGGTGTTGACTGTTGGCTGAGCTGAGACGGTAGGAATAGTGAAAGATGCCACCCGTTCGAGTCGTCTTTTAAGGTACGTGCCATGTAGTATTAACGTGTTTGTATCACAGCTAGTAAGCGCCCAGATCTGATACCGGCAGCGCCGGCATATGCATCTTCCCATACTGAAGGTGCTACGTCGTCGGTTGTACATTGTAGGAGAAGTGTACGGACCCTGGAATGACACGCTTGACATTTGCATGCTTCGAAAATCGAACACTTCAGTCGGCACAGCAAAAACCAGGCCTGAGGAGATTGGTTAATTGATCACTAAGTCGATCCAGGCTTGGCCGCTTTTGCAGTTACAGATGAGAGAGGTATATGCGAGAGCAAGATGACCACACCGCCAGAGTATCAAGGTAATATCTACAACGGCTTGATGTACAGTGAGGGTATAGAATCCATGATCAATAGCTCGTAAAACTATAGCAGGCGGCAGCAATACAACATAGCAGAACTACACACCAATGTGAATGAAAACTATCCTCTGCTCAAGCGGAACTTTCGTCCTCACGGCGTTGGTAGCCCGGTTGAGTGCCCAGGCCGCCTTCGTACAGTCCATCACACCATCCTTGAACATCTTCTCGTAGAAAGCTTCCACAACATGTTTTGCGACAGCGTCATCGACCACCCACAGCGTGCCAATGACACTCTTGAACCCGGAAAACTGGAGTCCAGCTGCAAGGTGAATGACTTCGTCGGGTGTCTTCTCATCGCCAACAGCGGTATGACACGCCGACAAGAATGCGAACTCAGCGTGAGGAATGTCTTTCTCCATGATATCGAGCAACGTCAGAGGTTTGTCTCTCATGGCGAAACGTGAATAGTAAGGCTGCTCGCGGTCCTGCTTCCCATGACAAGCGAGGTGCACCCAAGTGTTGCGTTGCAAAGCATCGAGTGCACCTGCTCGCGTGGCATCATCGCCGGAGAGAGTGATGGGGTTGGCCGTCGTGGGAACGAGTTTGCGAATGAGCTCAAGCTCGCTATCGATAGTAAAGAGCGCCTTGCCTTGCCCTGCGCCCGGTTCACTTTGTCCGATTGCAACAAAGGACGGAGTCACACGTGTCTTCATCATCTGCCTAGATCTGATCAGAGCTGAAAGTGTCGGCGTGTAAGAACAGATGTAGACGTCCTCCAGGCATAGTTCCCGCCCACGTCCGTCTGCCTTCTTTCGAAAGGGGTGAGCTGCGTGGAGAGGAATGGAAGTGAAGGTTGCAGTTGGACACAGCCAGATTCGAGAGCCGTTCTTTACTTTGAGATCGCGTTGGAGAACGATGACGATGGGCAGCATGATCTCGTCCCATACTGCCTGCAAGAGGACTTGCAATTCCTTCCTCGTCTCCTCTGGGCGCATAAAAGATGCAACTCGTATCTCCCTCGCAAAGTCATTCTTGAGCTTCTCCAGATGTGTGAGAGTGATGCGCGGGAAGCTAACGTGGTGGGGCTCTCCTGCCGTCGGAACAATGATGGCGCTGCACGAGTATTGACTCGCAATGAGGATGATGACTGGGCCATGACGTGCTGCCGCTTGCAAGTCTTCATATGAAGGAGGGAGTAGGAACCGCGAGAAACCTTTAAGATTACGGATTTCATCTACCGCAGCTTCCCATTGCTCTGTAAGTCTCCTGTACTGTATTGCTGCCCGATCAGCAGCAGCTCGATCTGTGCTGACTGTGGAACCTTGAGCGTCAGAAAGACGTTTGTTGAGCTCCGAGAACTTGTGAGCAAGGTTGGCATTTATCGACTCGAGGTCTTCAAGTGGACTTCTCTCGAAAACAACGCCGTCCGGTGGCGGGCGTGACGCTCGGGTTTCTCCGTTTTCTTTGATGACGTGACCGACGAACGTCATTCGCTTCAGTCACGCTTCGACGGTGCTTTCCCCCCTTTCCTTGCAGGTCGGAGGCCCCCAGGAACCCGAGCTTTATGCGTATGTTTCCCGTTTCGAGACCGGTACTGACGAAGCCCCTCTTTTCTCTAGATCTCGGCGCTGGTCGCAGCTGCGTTGGAGCGCAAGCTCGTCTCCAACGCCACCGTCGTCGTCGACACGCTCCTTCCAGACTCTGCCACCCTCCTCCTTCCAGTGATCGCGGACGCATTCACGTCATCCTCGAACGACGAGTCCGATTCGGGCGCAGCCACCACCATCCCTGCTCCTCAGCAAGATTCCATTAGCGCGGGTGGCACATTTGCCCTGGTATTCGCGTTGATCTTCATCGGTCTCGTAATCACCTACCCCTGGTGGAGGCCAAAAATCCCGCTTGACTCATTCTGGAGCTGCTGTCCTTGCATTGTCCCCATTCATCGTGCGAAGGACCGCGACGACGGCTGCATGAATGACTGCGCCGAATTCATAGGGATGACCCCCACCACCACCACCACCACCACCACCACCACCACCACCACCACCACCAGCCACTCTCCTGCTCGCTGCACCCGCACTTTCACAGCAATGACAGACTCTCACGCCAACCGCGATTCGTTCTGGAGTGCTGATGCTGGCACGGATGAAAACAGACTGTCGCAGCAGTCTGCAGAGACCCTTGACGTCAGTGCTTGCACTGTCTGAGATGCAGCCAGCACCAGCACTGACCAGGGCCTCCCATTCCCGCTCCGTTTCAGACCAGACGGAGAGCCGGATGTCCAGTACATTCCTATGTGAGTTCTTTCGGTATTCCTCCATTGCCCAGTGGCTGACCTCAGATTTGTGAAAGCTGTGACATGAATGTCAAAGCACTGAAGTCACTGTGTGGCCAGTTTGGCCTCACCTCCATGGGCACCAAGAGTCTGCTTTGTGAACGCCTGGAGTTGTTCAGTCGCGAGCGTGATGCGTGGGACAGGTGCGTACAATGGTTCACTCTGAATGTAGTATTCAAATGAAAAGCTGATTTGTTCTCAAGGCTTCGGCTGGGTGCTCACAAGGCCCACAAAGGCCTGCAAGCGAGGCAGTCTACAGGCAAAGCGAAGGCGAGCCGCCCAAAACAGTCGATGCAGCATCGTGCTCAGTTGTTTGGCATGGCCACTTCAGACAGCACAACTGCCAGCATCAGCCGGTCAAAGGACACACGCACGGCAGCTGAAATCGCTGCACTGCTACCATGGGTAGGTTTTCGCACATACTTCCCTCCTTTCTGCATGGAACTGATACCTCGCCTCGCAGGCTGATGCCATTGATGCCAAGTACCCGTACCAGCCAACGGATGGCATGCTCCCACCACTGACAAGCAGCCTGCCTGCTCTGAGCACCACTAGTAGCAGTGCCACTCAGGCTGATGTGTCCCTGCAAGACGCCATTGTCCAGAATGTCAGCCACAGGCTTGTAGGCATCGTTCAAGATGCCTTACTTCAGCCAAGCACTGATGGGCCGCATGCAGGACACACTGAACTCGAGGTGGTGGTACCAGTTTGTGTCTGGATAACAGGAACTGACAATTCAGATATCTTTCAGCATCAGACCATCAGCACGGCCTCGACTGGCACCATCAGCATGCCGGAGACAAATACTGGCAAAACATGGACCCTCACTCTTGGTGATGGCACCGTGCTGCACCTGGCAGACAGCGACATCCCAGACCCCCCTGCTGTGAGCTTCGTCAATGACATTGCATGGCTCAATGGCATGTGGGACGACTGCACCCATCACTGGCGGGGCGACTCTGTCACCATGATCCAAGGACACCCGATCTCGCTTGACTTATGGCCTCAACTGTACAGGTATGGCCACGACAATCAGTGGAAGGGGACAAAGAGTAAGTGGATGGACTGGCATGTGAGTGGAGCTCTCGACTCTGTTTGATCACTCAAGTGATCTCTTTTTCTTGCCCAGAATGTTGTCGAGCGCTACCGGAAAGGCACCCCAGACGAGTTCTGGGCCGAATTCACCACCAATGGCAAACAGATGAAGTTCACCACCATCGTCCAGAAGCTATGTGAAGAACGTGTGCGAGTCCATGCTGCAGTTGCCGAGCGTGCACGCAGAGAATACAGTGACGAGTTTGCGGATCTTTTCACATACTGGAGGAGTGGAGAAGAGCACCTGATGACAAAACCATCAGCGATTGCAAAGAGGTATGAGGAACTGGCCGACCGTCACAATGATAGGACTGTAGTATAACTTGGTACGAACAATAAACTCTTTTGCTGGACTGTCCTCTCGTCCCTTGCATGCTTTTCTGTCTGTTAGGAGACTAGGGATTCGAAACCAGTCTGGGCTCGGATGAAAAGGGCGGCAACAGCTTCGACTTTAGGGGCTCTCACATCTCATCTTCAGACCACCACTGTCCACATCACCACATTCAAACACACTCAAGTATGTATGGTTTCAAACCCGAAAAACAATGAGAGGACAGCGCTGACATCTAGTATTAGCACATCCCACCATGACAACACCATTCAACCATGTGAGTACCAGAGAGACCAGCAGCAGCACCAATGCAAGTCCTGAGCCAGAGATCATGGATGTTGATATACACGAGTGCGACTTCATGCACTTTGTCCACATCGGCTTCGCCACATCAATCACGTATCTCGCGGAGCAACATGGGTTTCAAGAGATCATCATTCAGAACATCTACAAACAGTTAGAGACTTATGTGGAGGTGATGGACATTGTCGAGGCCATGCAGGATGCTGCTGAGGAGCGGGTGGTGGCTGAAATCTTGAAAAGACAGGAAGACGGGGTGGAAGAGGAAGATGAGGAAGATGAGGAAGATGAGGAAGACGAGGACGAGGTGAAGGAAGAGGATGGAATGAAAGAGAAGGAGGATGTGGTGAAAGAGGAAGACAGAGTGAAAGAGGAGGAGTAGACCTCAATAGAGCACTGTAAAATTAGGTGGTAGATCGGATAGATTGGGTTGTGGTTGGCTTCAAGTTGAATGAAGTCTGAAGACATGAAATTAGGTGGTAGATCAGATAGATTGGGTTGTGGTTGGTTCGATTTGAAGCTGGGGGGCTGCACAATGATGCTTGAGTTGATGAAGTCTGAGAGTGGGGGCATCATTCTTTATTAATATTCCTAAGGTAAACAAAGCTCAACCGCAATGACAGCATCGCCCACACTGGGGGCACTTGACTGTCGGACGTCTATTAGGGTTAAAAACTGTGTCCTTGGCTCAGTGGGATCATCATTGGACGAGATGAGATACTTGACAATTGTCATGTTCGTGAACTCCGTGCTCCATCCTCCCCATTCGCAGATTCGTCTGAGTGGCCAACGTCTCTCGACATGCAAGTACTGACAACCCCCCCTGCGGAACGAGTGAGTACCATATTGTTAAGACCGTACTCAAGGGGTATCGGATCCGAAGGGCTTGGCCTCAGCTCATGCGCTGTGCCCCTTACCCGAGTATGTGCCCTTAATTTCAGAATGAAGTCTGGATAGAATCCAATGAAGTCCGAAGGACTTCCGGAGGCTGGCTACTCTGGTTGAGTGCCGGAGGACTTCCGGATGAGCACGGGAAACTTCCGGAGGAGTACAGGAAACTCCAGAGGAGTTTCATCCGCTGCATTGGGTCTGAAGGTGAGACTTCCCAAGATAAGTTCCCTAGGTAGAAACAGATAGGAGAGACTGCAAAGGACAGAGTCCAAAGCAGGATAGGAGGAGTGGTCCGAAGGACAGGACATCCAGAGGTCCGAAGGTTACGACATCCGAAGGTTACGACATCCGAAGGTTACGACGTCCGAAGGTTACGACGTCCGAAGGTTACGACGTCCGAAGGTCAGGAGGACCGGAGGAGTGGACAGGATTCTAGGACAAGAGAAGGATGGCTACAACGGACAAGGTCCGGAGTAGAAACAGACAGAGGTAGACTACACTTAAGTAGAGACGGAGTTGACAGGGAGTAGACAGAAGTCTCGGAAAGACAGGAAGTGCCGGAAAGGCAAAAGTCCGGCTTAGGGAATCAATCCCTAAGCATGGATGGGGACGGAAGACAAATCCGGAGGACCGGAAAGTTGGCCTAGGGAAGGATTCCCTAGGCCTAAGGAAAGTCAATACTAAGATGGACCGAAGTCCAAGAACAGATGCAAGAGAGAGCAGAATCTAAGATGAGTGCAATCTAAGTTGAGTGCAATCTAAGATGAGTGGAATCTAAGTTGATATTCGAACTGAGGAAACTTTACAGGAGTTGTACAGAGGTTTATATACTGGAAGGGATCCGAGAGGATCAGTAAGCTGAAGACTAATGCTATGTATGAGCATGTGGAAACAGATTGGTAAGTATGAACGGAACATAAGTAAATGAACTCAGAGATGAACAAAGTACAAGGATCAATAAGCAAGACGGAAACACAGATAACCGAAGTCCGGAGTCAAGGGGATTACCATAAGGAGATAGACACTGATTTAAGGTTTGAGCTTCGGATATGAGTATAGGTCAGATCCGGAGGTCTGGAGATATTGAATGAGGCATCTGGATATCGGATGAGCGGATCCAGAGATCTAGGTGAAGACGGGACTAGGATATGAATCATGGATATAGTCCGATAGTCTAGGGAAGGTAAAGTCCCAGGTGGAATGAGCTCGGATCCGAGTGGACCAAGGGTGGATGAAGCAGGCTAAGCTGCGGAGGTCCGGAGGTATGGACATATGGATGTACGAAGGTGTACGGATCCAAACCGATAGTGGACTGGAGGTCTAGAGTCATGGATAAGGGTATGGAGGCATGGATAAGGGTCTGGAGGTCTGGATGTGCATCCGGAAGGCATCCGGAAAGCGTGGGAACATCATCGGACGTAGGTCCGGAATACGGGATATGACACATATGGAGCTGGATCGATGCTGATGTCCAATAGGTTGTTGCGGAAGAGCTTGAGAAATTGCTCCGAGGACTACAGAAATGCATCAATCATGTGTCTCGGGCTGGTTCATCCAAAGCAAGCATACCATAGGGCTATTTGCCTCAGCAATCTGGTTGCCTGAAGCCACCTTCCGGAAGAGATAGCCTGAGGTGATCTTCGACTCACGAAGCCAGGCAGACAGCGCCCTGACTGGGCAAAGGTGGGCTTCAGATGACGAAAGTGCCCAGAGGTTGAAGGGTTTGATGTCTATGTATCAGCGGGTGCAGAGGTTTGTCACAATCAACTAAATGTATGGTGTGGACAAGCATCACATACCTCCATTCTGATGAGTTTTGCGAAAGGGCAGGTGCAGCACCACCTCGTCAGGCTTGTCCTTATGAACATGGAGATCGTGCACCTGGATCTTGAGTACTTTGTCGAACCGCAGCATACACAAGAAGGCCACTGTATAGGCAGCATGCAGAAGCCGTCGTACTCGCCCACCACCCCATTGGCTGAGGCCACCCAAGCGTGTTTGTTCGCCAGGGCGGTATGCACGAACCATCCAGTTTTCAGGGAGGTGATTGTGATGGTACAGTTTTAACAAGATTTCCTGCAAGCATCGACTATCAGCCAGTCACCCAGGGTTTGGAAGCATCCGAAGACAGACTCACTGATGTAATAGCCCGTGCACTGTTGGCCACTTCACCTGCTTGCACCTGTGAGCAGGGTGGGACAGATCAGAGGGTCATATGATGACAGTGGAGATGGCTTTACCTTGCGCCTGCGGAGTGAGCACATGTAGGATGACACCTCGACCGAAATTGAAGGGTTTCCCACCATAATCCCCCCTCCAATGTCTGACTCGTGCCATGGCATGTTTCTGAGGCCACTGAGCCTTCCAAACGCATATGTCATTGACGCCCTCATCTTCTGGGCATGGCCATAGGTCCCGCGCTCCTGATTTGATGGTTTGTTAGTGCCATCGAGTTTAATCGAGTCGCACCTTCAGCAAGACATGTCATTGTCAGTACTGAATGGTTAGTCAACAGCGCATACACTCACGCATTTATTATCCACGCAACAATTAGCCATGGGGAGTCAGGCCTCGGCTTCTTGATGAAAAAATCCTCGTCTGGTCCAAGGAGATGGATGCCAATGAGAAACGAGAGGCACAAGTTCATCAACCTGTTGAGGGGTCCATGTAAAACTTGACGACAAGCACAAGAAAGACAGAGAACGGTCACATACCTCTTGTATTCATTGTCTGTGCCCTCCGTGACACCTTTCGAGGCCTCCATGAGTGTGGACTGCAACATTGCAAAGTCTGGGGCGTCAATTGAGGTGGCAGCAATGCCACCACCTTTGTTTCCTCCAGGTAGCAGGGTCTCTTGCTCTGCACAGACATCCTCCGCAATGTCATCCATCTCGGGGCTGCTAACAGTAGGAGACGGGAGTATGTTACACAGGCCCGGAAAGCACTGGATAGCATCAGGTGCTGCAGCCATTGTTGCTGGTGGGACGTTCGAGTTCGAGTTCTGTTAGTTATGGTTGAAGGTGAAGACAGAGAGCTCACCATGAGGAGGCCCCCTCTGAGTTTCGACGACTCAGATGATTAGTAATTAAACGGACCCCGTGACACCATGCCTCGTCGAGTTTCAAGTCCCCAGCATGGGCAGGGGATGGCAGCCTTGCAGGAAGTGAGAACACTATAAATAAAGTTGAGAAAAACACAGTCCTGCTGTTCAGAACCAAGGGACTGACTTGGCGAGCACAGGGACCGTCTTTTTTCAAACCGACAGGCCATAGTCCAACCATCCCCCCTTGAGTGTTGCAGGGAGTCGTGGTAGGAAACCAGATGTTTCTCAGGCGAAAAAAGACGTTTGTAGCCAGCGTGACACCACCAGTCGATCTTCGGATCACTGAGGGCTTCAAGAACGGTGAGGTGACAGCATGCCATTCTGCCTGGTGGTCGTTAAGTTGTTTGAGTCAGGTAGGGATCAGTGGCAGCCAAGATCGAAGCATCATACCTTCGATGCATCGCGGTAGCAACGCTGCCGCTGGAATTGGCCAAAGTTCGCAATGCGGAGCAGATCACCATGTGCTGGTGGAGGATCTGCGCTCGAAAGAAAGAATACCTGAGCAAAGTTTAGCGGCAGCGAGCAACTGACGGCATGGGCAATACCTCACGTACTATATAGCCTTCTTCATTCTTCAGCAGCCAGGCTCCATCCTTGTGTCCTCCTCATTTGTTCCTCCCTCCAATTGCCAACTGTCCTTTTGCTGAGAGCTCCCCCTCCTTTGTGTTTCTGAACGGCAAAAGCACTATGCCACCAGTGAGTGGTCCGAATTGCTATTCCTTTGCGTTCCTTCACATCCGTGATGCCCGCGACATATCCTGTTGCTTGCGGCTATTATGAGTCGGTGCGATCCCCGGTGCTTGGTGCTTAGGCACGCACCTTCATTCTTGTTTTGTCTCTCCCCCAAAGCCCTCTCATTTTTCGGCGCGGGATCAAAGCGTGTCTGTAGGCAAAGGGTCGACGGAGGTTTGGGCTGGGAACCCAGGGGTACTCGTTGAGCTGACGGCTCGTTAATACAGATCGTCAATCGAAAGAGGATGAGGGCATTGGTCACAAACGGTCACGACGTGACCATTCGTGACCCGACCGTCGTTTTTCAGGTTTGAAACCATACTTCTCAAGCGAGAGGCCAGGGACCATTTGTCACGAGTTCCAAATACAAACCATTATTCTTTCTTAAACACTCGTAAAACTCCTAATAAGCGCCCAGAACAAGCGCCGAAACCAGCGTCTGTACCAATAACCTTCACAAACCCTAAACCGAATTCCTCTATTCCATTAGCGCCCACTACTCAGATATCTCCGATAACAGAAGACGATGACGTATTCCATGATTGCAATTAGATAAGATAAGATTAGATAGTATCACGTGACTCAGTTCTAGAACATTCTATTATAAAACATCGTACGATTCCTTTTCTATTTAATGATTGGTTAGTTAGTTCATACTCAGATTCAGTCTCCGTTTCAATATATGTATATAGGTAGCTCGTTGTAGTCAGTAGTTCTTCAGTTCAAACCTCTTGTGTATTAGCTCATTGCTAGCAATCCAAGACGTACCTGCTATCCTCTTTCCTTGTTGTGATAACCTTGTTTGAGTCCTAGTCTCTGCCCCTGCGTTAATTCGTTATAAGGGTTGTGACACCATTGCTGGCCACGGCCCTGCTCAACAAGTTCAATTGCATTTCGTAGATTGTCAAGGTGCATGGCACATGCTGCCACATCCACAGGCAATGTTCTGGTATGACGAAAAGCAGAAGTAGCTTTGTGCCATGCAACAATCAAAGACCGTGTTGCCAAATGTCTGCCAAGAAGCTTGAAAAAAAATTTGTAGGCTTCTAATGCAGATGTATGATTGTGTCTCTCTGATGCAGTGACCCATTCCTGGGCTGCTAAAATGCAGTATGGAAAGCCCTGAGTAGGGTGTCTTGACGCCAGTCTGAAGTTATCTACAGCAAGCGACAAATTGGCGAGGTTGTGTTGCACTCTGTAATAAGACAAATAGGCTGCCTGCAACCACACGTAGCTGAAAAATCTGTCTGGGTGCAGTGAAGGCAAAACCTCCAATGACTCTTGGCACAGGCGAATGGCCTCCTCGATATCTTCATTCTTCTGAGTTTTTATGAAATGTAAACAAAGCACCGAGCTCAAGTTGTAAAGAGTTGTATGGCGTAGTGGATGGCCATGCTGCCTTAAGTGAAGTGAATCCCGGAAGAGGTCGATGGACTCGTTGAGATCCTCACTGGTATCCAATTCGACATATCTGGCTCGCAGTACGCCAGCAAGGTTATTAAGCGTAGAATCACGATATGGATTCCCAGGTGGGCGCAACGTCAGTGCCTCACACCGGAGGCTCATGGACCTGGTGACGTCATTAGCATCACCGCATTGGTGGAAACGGGCGAGGAGGGCAGCTCCTAGGTTGTCCAACGAGAAATCACGAATTTTGTGCCCGACAGGGCGTGAGCGCAGAGCTTCTTCGTGCAAAGAGATGGCCTCATTGAGGTCATGAGAGTTGCCTTGGTAATCGAAGCGGAATTTGAGTGACAAGGCCAAGTTATTCAGGTAGGTCTCGCGTTCAGAATGTTCCTCTGGAAACAGAGAAACGGCTTCACGACAACATTGTATGCACTCGTCTAGATCATCAATGCTACCATGTTGTTGGAAGCGTCGTTCTACTGCCTGTGCAAGCTCGTGAAGGGCTGTGGGACGGTGTTCGTTTCCCAGAGGACAGAGTTCGAGCACGACTCATCGAAGGTGGATGCCTTCATCCGATGCGTCAGTTGGAAGATCGTTGCATTCCCAGATCACATAATCGACGCCATCTGCCCCTGTCGCGATGCTACGAAGGTAGGAGCCCTCTGGACAGAGGTTCAATAGCTTGCAGGACAGTTGTGCGGACTCGTGAATATAAACAGCAGTGTGCTCCTTGCGGTAGCGCCAGGTCAGCGCTTCAGTGAGGTGATAGATAGATAGTGGATGATCGAGGTGGCCCTGCGGACGCAACGCAAGGGCTTCGCGGAAGAGAGAAGTGATAGAGTTGATGTCTTGAAGATCGTTTTGAATATAGCCTCGAAGACGGGCCCATGCGAGGTTGGTGAGAGCTGCTGCATAGTCAGAATGGCTGACTGGGCACTGGTCCAGAACCAACTGAAAATGCTCTACAGCATCGTTCAGGTAAGAGATCCACTTCAATGTGCGTGTCACATATTCGGTGAGTTGTGCGTGGCCTGCATCTGTGTCTCGAGCAATCTCGCAGTCGACAATGAACTGCAATTAGCGTTTGGTTAGCAAAAGCCCAACAACAACAAAGGCAAAGGCCGGCATGACTCACATCAAACGATACACCATCCTGACTGTCGCGAGCATGCAAAACAGTGGCCTTTAGTGTGAGGGAAGGGCGGACACCACGAACGCGTGGGAAGGACAGAACTGCCAGATGTTAGTATATATGCATGAATGGAAGCAGGTTACTCACCGAAGGGTTCATTTCCACGATCAAGTAGCTCATCCCATGATATTTCTAGTTTTCCAATGACTTCCCCATTGCCTAGCATTCGATCGAGCTCGAAGGATGCCCACAGGACCAGTGTTAATTTGGGTGATGCGTCGAGCGTTCTACAAATAGAAGATCAGTCCTCGAATCGCGTTTGAAAGTCTCCATGGGACTTTACAGTGTCACGGTCTCGGCCCACGCCACAGATTCGTCTGATGATAGGACTCCGGTGGTTGATTTCCATGGTCTCCTGGGATCAACATTGAGGGACATGTAAATGCCTGCAGGAATGCGTTTGGAAGGGACTTTGAGATTTTTACCGCTGATGACTGTAAGTGGAACGAGATAACCACACCAAACACTAAGATGATACGGAGTGACCTACCTTCAAGTCTGATAGATTGGCCTTCCCAGCTTCTAGGCGTAATGGCAGGATGAAACGAACGACGAACGACACGGAGCATTGGAGATTGAGTGGTGTGCAGAATGAGTGGTAGGAGAAGACAGGGGGTAGAGATATGGGAACTGTGGGTAAAATTCAGGTGAGAGGGGCCGAAGGAGAAGATGGGAGTGGGGATATGGGACTATGATTCAAGTTCAGGTGAGAGGGAGAGAATGAGGTTGAGGGTTAACGTTCAGGTCATTCTGCACGTGTATGAAGTTCCATGTTGTTACTCAAAGGGCTGTTCGGCACGATGCCATAGCAGGCGCTTGTATGATTTCACTAAGCGCTGAGACTAAAAGAGCCTGTACTGCAGAGGTGGGCACTGGGCATGGTCAATCGACAGCGAAAGTAGCATACCAAGGTTTGCGAACCTTGCTACTGTCATCCTATAGGTTATACTTGGCTTTTATCAGACGTAAAACTCATAGTGCAAACAATATTGCCAATTTGCAAACCACTGAAAATGACGCAGAAAGAAAAGTCGCCGCCATCAATATTGTGCATACTATGGGGAGGATGTTCAAATACTTTGTGAAAACAGAAATTCAAGCCTAGGTAGTACATACACGGCACATGGCGGGACGTACTCGAGCTCGTGAAGAAGGTGAATTCATGACGGTGAGTCCAGCGGACTATGTGTATGAAAACCCAGATCAATAATAAAATAATAAAACACTCGCGCCCACGCGTTGACAGTTGACCGTCACGTGAGTGTCGACCTATCTTCAACCAAGTCTCCAGAAGTCTAGCTTACATTGATATACAGTTCCCCATCCATCCCCGCAGCACTACCGCAGCTCTCGACCCCCCAGAATACTCATATTCAACACCAACAGCCCTCAGCGACAGCCGTAACCAAATCATCATGCTGACAGTAGACACAATATCAGCAAACGCCGCTATCAGTCGTTTAGCATCTGAATCAAACATCTCAACGCACATTCACGGGGTCATCGAGCCACTCAAGTTTAAATTCATCGAAGCAGACCGCCAGCGCAGTACGTACATACTATCATGATTTACATGCCTGCATTGCACCGCACATCGACAATATCCCATCCCAACGGAAGCACTCGTTCTTATGCGAGCGACCCCGTCTATCCGAAGCAAAATCCGCCGCTGCCATTATTAATTGCGATTGAAATTGACATATTGTATTTCACCACACATGGTAATCCTTAAGAGCTCAAACTAAATTTTGGACTTGTCCTCGCCTCCATTAATAGCTCAACAAACCATGAAAGCACACGGGGACACAAAGGAATCAGACGGTAATGATGTGGCGTATCTGAATCATCGACATCACTTTGTATGAGGACTCGTATCTCCACTGCCGCTGTGACAGAATATGACTGACCACAGGATAAACGAGGGACCTTAATGCGAAGACAAATAAATTGACTACATGCCTGCCTGTGCGCGGTCCGCAGTGTGATCTGCGATGTGGAATGCCACCACGAAGTGCCTCCGAGTGGCCATAATGGACGTCGTACAGGACATGAGGCAGAAATGAACATGCTTCTACCACATAGCATAATCCTTCAAGATAGGGTAAACATTCGTCACTTTGCAACCAAAATGACCACGAACATCTGAAGGCTCCAATGTAGCCATAGCTCTCAATGCCAACTTATCTCCATGTTTCTTTCTTGAAATTGGGCGGAAGAACAATCACTTGAGTGGAAGAAGAAATGGGAGGACGAGAAGAGGAAGCACATGTCACTAGATGACAAGCTGAAGAAACTTGAGCTGGAGCAGCGAGTTTCGGTTCAAGAGAAGAGCATATCAGAAACTATCCGGCCTATGAACACACTGAAACAAGCCAGCAAGGACTCGGGGCCAATGAAATCCAGGTCAGGTGACCACAGGAGCAAAGCTAGAAATAAAAGATCCAGCAAGGACGCTCCAAGCTTGAAGATGGGGTTCAAAAACTGCAGCCAGATCTCGGCTCATACCAACAGCAATTGCTGATGCGAGACTAAGAAGATGGCCCTGAGGAATGAGCTGCAACCCTACAGACCAAGTTCAACGATCAAACCATCCTTAACGACTCCATACGGAATCTAGTAGCAGGGTGCACAGGGATTGCCGAACAAAGCCGATACGCTCTTAAAAGCGGAAGTCACATCAGACTGGTCGACAACTCAACCGAGAGATCATGCAGACGGAAGCTTTCATTTCGGATTCCTTCGATTTCGCTCGTAAATATGAACAGAGGCAAGTTCATATCCTGAGGCGGTGAAGAAATGTATTTGTGGAGTATCGATATTCACCATGACATCTTTGGTGGACGACAACTCCATCCTGGGTACTAATGTTGTTAGCATCCCGCGCAGCCTATATACATCTTGACCGCATCGAGTTCGAATATGGGCTGGAAGAAATGTGCGGAGTGGAGAGGGAGCACGGGACACTGTCGAATGATTGTTATAGTCATCAACGTAGTCCTTTATTACGTATGGGAAGATGCACAGCACATAGCGCTGGTCGCAGATATGAGCGCTTCGTCTACACAGCAATGAAGCTGTAAAGCAAACATGAGGATGACACATGAGACACAGCCTTAAAAACGCCATGAACGAACGAATGCCCAACTTCCTCAACTCCCAACCAGACACTCGTCGATCTCCGGTGATTGCGCACCGGGCTTGTCTGAAAGGTGCTTCCTGTGAGTGATACTCTAGGCTCTTCTGTCGGTTAAAGCTGACGACTTGCTCACCAGCGACCTCAGATACCCACAAAGATCTGTTGCACATCATCGAATCTAACAGCACCCGAATACGTCGTCCAAAAGCTGTCTTGTGGGAGAGGATTGGATATTGAATCCTGTACAGACTGTCTCGTGAGTAATGGCGTATGCGGTTCTTACAACTATCAAATTGAAAATAAAATAAAATATAGGCCACTCGACTCACCAGCAGCCATTTTCGTTGCCATATAATTGGTCTGATTTCAAGATCCCGACAGACTTCTCGTATACACAGGCCACGATTTGGCATAGTTGAGATTCCGAGCGCAGAGCATGTCTTCCTCCACCAGTAAGACGCCAGTGATCACGCCACGCCACACGATGCAAGGTCATACCGACTGGGTAAACGGTGGTGTGCACTTACCTGGTAGCCGACACATAATGACATGTTCGTCGGACGGCTCACTCCGACTATGGGACCTCGAGAGCGGCGCACAGATAGGCGAGGACTGGCGACATGAGAATAACGTAGGACTGCGATCCATGGCATTGTCTCCAAACGGGAAGATGATTGCAAGCGGAAGCAATGACTGGAAAGTGACGTTGTGGGACGTCGAGACGAGGAAGGTCATTGCCAAATGGACAAGACACACCGGTGTTGTGTGCACATTGTGCTGGAGTGCAGATGGTGGGCGAGTAGTGAGTGGATCTTGGGATGGGACAGCAAGAGTCTGGGATGTCGACAGCGGCAAAACTGTCCTGAAAATCAAAACCGGACATGGTTTGGTGTGTGTGGTGATGTACTCGCCTGACTCAACAAAAATTGTGACAGGTGGAAACAGAGAGCATGCAGCAAAAATCTGGGATGCGAAGACGGGCAAGCTTCTCAACGCACTCAAACACGATAATGAAGTTCGCAGCTTGGCATGGTCGTCGGACGGAAACAAGCTTTTCTCCGGGTCATACGGCCTGATTAGGATATTCAACACTGCCACTTGGCAGCAGATTGCCATCCTCGAAGGTCATACCAACCTTGTCTACGCCATCACCTTGTCTCTAAACAACCGCCTCCTTGCAAGTGCATCAATCGATTCAACAGCGCATCTATGGAATCTCGACACCAACCTCCCAGTCGGACCATCCCTCCAGCACGAAGAGGTTTTACACTCCGCAACCCTTTCCGCTGACGGAAAGGTGCTAGTCACTGCTTGCGAAAACAAAAACGCGTACACATGGGACGTTCACGCCATCCTCAACGAAGCTGGCCTTGAGGACCTACTTTCCATTGATATCAATGTTGTGAGTGTCAACATATCGCCCGCTCTCTCTCGCTGACAATGTCTGCTGTTAGGCACCAAAAGACAAATTCGAACAGAAGGCATCTCAAGATGATTCAGGAATACAGCACACACCCCGCTCTTCACTCGATGACGAGTCATTTTTGGAAGTACGTGCTGTGTTTACAATCCTTCTCATTCATTATAACAGTAATATTTCAGGCCGATGCTACCCAATGTCTTGACCAGTTTGGCGGTGTCGATGAACTCTCACCAACGTTCTTTCACGGCATGGAAGTCGATGTTGGTGTGCGTAACAAATTTCTATTATTTAGTCCTTATTTAGACCTCCGTGCTCTCAGTCCTCCCCAATGGGTGGTGCACACCCCCATTCCTCTGCAAATGCACTTCTCGCTCGCCTTTTCTCGCTCCTCCACCGCTTTCGACCCGACGACGGTGAAACGACCGAACTTCCGCAAACTTCAAGGCCTTCGACGTTCCATCTACACGCACTCCTAGCTCGCCTGTCCTCACTTATTCACCGCTCTTCACCTGAAAATGATGCACCAGACAAACTTCAGCAACCCTCTACGCCTTCGCGGTTAGATCCACATGTGTTCCTAGCTCGGCTTTCCTCACTTTTCTCCCGATCTCGACTCGGCACAGATGAAGAAGCCGAACCCCATCCTACAACACCTTTGAGTTCACGTTCAGATGCATTCATCAGCCGGCTGTCCTCACTCTTCCGCTCTCAACCTCACACCAACGAAGAAATCAAACTCCCGCAACGCCCAAGTCGTCCTCGCGTTGTCGAAGTGGCCGCAGTGCAGGACAGGCAGGTATATATCTCCTTGGTGCCTTTACAATCACCCTGGTTTAATGATTTCGGTTCAGGCTTTGGTTGTTGCTCGGCGGCCAGAATATGAGAAGGCAAAACGAGCACATCGGCAACAAACCCAATCGCACGGCCAAGCCCAGGCGGCGTCATCGCACACTCAGCCTGCCGATACTTCAACACCTCCTGCTCCAGGTACCAACACTACTACAGCAGGTACAGCAGCCGCACAGTCACCACCTATCCCATGGTGGGCTCAGATCGTGTTGTTTCTCTGCTGTGCATCTCCGCCACGCGCCAATGGTCATTAATACAGTTGATTCTGCACTTGTATTTCTTTCATTATGTCTTTCAGTACACCATCAATCTTTTTTCCTCGTCGTGGGACTCGTGCAATGCATCGGACACGATCATGCTGATTGTTGTGAGCAAAGGACGGACGGTGTGCTTCTTGCTTTCCTTTGTCTTTTACCCCCTACTTTTTCACAAAAAGGCCTGGATTAAACAGGAGTCTTCTACTATGACCCCAGTCATCAGAGAACGGCATCACGACCGTGGAACAAAATGTCTGTTATACCTGACCTCGTGATCAAGGATCTGTTGAGCGCCATCTCGTAAGTCTGAATAGGTCTTTAGATGCATTCCGAGGGCAGACGCTGGTTTTTTTTCAGCGTTACGGTCATCACTATACATGTAGACTGTTGAAACTCTCAAGGTAGCTGGCTCTGACGCGTTTCACAATGATTAATGTGTACGACCTGTAGTCATCTCGGGCGTCCACAAATCAGCAACTTATCTAGATGCCAAGTTCATCTCCCCCGAACACGTTTCCATCCCTGTGCACTCTGGGTGCCTGGGTGGCGGAAAACACGCCATGGTTCGAGTTTGGTTCAAGTTCACGTGTATCAACGCTTCGTCGATGGAAGATGCAAAGCCCGGGACGTTCCGCTAGGTTGTGTTTCGAACTCCGTCAGGACCTAATTACCACACCGTGACCACCTATGCCTTTCTCCTACCTTATCACCACTACGTATCATAGCTGGCTATGAACTGTTGGATTTATTGGACCGACACTGTGTAAAATAGACTTTTGGTGTACTATAATACCGGCCTGTCTGAGAATGCCCTCTGAGTTCGCTGTGTGCGACAGCGAGTATGAGGGTTTCGGCAACGCGGTGGCACGGTATTACTGGATTTGGCGTATTTACGCGCTCTGTATTACCAGCTATGATGTCTTACGCTTCTAAGTCACCTTAATTTGCTAGTCTGGACCCCCGGTCCTCACAAATGACACTTTAGCTCAATATAAGGCTGAGTAGGCGCCTTATGTACCGCTTTACTAAATTAGAAAGGTGGGAGAAATGGGTGTACATCAACACAAGTGTAGTATTTGATTGAAGGACTGAGGAGAAATGATCCCGAAGGAAGATCTAGGAATAAGTAAAAGGGTGGAGCAGAGACGGAGAACAAACATAGAACATGAAGGAGTGGCACTGACTGTGCAGTTGCTATTATTCATCGGGTCCTTTGATCACGAGACGACGTCTGGTGCCGACTGCCGAATCTGAGTAGTGCCTAGCAATAAGGTTGCGCAAAAAGCCACTCGGCTCTGCAATACGACAGGTGACGCCATCCGGAATATTGCTCGTCGAGTCGCATGGATAGTTTGCGAAATGCATACCATGACTCTTGCATTGATTCCCGTTGATATTCCACCAGCTCTCCATGTCCCGCTCGTTCTCCCATCCTTCGACGACGAGGATGATTGGGACTCTCTTATGGCAGATCCCAGAGTAGAATTTGTTGTAGGCCTTAACGAAGGTGCGGGGGCGAGTCGCGCGGCGCACGCAGTATACCAGAAGGCCAATGCTATCCGACCTAGAGCTCATGAGCTCACGCAACAGGCTCTTTAACAGTTCCTTTGCCCCCGCGTCTGGTACTGTGCCTACAGACCCCTCATTGAGACCTGGGGTATCAATTAGGACATATTTCCTGTCGGAAATTTCTACTGGGTAGCGTTCAGGGGTAGAAGTGCATCCATGTGCGTCATTGGATGTCTCCGCAAGTAAATGTTGGGTGGTTCCGTTGATGAGCGAACTTTTCCCTGAGCCGGCTTCGCCGAAGATGACAACATTTCTGTCCAGACGGCGCGTATGCTATATTTTATCAGTAGGGTTGCGCAGTTCAAGAAGTAGGCAACATACTTCGGGGCTGTTCGATCGTGACGCGTGCGGAGTTATTTTAATACTACGCTGTGCTTTCAACGTAAGAGATATGTCCTGGTTATTGATAGCCGAGAGGGTCACTTTGGGACCGGTGTGAGGGAACGAAGATATAACTATAGTCAAGGATTAAGGACTTACTGGACTGTCCGTCGCATCCGAGCAATTGTTCAAAAGTAGTCTCGAACGCACGTACAGGCTCAGGTCCAGACTCGTATAAGGCGCGAATTTCGAGGTGGATTTTTTTAGATGTGGGGGAGAAGATGGACATGAACCACTGGAGAAACTTCAGGGAGGGGGCGTGGATGTTGAGGGTTTCATTCCAAGAAACGCTGTAGTCTGCCTCTGCAGCCTTGATGGTGGTGTTCCACCGGCCATCGGAGGTAGAGGCACGGACATAGTAACCGATGGGCGTGCGGTCAGATGGAACAAAAGAGTTCGTGCCTGCTACCACTGCATGTACGGTGTGAGAAATGGACAACTGAAAGATGGTCTGTGCACTATACCTTCCAGAACTAAACCAGGTCCGCTACGCATGTTTGACATGGGTGAAAAGGGGCGCCAAGTAATTGACGAAGGAATTGGAGAAGATGCCAGTGGAACTTACAATATCGCGACATGCAAGCTATATGTAAATTCCAAATCTAAAAAGGCACCCCGCTTTTGGTTTGACCAGATTCACTTCAAGCCTTGGGCTCGTCTTTGCTTCGATTACGCACTCATCACCAAGTCAGCCCTATACCGTACATAGCAGTTTTGACGTAGTTGCAACTTCTGCGTTGTCTATGAACGTGAGATTCGGTTTTCATTTGAGCTATAACTTACTATCTCTCTGAATAGATGGTTACTAATCAGATCCTCGAGTCCAGCACGAGTTTGCCTCGAGTTGTTCGAGAATCTGGCTGGCGCCGTTTTCAATACCACAGGGTCACGGTTGTGTCTGAAGGATCCGCGCAGGAAACGTGATTTCTTGTAAGTCTGCATTAGAGTTTGGCGGGTGTACTTTTCAATAGTAAATACCACAGGGTCGTCTGAAGAATGGCGCAAGAAACGTGATCTCCTGCAAGTCCGCGTCAGGATCTGGTGGGTGTCATTTTCAATATCACTAGGTTGTGTCCGAAGGATGGCGCAAGAAACGTGATCTCCTGCAAGTCTGCATCTGTCTTTGTCTATGATCACTGACGCGCGTCCTCGGACTATGAACGTGAGATTCAGTTTTCATTTTCAATTGGAAGTTCAAACCATAACTTACTATCTCTTTCAATAGGTGGTTACTAATCAAATCCTCGAGTCCAGCACGAGTTTGCCTCGAGTTGTTGTTCGACAATCTGGCGGGTGCCGTTTTCAATGTCACAGGGTTGCGTCTGAAGGAATGGCGCAAGAAATGTGATCTCCTGTAAGTCTGCGCCTGTCTTTATGACTCGCATCGCCAGACACCCGTTAGTGGGAGAAAGATACTATATCTAAGTTACAGCCAAAAACTCCGTATCATATATATATGGCATCATGTAGTGTAGTTATCCAGATATAAGTATCCTTTGTGCCATTATCCATTGGAGGTTGCGCCTGGCGAGCACACGAGGCCACTGACAGCTGCAGTTGCCCACCATCATAGAACTGCTGCTAGATCTAATTTATAAGGTACAATCTCTGGGACACCGATGTTCCGAGTCACATTTTATTTCAGCATCGGCGATTCCAAGATCTTATGTACTCACCTGTGGTTCCCAGGTACCTGATCTAATTAGACCTCACACCCAGTGAACACTATGTAGACATTCTGAGATTAGTCACTACTGTAACCTGGTTTACATAATGATTTCGGTTCAGGCTTTGGTTGTTGCTCGGCGACCAGAATATGAGAAGGCAAAACGAGCAAATCAGCAACAAACCCAATCACACGCCCAAGCCCAGGCATCGTTATCGCACCCTCAGCCTGCCGATACCCTTCAACACCTCCTGCTCCAGGTACTAATACTACAACAGGTGCAGCAGCCGCACAGTCACCACCTATCCCATGGTGAACTCAGATCGTGCTGTTTCTCCGCTGAGCATCTCCATCACACGCCACATGATGCCCAGTGAAAACTGACTGTGACGGGAGGAGTCGTCACATGCTTAGAAGTGATTTTCCTTTTTAGTTACATGTTCGGATATGCTTGTTTATCATAATCTGACTCTTTGCACACGTCGTGCTTGCAACATTAATTATGCATTGTAAAGTGTTAACTTCGCGTATTTCCCTTTGTTCCCTTTGTTCCCTTTGTTCTCTTTGCTTTGCTTCTCTCGCAAATTCCATATCGCAAAGTGCAAACTATGCATCGCAAACACAAACTTTGTATCGCGAAGTCCATTAATCCTTCCTGCGCCTTTCTTCCTCCATCCCCACCTTTTCCTCTCCCCACCATCTTCCCACCTCCAAGTTAAAGGTCCAGTCACTCTCCACTGGTTCTGTGCTGTGAGTGTCTCATGTGTTGTCTATCTGAAGGTATGATTACACTAACCACACGAGTTTAGGACAGCGTAGTCTGTATCACAGGGATCCTACTGTCCTGGGACAGTGTAAGGCTGCAGTATGTCATAATATCATTTTCACGCGCATATATTCATGTCTATTGTAGAAATATGACGAGGAGATGACAGAACTTGTAGGACACTGTTTTTAACAGAAACCTAGTGTCAGATCAATCCCTCCCATGTCTTTCTTTTCTGTTCTCTTCATCCGAGTCTCGCATTCAGCGTCATTATGGCAATCTGACACTAGAGCAAAAGGTAAGTGATATAGTCTCTTGTTTTTTCTTGTATTGATTCTTTTACACTGACTGACAGGGATATGACAAGTCGCTATGCTCGTAAGTTCTTCATTCCCTTAATAGACACCTTTCTAAATCATTATCTAGGTTGCCAGCAACACGTGGAACAAATCCGTCTGCGAAGGACGGCGTTATTAGATTCCCGCACCTGCATGATCCGATACACTGTCATTTCCTATGATGTTTCCGAGTCGCTGCCTGTGTTTTGGAGCTCGTTTTGTACCGTTTCTGTACCCCTGTCACCTGCAGCGTCTAATATTATTTGAGCATATTTGCGCACATTTTCAACTATCTGGCAAGGAGCGCGAGTATATGCGTTCAAATGCGCAAATATGTTTTACATTAAAAAAAAGCACCTATGTGCATGAGGAAACCCGCCCCCGCATATATTGAAATGTGCGGATTCGCTCACTACGTGTCATAGCATGTTCTCATATTTTTTTCCACTGAGCTGCTGACAAAATCACTTATCGTCACACCACACCTCCTCCCGTCACAGTCAGTTTTCACTGGGCATGATGGTCGTTGTGAGTGAAGCATCATGACGATTCGAAGGTGGAACATGGTGACAGGACCCGAGATGGTATTTGATCTGATTTGTGACGTCAATTTCAACAAAGCCGTGGGAAAGTCTTTCTTTAAGCAGCGACTTGCCGCTTCGACCACTGCTGGGTAGTGGGAGGGCCAGGTCCATAACAAGACCCTTCAGAAAATGGGTCGGTGATTTCGTGTTGTGCTTGAGATACGAGTATTATGGCACCGTCTTCTATCGCTATCCTTGGTGGTGGTCTAACCGGCCTTTCCGCCGCCTTTCACCTTTCATGTCGGTTTCCAGCAGCTCAGATCACTCTTCTGAACAAGGATATTCACTTTGGCGGATGGATACATTCTAGGCGCGCTAAAATCACACTTAAAGACGGTCGCGAAACCAGCGTGCTTTTGGAGGCTGGCCCGCGCACTCTTAGACCAAATTCAAAGAGTGTTCTCGAATTGGTGGGTAATAAGCTAGTCTAATACAACCTCCGTTTCGACCTTCTCATCGGGCACGTCCCAGACTAGATTAACCTTCTGGACCTATCACCGTCTCTTTTAACTCTCCCGAAATCATCACCGGCCGCTCGGAATCGCTTCCTGCGTCTACCTGGCACCCAAGGTCTCCTTCGCATTCCTTCATCTCCGTTTAGCCTTCTTACTTCTGGGCTCTCACCTAAGTCTTCTTCTTTGCATTCCCCCCTTGGCCATATCCTTCTTTCAGCTGTTGCACGGGAGCCATTTCGCCCATGGAACAGGCCCCTTATGATTGAGGATGAGTCGGTTGACGAATTCTTGAGTAGGCGTTTCGGGAGCGAATTCGCAAGGATCTTCGGAAGTGCGCTCGTGCACGGTATTTATGCAGCAGATTCTCGAGAATTGAGCGTCCGCGCAGCGTTCCCGTCGCTTTGGGATGCCGAGGAACGCGGTCGTGGCTCCTTGGTAATTGGGTTTCTCCGGCCGTCTAGAGTCTCAGCAATAGCGGAGGTCGATGACCCCCCATATCAGCTAGGGGATGTATACGAGCAGATGCGCGGAGTATCTGTGTATTCGTTCTCGCAAGGGATCGGTGCGTTGGTAGACGCACTCTTGCGAGAGTTGAGGACACGCCGGAACGTGCGCCTACTTGGCGGGGTGTCCGCGACGGGAATCCGGATGAATCCAAGAACTGCGCAGTTCGAAGTACGCGTGTACTTCAAATAGATAGACTTTTGCTAATAACTACCTGTACGCAGATAACGACCTCATCTTGTGAGACGTTGCGCGCAACACACACTGTTTCAGCTCTGCCTCTCCCGAGCCTGAAAGGGCTACTCTCACCCAAGACGCCATTGCCACACCTAATTGCAAATCCTTATTCGTCGGTGACAGTCGTGAACCTCGTGTTCCTTGCACCTCCAGGACATGCACTCCACCCCGTGGGATTCGGGTACCTTGTACCCCGAGCATCATCTGGACATGCGGAAAACGCAATCCTGGGGTGCGTCTTCGACTCCTCGTCAATGTCGGCACAAGAAGCGTCGTGGAGCGCGGATATTGTGAAAATGACTGCGATGCTCCGCGAGCCTGTGACCTCGATTCCTCGCCTTGTAGAGATGCTCTCTGAGCAGTTGGGCGTGCGTCTCCCTGACCCACTCATCGTGAAAGTGCATGACAACGCACATTGCATCCCCCTGCTGCGTGTAGGGCACCTCCAGCGGATGCGGGAGCTAAGCGGCATACTTCGGGGCGAGCCGTGGAGCGGTAAGCTAGAGGTGATTGGCGCCGGCGTAGGGGGCGTGAGCGTTGGTGACTGCGTAGAAGCTGGGAGGCGCGCGGGTAGGAGTTGGGCATAGGGTTTATTCATCGCCCTTAGGACTGAAACGGATGCTGTATGACTTCTACGTCAGGCGTGCGAGCTGGACGCTGAAAGGTTCCTCATAACTACCGCATACGTGTCCTTGTCATGTCACAATTACTGCCACTGACCTCACTAATTTTGGCCTATAGTTATTATTTAAACCAATAAGAGCAATAAGCGCTTGCACAGCGTCGAGCTGTTATTTCGGACGGGACTGACCGTGAAAATAACAAGGTTTGACATGTTTGACACTCATTGTATCGGATAGGGCAGGGACGACATCCAATACGTCCGCAGTGGAATAAGCACCTCTATGGACCTATTTCTGCAGATGCTGTACTTTATTGTGACCTTTTTTCGCCAAAGTTTTCTTTCTACAAAGAACCAAGCTGTGAACGCGCAGCCCCCAGGACCAGAAGATTCCACTAGAACGAACCCTTGGCAAGTGTGCTCCCCTCATAGACGGCGGCTTATATAGCTGGATACCTGGACAATTACGATGCCCATCACATCTTTCCACTTTTTATTCACCTTGCGCTGCGCCTTCTTGGGCTAGGGTTGTGCTCAGTCTGCGTTTTTATTTAAACGCTTGACATACACATACCATGGAACGTCGTCCATGTGCGTAGAACTTTCTTTTCTCGTCGGTGTTGGACTGACCGCGCGTTATGTTATAGTCGACTCGTCCGAGTCTCCGCCCATTCCAGACCCTTCATCCGCGCCTTTCCCGTCATTTCCTATGCCTGTGCCTGTCATCAATGTGCAAATGCCTAGCCCTGACGCACCGTACGGACAACCGTATGCCTCAGAGTATCCATACGCCTCTGAATACCCATACACCCCCGAGCCCCCATCTGCTTCTGAGCATCTCGCCTCTGAACACCCATACACCCCCGAGTACCCATATCCATTCCAGCCGCCTCAGCAACCGTATCATGTCCCTCACGTATCACTGCCACTTAACCTTGATCCGCCACTTGAACCGTGGGTCCCAAAGATACCGGGGCAGTCGGACGAGGAGGAAATTGACCCCACAGCTGAGCCTGTCTACATTCCTACCACTGAGAATGTGCAGACAGGAGCATCTGTTTCTCGCAGGCCATCCCGCGTACAGCGTTTGGCTTCCTTCTTGGGACTAAGGCCCAAGGAATCGACAGCTTCACGTCATTCCTGAAATCACATGCATCAAGTACTTAAAATTACATCGTAGCCTTCACAATGTTCAGTTGCAGGTCGTCCTAGACGCCTGGAGAGTCCATACGTATATATATCGACAGATTGATATTCAGTTATACTGCTAGATACTTGTCATATGTACATGTTTCTTTTCATGAAATCCAAGTGAAATAAGATCCACGCTGTAGCAGTGATGTGGTATGGAGTCAGCCTCGAAGCTTTGAAAAACCGCAGATAAGCGCCTATATATACTCCGTGAATTGGTTTGTGTGCAGGACCGAAAGCACGCTCGTCATCAACTTGAATTGCTAGTAACGAATGGTGTGTGAGTGAGTAAACAAAAGATGGAACATTAATGTTACACTCACCGTTCCTCGGAAGAAATCAGGTTCTGTATTTTGTGTGCTGTCATATCGATCTTGATTGGGGATCCCCATCTAGGTGACAGTGATCAGTAGCGACAAAGAATGAGGGAGTGAGTACATGCACAAAGAACAGGATCATTTGGCGTAGCCGCGCTGCATTGTTGTTGGAAAGCTAATGAATTGAGTGAGATGATAGCCTGGGAGAACATTAATGAAGACTTACCTATGGACAAATCGAGGCAGTTAGCCTTCGTAGTGTTGCTCATAGTATCCATCATGTGTTGGTGCGATTCGAGGGCATCAAGTCTACCCGCAGAAAGGAGAGCCTGACATAGTTTCTGGTATGCAGTTAGCCACAAAGACTCGAGGTTCCACTCGAAAAACCGTAGAAAGCACGGGGGTAGACATGAAACTTATTTTTGGGTGCGTGATATCAACGTACCACCGCCAAGTCCTCACATAGAGAAAGTGCTGGTTCTGACAGCAGCAGTGGAATGGTCGGCAGCTTCGTCGTGATGCACGTCATCCAAGGCATCGATTCCTAGCTGAACATGGATACGCCTGACATGATGTTGCGGAGATCAGTGTCGATGCGTGAACCTCAAACGATGAATCAATGAAACTCACTTCCACGACATGACATGCAAGAGTATCGTTACTTGAACGAGTGTCAGCTAGATCTCAGACGCGCAGAATTGCCTCCTCGTGTTGATCTGGATCAAAAAGTGTGATGGCCTGGAAACCTAATGAAGCATGATGTATGCGTGACGGATTAACTTGCCTTCGTCAATAAAAGACAATGGTTTGTACTTAAATCTCCGTTCGTAAACACGGACGCGATGTCAAATGCTTTGATCGCATCTTAGTACCTCTTCCACAGTCTGTGAATAAGGGCCGAATGGTGATGGACTAAGTATGTGATGGCGTCAGTGTATCTCACCTTGTTTGTATCATCAAGTGCGTTGTCCCAGTCGTGTTTTCGCGCCCTGACGGAAGAACGATTGGCATATGAGCGGCAGTTGAAGTTGGCACCGACGTCAATATCTCGTGTTAGCTCTGCGGCGGCAGCCTGGAAGTCTCCAGACTGTCACAATGGACCAGACATGCATTTAAATGTATTACACACTGTTGTGTTTATGCGCGTAAAGCATGGTCACAAGTCACTTATAATAGAGAGCGAAAAACTTGGGCTTCAAGGGGACATACAGGGGTACCCTAAACACGACATGAGAAAATGGAAGGACGGAAAGCCAAATTGACCCAGTGACTGAATGCCGTGATGATTGATATCTAGAAAGACTCGGAGTTGAGAAAGGTGTTCTTTGGGCAAATACGAACCAAAAACGCAATCACAAACGCGGACGGTCCCCGGGCCCCCTCGCTATTCGGATTATCCCTCGACACATGTCTATTACATTAACCCCCAGGACATGCATGAGGCATTGCGTCAACAGTTTTAGTTTGCGGTCTATAAATAAAGAAATTCTTTCTCTCATCCACTTGGATAACGAAGTCTAAATATAGATGTATCCGCTCAAAACAATAATCCAACCCCCATCATCAGGTGTGGAACCAATCCACTACTTTGGACAAACTTTGGATGCCACTGATATCATTGATTCTGCCACGGGACCTTCGAATTCACAATATTAGCCACTCAACATCCAGGCTCCTCAAAACGTCTAATTTCTCTCTGCACGTCGATTGACTCTCAAAGCAACACGTTGTCCACGTTGCACATTCTCTATGACACCGTTCATGCAGTCAATGCAAAGAGAGATGTCAACGTTCTTTGATTGGTGGTGTCTCGAAATATATGCATGATGCATGCAAAAGAATGAGAGAAAGATCGCGTGTACCTTGAAGGTGCCCAAGATGCCTCCGCTGTCAATGTGATTATAACTGCGTCCCATCATTTCTATAACTCGCATGGTATCTGAAATTTGAACCCAGAATATTCTGCTGTCTGCACCAGGCATAAATATTATCCAAACGCCGATGGAGCTCTTCGTCTTGGTACTACTGACTCGGAGTTCGCCTAATCTGATCGGACTTGACTCACACGACTTCTGATCACACAATGTCAATGCCAAGTGACAGGCTAGAGCACAGGGTACTGAGCCATGTGGATAGGTTATCAAGTCATGTGGAACTCTCGGTAAGCCTGAAATCTTGTGCTCTGCTGAACAAATAACAGGTGATTCATCGACCCCGAGTTTTGTACAGGAAACCTGAAGATGTACAACTAAAACCTGAGCAAGCAATTGCGCGGAGGGAGGCCTTCATGGCTCTTGCTTCCTTGAAGCGATTGGTTACAGGTTAGTGGAGTGTTTTGAAAACTACGGCCAGGTGATTGATGTCGTGGAGAACCTCACAGCACGACTTGAATGAAATATGTTGATTTAATAGATGTGTTGTGAATGCCAAGGTCATGATTGCATGATCAGACCTCATAGATGTAGGCATATCTAGTACTTGCTTGTACCTATCCAGATTGGGATTGGCTGACACTATCTATATGCATCCAGCCATCTTGTCGTTTCCGTCATGCGTTACTGCACGAGAACCAAAGTGATTGATTCCGACTTCGATAGGAAACAATGGTGTTCAAAGAACCATAGGCAAACGTTGCGTCATTGCCCGGACCGGTGATGTACAACTAAGACCTGAGCAAGCAATTGCGCGGCGGGAAGCGTTCATGGCTCTAGCTTCCTTGAAGCGATTGGTTACAGGTTAGTGGGGTGTTTTGAAAACTACGGCCAGGTAATTGATGTCGTGGGGAACCTCACAACAGAGCTTGAATGATCTACGCGTTGTGAACGCCAACGTCTGATCAGACCTATAACGTAGGCATATCTAGTAATTGCTTGTAATCATCCAGGTTGGGATTGGCTGACACTTATCTATCTGCATCCGGTCATATTTTCGTTTCCGTGATGCGTTACTGCACGAGAATCAAAGTGATTGATTCCAACTTCGATAGGAAACAATGGTGTTCAACGGGGTCCTGTGATGCTACACAAGTACTCAGTACTCGGAACCCACGCAGTGCCGGACGTAAGATCTTTTGAGTTGTCAAACTAGGCCAGATTTCAATCTTGTTCCCCAGGTACCTGTTATTTTGCATCTCCGTTATCTGGATGTTATATTTAGTCGAGGAATATAAAATCTGAACGACTGATGCGGGAATCATCCAAACCCTCAAATGTCGGATTTGAATGAGCTCAAGGTTGAAGTCCTCTTGGACATCATCAACTCCTCTGCACGCGAAGCAATACAAGAATACAAGAAAAGCGGACATGGGGTCCCTGGTGCTGACTCGACCACTTTTCACCCCCTAGACCTGGCGACAGACACACTTGCCCTTAGGAAGGCAATCAGGCTGCTCGAAGGTGCATACCATCAATTGAGCGCGGTATTGGCTCCCCCACAACACACGGTATACAATGTAAGTGCCGATCATGACCGACTTCTCTTTTGGAACTCATTTCCTTAGTTTGTTCATAATTACACTTGGGCATGCACAGACATTGCCATCAGAGCGCACATTGCGGATGTTCTGGACCAACACCCGGAAGGCCTTAGTGTGGATGCGTTGGCCGACACAGTCAACCTCGACAAGACCAAAACTTTACGTGTATTACGAGCCTTAGCTCTCAAGGGTTGCTTTAAAGAAGGTAGTATATGTCATGCTACCAGTTTAGAATTTCCTTTGAAACCGTTGTTACACAGTTGAACAAGAAGTCTTTGCAAACACCCGACTCTCGCTCATACTCAAGTCAACGAGCAACGTTGGGTGTACAGTACGAATTCATCAAGACGTCCCGAAATACGGTGCAAATCTCTATGACACTATGATTGACCAAGAATACGCAAGATCACATGAGGTCGACAAATCACCCCGACTATTTTCTCTCAGAAAGGAAGGTATAAACAGCGGCTACTGGGAAATGGACGTGAGTTTTTGCCATCGCACTGCCTTTCTCTACCTTACCATATTTTATAGGGTGAGACACGCGATGTGCGGGCGACATCATCCACCTATAGGCGACGACTAACATAATCGTGTGCACAGATATTTCAAAGAGGCATGATGGGTCATACTGAGATCTTTGGCTCTTCTGCTGTGCTGCATCGTAAGCTATCACCTTGTTCGGTCGTCAGAATGATTGTGAAGATTACCCTTGGGACACTGTATCATCTATGGTGGATATTGGATCTGGAATTGGAGTAATTTCCATTCCTCTGGCGAACATGTTCCCCCACCTCAGAATAACCAATCAGGATCTCCCGGGAATCGTAGAGCAGGCTCAAATTGTGAGTTCAGACATCCGGTCTATATAATTATTCTAGCGGACAAGTCATTGAAATTTGATGAGGCATGGGAGAAGGATGCTCCTGAGGCAATGCGCGATGGGCGCGTGGAGTTTGTGCCATTCAATTTCCTTGAGGAGTCACCTGTCGTCGGAAAGGATGTCTACTATGTAAGTGACTAAGTTTGTTCCCATTCAGCTTGATAATCTGATCTAGTTGAGGAACATTCTTCACGACTGGCCCGACGTTGAGTCAACGACGATCCTCCGTAATATTCGCAAAGTAATGGGACCAAACAGCCGAGTGTTAATTAGTGAGTCGGCTGCGGTTTTAACTGGTGTTTACTCCAGGATCAATGTCTTGTGCTAGATGATTGTGTGCTCTTCCACACAGTCGAAGAGCCTGGCGTAGGAACTACCGAGTTTAGCAAGGTGAGATTTTGAGTTTAGCCTGACAGTGTATTTCTGTATTCATCGACATCAGGCGCCCGAACCTATGTTATTGAATTTCGGAGCAGGCAATCACACAGCGTACCAACAAGACATGCTTATGTGGCTTCTTTTTAATTCCAAAGAGCGAACCTTGAACGAGTTGAAGATAATTGGGCAAGTTCATTCCATATCTGAATACTTGGCAATGATTGATTTGTTACGATTCACGATTCATAGGGCCAATGCTGGTCTAGTAATCACCAGGGTTTATGACCTTGTAGGGACGATGGTCATGGAGTTCAGGATCGCGCAGGACTGATCCTGAATACAATTATGTGGAATCTATACTCTAATCTTCTTCAATTGATTACGCCATGAAGACGACAATGACAAGGGAAGCTCAGACTGACAACAGGATTCAAACAAGCGGTTTGCGCAGCACCAGGCAATGACGGCTCGATGACGATGATACCATCGATCTGCTATAAGTTGGTGTAGTGTTTCGATGACTCCGGCCTGCCGATTAATGACGAGCATGACGAGTTGGACCCCCAGTGGACGATCTTCTCCTGCTAAGTAAGTACACGTATAGGAGTGTAACAGAATGTCAGTATCCGCGTAGCCGTTAGGCTCGGGATCAGCCTGCTACCATGTAAATTGAGTGGCGTACCTCGTCAAAATTCCCCCCTTCTCGAGGACCCACGTCAGATTGGTTAATTTTATGCACAGATATTCAAAGAAATGTGATGGACCATAGTGAAATCTTCGGTTTGCTGCATGGTGATGTCGGCCTCATGTGTTTCGTTGGTGTATCGGATTGACAGATATATCGATATCGACGTGTGGGGTCACCGCCGCGAAAGGTGAAAAGGTCAAGAAGGGTGATGAACTTGTTCCGTTTCCGCGGCTCTACTGGAGCGGCCGACCTTTCCCGCCGTCGGGACAGAGCAGGATATTACCGTAAACCAAACACATGTGCACCTCGATCCCATTCCCGACACTGTTTAGCTAGCCTGTCAAGGAATGGCATCACAAGTGGATAGTTGCTAGTTTCGCGTTAAATATTTATACTTTGGAGTGGCCTGATTTTCGGTTTTGAATTGAATGCTATGATGTACTTTGTTGGGATTAGCAGGAGACCACAATCTGTATTCCTTCCAACGTCGATCTGATATACGAGGGATGTCCGTTGTTCCCTTACGTGTTCTGCCATTTGCCCCTGGGAGCGGTGACGGCGCATACCAAGATCTCATGGGCAAACACATGATGGTCCCTCAACGGGTTGAACGTTGTATAAGAAGAGCTGTCCAAGCGTGCCATTGATATTCTCGGTCTGTATCAGGAGCAGATGGGACAAATCAGTTGGACATCCATATCGTTGGCGTGTCCTACAATCATTGTTAGTGAGGGGGTTAATAGGACATCCTTTTCGTGTAATTGGATAGATCGATCCACCATACGAGTACCGCATAGACCTACGTACTGCTTGACTTCTATCAAATGTCAATAACTCATATACGCTAAATCCACGCGACTGCGCATTGTCTGGGCAATGAAGGCAACAGAACTGCTACCTAGAATTAATACAAGGCCCCAGCAAGAGGACGGTGCACATAACCAACAAACTATGTCACAATAAGACGAGCGATAGATCGGCACTTGCAGGCAAATACTCACCAACATATAGAGCGTGACGTTATGTATCACGAGTTTATGCTTCTGGTCTTGCTGTCGTAAGGAGATATTTCTTGGGCCTGGGTTTTGCACCATTCTTCTTAGCTGCAACTCTTGCTTTTGCCCTTTGTTCTTTTGCAGATTTCATATCTTTAGGTGCAGTAGTGCGGAGTTGCTTGATATGAGTAGGAATCAAACATTTCGAAGAATTGGGCTGGACTGGAGGCACAAGCCAGGGTGCGCTGATTACAGGTACAGATTGAAGCATATCGCGAAAAATAGGTAAACACGGGGCATCTTCCTATTGAAGGCGTCAGAAGTAAGGATGCTGACATCTCAAACGCTTACATGAACGGCTATTACGGCCGCTCGTCTCAGACCAAGCGCCTGTGCAAGTGCGGACTCTGAGCCCTTTGGCAGGACGATCAATTTCAGGGGCTGTCGAGTTCCTAGAGGGTTAGATCCAGGACGCGTAGAGTTGCATCCTGCTACAAGGTGAGGGATGTGATCCAACAAGATCGGAGGATTGACGTCGGCACGGCATACAAAGACAGCAGCAATGGGGGAAGTGTCGGGGAATATTGGATTGGCATGAGATGTGGTAGTGAGTGTAACCGATTGTCGGACAGACTTCAACTGCGATTCAAGTCTCCTTGTCACTTCATTGATACCGATGGTCATGTGGCCCGACGACGGAGAAAGTTTACTAACGGCCGGAGATGGCAAAGGAGTGGAACCCACGGAACATGCAGAGGTTTTCGAACATACCATCGAGTCTGGGCTCGGGTTTGTCCCCTCCACCGAATCCGCAATTTCCGATCGGGGTAGAGCTTTCCTAGCGCATGCCTTGGAAGATTTTCGACTTCCACTCCTCACCGCGCTTTCCACAGTTGTTACGAGTGTCGCGAGGAACAAGTTTTGCGCGTTTGACGGGATCGAGGGCCTAGCTTGAGATGTTAGACGCGTTGTAAGTTGGAGGAGAACAAAACAACCATTGTATTCGGAATGGATTTTCAAGGACACTTTTAAAATTTTCCTTTCGTTCTATGGTTGCCCGTGCCTTTGCACGATTTGACGTATGGGTGTGGCTCCGAGCTGCTTTATTGGACATCGGTAACACTCCAAAGGGATCAACCCAGTTTACCGTGACAATGATTGTTTGGCTGAAGTTTGGTCCTGTGTGAATCGCAGGGCATTGCCAAACAACTCGCCCGTGCTAATTTCAACTAACATAATATACTACTGCACACTGGTCATCCGCTCTTACAACAGAGCCAGACCTAGGCTTCAAGTTGAACGAAGATGTCCCTTACTATGTGCTGTACACGATGCGATCGAGTGAACAATATCAGGCGTATAAGAATGAATCGGATCTGTTGTAAGCGCCTCCGTGATTCTTGTATAACTTGAAATTTCATGGTTTAATTTTCACGTAGGTGAAACTAATCAATGGTGACGTACCACAAAATAATCAAATTCGAGGCAAGCAGAGAGTCTGAGATGCCTTGGAAATAACCATACATGCACAGGGTGCACAGGACCGCGATCTACATGCACCCGTGAACTTCAAAAGCTACTCGTTCTCAGCTTAGAACGGAATACGTTCCGCTCAAAAGCATTGGCGCACTGTAACGCGACTGGTTCGCAACGTATTGTTAGTAATTCCCCGTGGACGCTATCCTCTGTTCGATTTCGGCCACGTTAGCACCGCCACGCGATATAATTCGCATTGGAACATGCTGGACTTTCCGGGTGGTATCTTGCCCAGCTTTAAAAGTTAGCATCTGTCATCTCCCTACCTCTTCCACCGTCAAAGAATATGCTGAACACTTCATGCATCATTCATGGAACCTAGCCACATCAATGCTACTAGGTTGGACTCGCGGAGAGGCCGCATCATTGCAGGCTATGCTAAATGTCGAAAACGTTCCGTGGCAACGTCTTGTAAGAGATGAAGACACATTTGTCAGTAGCAAGATCTACGAGTACGTTCACGGCATTTGACGTTCCCCATCTTTCTTGCGATGGCTCTTTAGGTACGACTATGGGTACTTGAATATAACACGGGCTGTAGGTTTATTGTACTTATTCATTGATGACGATCTTTCCACGAAGGCTAGGTGATCCAGCGTTCGTCCCTTGATCTCGACAAAGCACCCATATCTGCCTTGCATGAATGTCAGTACGTTGGAATACGTGGGGAGCGTTATCGCCACGTACCAGAGTATTTCACAACTGCCCCTGGCAAGAATTCTCGGATACGATCCATCAAATACGCTTTATCTCATGTTTTACAACCGGAGCCACGGCAATTATCATTCACCGAATGCTAATATGTCGAGCCATTTTCTGCCACTAGGCAAGTACCTTTGGATTTTCTTCTAGATCATGGGTGAGATTCCGTTCTTTGCACAATGTTTCTATCATATTTTATATCTCCATTTACTTCTCCTGCACGGCGATACGTTTTCACGTTTACTAGCCCTCTTTCCTGACCCTGTGCTCTTCCTGCATATCACAACGTTAGGATAAACTCACAACGTAGTCTGGCAGGCTATGGATATAAAGCTCGAGAATGCACTCCTTTATACTCAGTTATCCTTCCAGCCTCAGGATCCTTACAAGATATGCCTGGCTTGATTTCATCTGTTCGGCGCTTTGAACGCACCAACTTCCCTGAGGATGTCTGGGACGCTCTACGGGACGGGAACAATGTCGCTCGCGCAAATGTGATCCTTCCGCACGCCGAAAAGGTTTCCAGTCACCAAGAGTTCCTGCCCGGTTCCGAGCAGTTTTGGCTGGTCTACTCGGAGCCTACACCTAACATCAGATTTATACTATCCTGCACTGAGGGACCATTGGGCAAATACCCTCTTTTCATTGTTCCCATTGCCCCCATTAGATTGACCCTCGAACTCCTTCAAGGCCCCATGGAGGCGTTCTGCGAAGCGTTACTGAACGAGGTTGACTTTAGAAGGCAGAGGGTGTTTTCTGTCTTTTCTGTTGAACCAGTCGCCAAAGCGTTCGCTAGCGCATGGGAGAAAATCGCAGAGATCAGATGCATAGATAAACCATACTACGATGCATTTTTTCGATGTGTACTCCTGAGACGTTGGTCCGCAATGGCCCTCCATCAACGGATGAGGAGATCGAAATACGTCTTGCTGTGCCGCAGGATGCCGACAAGATCTCTAAATTGTGTCAAGAATTTGCCAAAACTTCGGTATGTCTGCTGTACCACTCCCTTTTGAGCAGGCATTCATCGATGAAAATCTGTAGCCTCCATTCTTTCTCTCCGACGAACAGGCTTCTGAAGAGGCTAGGCTCTTGATTGAAAACGGGCAAGTCTGGGTATACGAGATCAAAGAGGGAGGTGGAGAAACTGATATCGCGAGTATTGTCGCTGCCACGCGGCAGTCAGACACTGTTGCCGCCATCACGAAGGTCTACACGCCAGAGAAGTGGCAGCGTAAAGGACGTGCCGAAAGGTTGGTTCGCCGTGTCTGCAGAGAGTACGAACTATCGATTATGAGATCGTACTATGATGCTAACTTCTGCTCAACCAGGTTATTGAAGACGCACGAGCAAGTTGTGCTATACGTTGATGCCAAAAATACCGGAGCTCAGAGGTTGTACAACAGAGTGGGCTTCCGTGACCTTTGTGAAGAGACTCCGAGCGCTGGCTTGAAATTGGTTTTGATGAAGCCGAAGTCGAAATCGGTCACTGGTAGATTTTAGCATATTGCTTGTTCCCCACGTTTATCTGATATTTTAGATCTTGTCTGTAGCATAGCCCCCTTATCTGTCCGTCCCTGCACTGTATTGTTAATATTGTTAGCGTTTTGATTATTGTACATATACCTATCTCGACATGTTCGATGTAATTGAATCATTACTGTCTCCCTGATTGAACTACTGGCCAGTCAAAGACTCGCGTAGGGCACGCCTCACAACGAGAAGTCAGAGAAGAATTAGTTAAAAGTTTAAAACTGGTTTAAATTTCAGCAGATTTGTTATTTCCAGAATTATAACGCATCCCCAAATTGTGGCTCCAATGACATCATGGCACTTTAAAATTCTGGGCGCATCGGGAGCGTCATGAATGCCGTTCGCTCCTCAAAGTGAAACAAATGCGAGGAGACATCAATTGAGGACCCAGGGCCTTTGCAAAGGGTGTCGTAGCTCATCAGTGCATCATAGTCCATGGTCGTGAGGGACATGATTCTGCACGCATACCCTTCGAATCGGGACAGCCACTGAAAGAGATAAACTGTACTAAAATATTGACATTTCCTTTGATGATATGCTAGACGGACGGCAGAACAATACTGTCTGGGAAATTTGTCTTTGAAACGGCGATTACAAGGTAATGATTGGGTTCCTTCCCGTATTAGCGCTCAGATCACGGACCGAGGGCGCGCAGAGACAAGTTCGGGATAACCACCGATATACCCAAGTGCAACCAACTCAGTCAAACTGCGGGAGAAATCCAACTCGCTCTGCGCTCAAAAAGAAAAAGTTAGAAAGGATACACAGCAAAGCTTAGAAAAAGAAGGCGGACTTCACACTGGCAGCAAAGTATATTTTAACGGAGAATACGGACAAGATGGGGCGCACAATGAACATAGAACACTAGAAGCATAAGGAATTGAGTGCATTGAAAGTCAAACACAACAGATAGAAAACGATACGATATGGTGCTTCTCGCAATGCGGCGCTGGGTCAGGACAGCGAATGGGTTCTTCTAGCCTGAACCGCCAGCACCGTTGCTCCCTTTACGAGTCCTGACAACCTTATTTCTCAACGCTCGCTCCTTCAGTTCTTTCTCTCGCTTTTCTAGATCATGCTGCTCTAGTCCTCCTTCCTAAAAGTCATCATCAACGTTGGCTGAGCACAAGTAATCAAGAAGGTAAGCCTACGTCATCCCTGTCCGCATTATCCCACTTATTTCGCCTCGCTTGACCCTTGATTTTCAGTTCACCTCTGGCATTTTGCGGAAGGGGCTCGTCAGTGATTCTCAGTCTATCGACATCCATACGCGAAGGTGAAGGACTACGCCTTGCAGGACGCTTTCCCTTTCCGCCATCACCGGCTTCATCGCGAGTAACTCGTCGTCTGACAGGTGAGCGAGAGGCGCTGCCCCGCCTACGAGGACTCGGACTCCTGCGACGGGCGTATCTCGGCGCAGACCGTGACTGGCTCGAAGCGAGAGAGGGCGAATGCGATAGCTTACGACGCTGAGGCGGGGGACTTCTGCTATTTCTTTCTCGCCCGAATCTCCGTGGAGGTGAGCGCGAGTAACTAGGAGACCGTCTCCGTCTCCTTGGTGGCGGAGGCGACAAAGATCGAGAGTCAACCGATGGCGAACGTCTGCGGCGGCGAGGAGAAGGAGTCAAAGAGCGGCGACGACGAAGGGGAGGTGAGCGCGTCCGGGATCTACGTGGCGGCGGAGGGGAGCTTCGGCGGTACACAGGACTGCGGGATCTGGAACGCCTCGGAGAACGCGAACGTCTGAGGGAAGGAGGCGGGGATCGGGAACTCCTTGCGTCAAATGGAGAGCTTGGAGATGGGGAGCGCCTGCGATGTGGTGGTGGGCTGCGAGATATTCTGCGGCCAGGACGCTATACCGTATAAGTCTTGGAGGATCTCAAAGAAGCACGGAGTGGACTTACACCGCCACCGCGTCCACCCCAACCATTATCTCTGCCTCGGCCACCACCTTCAAATCCGCCCCTGCCCCTGCCTCTCCCCCTTCCGCGTCCACGGCCTGCACGTTCACCTCTTTCCTGGTCTCTTATCTCGTCGAGACGGACCCTCCTGTCTCTCTCACCTATAGCACGTACGTCACCCTCGCGGGCTTTGCGCATTTCCTCTTTCTTCTCCTCCACAAACGTCTGTGGCACGCCTGCGGGATGCTCCTGAGCTTCCAGCAGTAGAGACCAGAGAGCAGTCATGAACGAGGGCGTCGATGCCGTGAGGAAACCTGTCAGGTTTATTTGCATTTTCTTTGGGTCTGGAGTCTAAAGGAAAATACAATGGATACGTAAAAGTCTTGGACATGTACTAAAAAAGCTTACGGTGTGATTTGGGTCGTCGAGGAGACCCATGACATACTCGACGACCACTTCATCCTCAAAGCCAACGAGTTCTGTGACTTTTTTGGCGATCCATGGGCGTATGACGTTGAGATTTACTTTTTTGAGGTCCACCTGAGGAACGAGATGGGAATTAAATTTAGAGCGCCAGACTTGGGTGGTGCCGCACCTTTTTATCAAACTCTGGTGGAAATTTCATAGACTTCAACAACTTCAACTCTTTGTCAGAGAAGCGACGGTCCTGGTCTGCGGAAGTGCCTTTGAAGAATCCTGTTATTCAAGGCATGAGCAGGATCTCGGTGAAAGCACTCAGTGAAAGGAAACTTACCTGCATCGGCCATGACTCGACCAGAGCTTGGTTGATAATTGACTTGGGAGCGTCAAGGAGTGCTAGTGAATACTGAATGTTTGTACAAGTTTGGAAAGAACCTCCCACGTACCCGGCTAAGAAGCAACACCTGATTCAAGTTGACCAAGTCACGGTACTGCGCAGCTATTGATTTTCTCGGGAACGGTCAACTTTGCTTGAAATTCTATACGATGATCACTCTTGTGCCAACTACTGATGCACTCGATTTTTATGCAGCAGCCAAATAAGAGGTTGGATCTGTTGTTCGAGAATTTACATTACCCTGAGGCTGATTTGCATTTTGCATGAGGACCTGGTACGTCCTGGCGATTCGGTACAGTCCCGATGATTTTATATTCTTCTGCGGTCGAATTCTAGTGATGCTAAAAAACCAGACATATCATCAATGCAATTTCAAAACAGACCTCTGACCAACGGTCTAAAATTCTAGATTCCCAATTTGTCACTGTCTTGCAATATCGCAGACTCATCATGATAAGCTGCTCTCGGACTGCAGTATGAAACAAGTATTCGGTATCGAACGTCCAATAGTAAGCCGTCTGGGGGTTTTGGATGTTCGGTCCGCTTTCGAAGGTCTCTGACACGCTGTGGTTGGACTGGTATGTCTTTGCGATATGAAACAAGTCACTCATCAGCAGACCCGGGTATAAAGGAGGTGCAGGCGAGCACTTCATCTTCAACTCCTCTTCTGTGTTGTGCTCCATCCTCGCTCTCATCTTCTCGACGCTGTGCAATCACCTCGCACTCCACCTCAAGCCGCTTCACGTTGTCATTATGATTGACTATACCAAGGCAATCCCTTTCGTCTTCGTCCTCGCACCTATCCAAGACGCAAGATACGCTACTTATTCTGGTATGGCCAATTCAGCAGCATGCACCCTTTCGGCTTTCGCACAATCTTCTCCTGGTTCTGATGCCCCCCACGCCCTCAACGATTCATCCAGCTCAGACAACACAACATCGACGACGGATCAAGACGATACAACGTCACACACCTTCTCACCTTCATTCTCGTGTCGTGTTGTTGAGCTTTTCATCATACTTATCAGTCAAATCGGTTTCCTCGCACATCAATTCCTACGAATCTCTGACGTTGTTGATGTTCTCTCCTCCTCGTTTGCGACTCTCGAGCAGACCACCGACCTCGAAATCACGAACCTCTGTGCCACAATGGAGTTTGTCAAGCAAGATGTCGATTCCGTCAAAGATCAGACTCTTCGTCACGAACAGGTAATGGCTCTCGAGGCTAAAGAATTCGCCACCGTCGTCGCCAATCAGCAACGCCAAATTGACGACCTCGGAAAACAACTCCACGAGAAACGCGAACTCTCGAGAGATATCAAGAAGATTCTCGACAAGCTTACTTCTCGTGTCTCGCGCGACAACACGGAGCTTGACGTTTTCCGCGGGCGTCTGCATGACCAACTCACCTGCCAAATCAAGAACCAAATTCAGACGGAACGCGATGTTATTGACCTTCGCAAGGAACTCGATGCCTTCCACGAACGCCTGCATGGCCAACTCATCTCTCAACTAAAGGATCAAATCCGAACGGAGAACGACATTGCCGACCTTCGCAAGGATATCCCAAAGACGCTCTCTCTATACCACACGAGGATCTCAGCTCTGGAATTTGCGTCATCTCAAGCTAAACCGCCTCCTTCACCTCAAGGCGTTGTTTATGACTCCGAACCCGTACGAAGTACTACGTTTGTGGATGCCAGCCCCCTTCCGAAGCGAGTTCTTCCTAGCTTTCAACATCTTCTTACACCAACGAGCGCTGCACCGAAGAAACAAAGGTCAGGTATCTCAATGGCTGCTAGATCGCTTCGGTTCATTGATCGTGAATCAATTTACATTCGTATGTCTTCTCGTCCATCAGATGCGACGTCTTATTTAAATGACAGCTACTTTTGCAGAACCATCCGCATTGGTCGGATCGAAGGCAGCTGGAATCCCCATGAAGTCCATCTCCCCGAAGATGCCTCCGACGGTTGATTCCGTCAGACGTCCGATTACTGTCAAGTCTTCAATTTCCAGGGTCCTGCCGAGCTCGAAGATTCCGACTCCTGGCACGAGAGTATCATCCGCGCCTAAAGGAGTCCTCTTGAAGAATCCCTCGTCCAAATGTAAGGAGTTCTCGCTATTATAGTTCACGATTCTAAAGACGAGACGTGCATAGACTCATCTTGTGATAACCGTGCACCCCGGGAGTTCCCGACTCTCAACAAGAGTGGTAGTGCCACCAAGGGCAAGGTGCAGGAGCCTAGAGTTCCTTCTCTCAGGAAGAGCGGCAGTGCCGTCAAGGACAACACGAAGGCGCCTAAACCTCTTCAGAAGAGCCGCAGCGCTGCCAAGGGCAAGGCGCGGAAACTCAGTCAGTGCTCTTCTTCTTACCTCGCTTCTTTTGTCCTGACCCACTCCTTAGGTAACAACCAGGTGTTGCCTCCGTCCTCGTCTCCAGTCACTCCCGCCACTACATTGCGTGCCACGGACTCGACGTCCCGGCCCGACGACGCATCGCATGGCATTGCTAGTCAACCCCTGTCGTCGTCGCCATCCCTGGAAGCTCTGGATGTTGCTGTGCAACTCCACTCGTTGGGCGATTTGTGTGATCCATTGCCTTCTCTAGATTCGATATCCTGGCTCGACATCGCATTGGATAGTGTTGCCGGTCAACCCCTGTCATCATCATCATCCTTGGAAGCTCTGGATGCTGCCGTGCAGCGTCACTCGCTGGGCGATCTACGTGACCCGTTGCCTTACTTGGACTCGATGTCCTGGCTTGATGAGTGCCACGAGGTTTCAGGTCAACCTCTTCGCCCGTCATCTTCCACGGAAGCTTTGGATGCCGCTGTGCAGCTTTCATCGCTGAACGAATTGTGCGGGACGATGCCCTCGCTGGACTCAATGTCCTTCCTTGATGATGACGCTCTTCCTGTCCCTCTCTTCAAGAGTATGTATTCTTACTGTTTTATGGAGGTGCTCTTTCAAATGTTTCCCCTGCAGATCTTGGCTGGAATAAGGCACAACGCATCAATTATTGCCACCGAGAACGTCTTCGCCCGTCACCTTCCATGAAAGCTTTGGATGCTGCTGTGCAGCTTTCATCGCTGGACGACTTCTGTGGGACGATGCCCTCGTTGGACTCGATGTCCTTCCTTGACGACGATGCTCTGATGGTCCCTCCCTTCAAGTGTACGTGTTTTTTTTTTCCTTTTGATGTGTCTCTGATTCGAACGTTCCATAGCCCTTGTCCGGAGTAAGCCTTGAAGCCTACATGCTTATTTGGCTTCTCTTGGTATTCCCGCATATTTGAGCACTGCCAGTGTATCGATACATCCCCATTCATGACTTTGCTATACCCCTCTCATTCCCTCCCATTCCTCAGTTGCATCCCTATTTTTCTATTCTATCAGATACCATTTCTTCTCGTGTCGTTCCATTTGCTTGCTCTCTCTCTTTCCTTCTATCTCTATCATTTTCTCTGTGTTGTAGCTGTTTCTTATCTGTATTTCTTTCTCTTTATAGTATCCTCTATCTCTATCTCTACCGTTACTCTACGATTTCCTTTCTGCTTTATCATATCATTTTCCTCGTTTTCTATGATATCATGGTCTAATATTTCTGCTGGAAAATGTAACCGTGCATTATGAGGCGCGTCGGCTTCTCAAAAGTTAGTGTTCATCGACATCTCTCAGTATCTCACGCGTCTTGAAGCTTCAAACTTTCAAATTTCAAGGCTGACATGCTTTTCCGCCGACATGATGACAACATGAATTCAAATTCACATACTTACGCTATTGGCATCCTCCGAGTCGTGGGACCACATGGGCTATTTTTGCATTCCTTAGGTTGCAGGAGGAATAGTCAGAACTCTTCCTCTCCAGGTCTACACCCACAAAGCGGACGTGTTGCACGGAAATGCAGATGGCCTTAGCTAGGTCCAGTACAGTTGGCTTACAATTTGCAAATAGCAAATTTCAATTGAAAAAGAAGCTCGCTCTACGTGCGTGATGAGCGCTGCGCTGAGCCAGTAGACGTGGCGACGCGACTCCATTTGGTACTTAGCGCCGACGGTCGCGATAAGGCTATCGCCGGCACCAACGTCCATCACTCCTACAAGGCCTCAACGATCAACTTCTACCACAGGTCCACGCTCTCTCCTCCGACGAAGTGTTAGCACGGCTGCCCAAGACCGTTGAATGACTTGTCCACGTGCGAGAGGGATGGTACATTTAGTGATTCTGGCATGTCGAACGGTGGATTCCGAATCCCCGTGGGTTCGCACAGAGCAGTTTCTCGCGGTTTCTTTCTCCCCATTCATCACGGACCGAAGTAATATGAATTTGCGAGTGTGGGGGACCTGGTGGAGTGGGTGGAGTTTCCTTGTTGGTCATTATACCTTGCTGATCAGATCGAAAGATTGAGATTGAGAGTTAACTATAAGGTGCGGCATGTTTTAAACCTGAATATCAGTTCCCTCCTCCTTGCAATACATGCTCCAAGTGGAAGAACATGCCTCAATCACCGCTTTCAAATTCGATCGAGTCCAAGCAAGAGGGTGGGAACGGCAATAGTGTTTCTGACCTGGTCCTTGCTGGATCGGAAGGTCGCGTTGGATTCAGAGGCCTTTTTGAAAATAAGTTCATGTGAGCGATTTGGAGATATGATGTGGATATGAACGATGGGATACATTTGCGGCGCAGACTTGGTATATCGTTGTTCTCGACTCTCGGAGGATTCGTGAGTTATTTGTTACAAGATAGATGTCCGTTAGTAACACCGTGCCTTGTCAACAGCTCTTTGGCTACGACCAGGTGAGTTGAGCAATGTCTTCTTATGGTAGCTATGTCAGGTACACGTCTGACTGCGCATCAGGGAGTCGTGAGCAATGTGCTTGCCATTGAGTCTTTTGGAGCAAAGTTCCCCGCGATCTACACGAATGCGACGTTGAAGGTAAGGGTAATATCCCAATAGATGCTGTACCTGTCTGAGTTACACTACTTTTAGGGATGGTTTGTCTCCACACTTTTGCTCGGTACGTCAACTTGACATGCTGCAAGCGTCCGTCAGTCGATCCACATCCGCAGCTGCCTGCGTCGGAGCTAATGTGAACGGCCCCGTCTGTGACAAAGTGAGATTTATCATTTAGCGAGACAGTACAAGTTGTGATAGACTACGACTCAGATCGGGAGAAAGGTAGACATAATATGCAATGTGGTGATCTTTCTTCTCGGTAGTTCACTCCAAGCAGGTGCCACGTCTCCCGGCAAGTTCTATCCCGTTCACATTTATCAGCTTTGCTGAAGATTCTTTTGCTAGTTTATCTGTTTGCCGGTCGCGCTGTTGCCGGTTTAGCAATCGGTTCTTTGACGCATGTTGTTCCGATGTATCTCGCTGAGATATCCAGTGCCAAAATTCGTGGATCTTTAGTTTCTCTGCAGCAACTCGCTATCACATTTGGCGTGAGTGAAACATTCAGTACTGAGGTTATGCATTTAACACCACAAAATGTAGATTCTTGTTAGTTGTGCGTGGCAGTCTACTTTCATATATTCGTATGCGCTCATTACTCGAAGACTGGATTGCATATGGCACGTCACATATCGGTGGGACTCGATGTGCTCCTGACATACCATACACCGGGGCGCTTTTGAACGGTAGACCTACGTTCGATCCTTACACCGATGTCCCCCCTGGTGGTTGCACTGGTCAAACTCAAGCGTCATGGAGAGTTCCCCTTGCGTTCCAAATATTTCCTGCTTTGGTGTGTTGACTATATCTTCTGCTTTCCACTCATACCTATGGAAGTGCAGTGTCTTGGCATTGGCATGCTCTTCATGCCATACTCTCCCCGTTGGCTCGTTGAGCGAGGCCGCGAGGAGGAGGCTCTGGAGGAGCTGTCGCGTCTTCGCCGGAAGCCCGCTGACAATCGTTTGGTTCACACTGAATTCCTGGAGATCGTGGCTGAAGTTCGTTTTGCGAGAGAGGTCATGAAGGCGGCATATCCTAATGCGGGGTCAGTCAGGCAGATAATCAATAAATACTTGGAATTGGTCTCTAGTTGGCCAAAGTCCAAGCGTATAATTGTTGGTTGCCTTACTATGATGTTCCAACAATTTATGGTAGGTTTTCAAATCAATCTCTCTTATCATCTAGTGATTTGTGGTTTGCCAGGGGATAAACGTAAGTCGTGGTTCATCCTTCTGCAACCAACATCACTTACATCGCTGAAGGCTCTCATTTATTACGCGCCTACGAGTGAGTTTTACGAAAGGTCTTAATTATTGAATTCAGAGTTGACACCCCATCCGCAGTTTTCGGCCAACTGGGCCTTGACCCAAACACTACCTCCCTGTTTGCCACTGGTGTTTTTGGAATTGTTAATGTGAGTTCACAGTATCGACAATTTTACGTATACGCCTCCTAATTTCTTTTCAAGATGCTCGCTACTTTACCTGCTATCGTTCTTCTCGATAGTTTGGGCAGGCGGCCCTTGTTGATCTCTGGTGCCGCCGGATGTTTCATTTGTCTGGCGATCGTGGGTTCTCTTGTAACCGTTTACGGCGAGGACTGGCAAGCACATGCAGTAGCGGCTCGCATCGCCATTGGTAGGTGCACTGTAATTACCTACAGGATATGTTAAACTATTTTACAGTCTTCGTGTTTGTCTACGATGTCAATTTCTCTTACTCGTGGGCTCCGATTGGATGGGGTGAGTGGCTCGTCTCACCTTCTTCTAGGATTTAATATATTCGCTAGTAATTCCCAGTGAGATTTTCCCGTTGCACCTCCGGTCCACTGGCATCTCCATTACTACATCGACCACGTGGTTGTCAAACTTGTGCGCGGTTTTATTACCCTCCTCCGTCTTTTTGGTGTTGATGTACTTTAGTGTGGTTGGGCTCATTACGCCTATAATGTTGAATGTGGGAGGGATGGCGTACTTTATCTTTGCCGGATTTTCTCTTGCCGCGTTACTCTCAGTTCGTACGTCAAATCCCAAAATCGTGTCAAATAATACGCTCAACTCGCTTTATAGTATTCTTCTTCCCAGAGACCAAGGGTCGGGTAAGTTTTTGCGTACGCATGTCCTGTCGGACGTGGCTGACGACGGTGTACAGACCTTGGAAGAAACGGATGCTGCGTTCGGTGACAATGTTACTGACAGGGACCGAGAACACATGGAGGGTATTTGCCGGGAGCTTGGACTGCCCGACCGGGCGCTTTTGAATGCATAGTGACGAAATTTCTGGCTGGCACAGGTCATGTTCACATTGAGTCGATTCATCCAACATGTATATTTTGCACTCCTTTTCCCCTTTGTACCTCAACATCATGACTTCCGCATGTTCTTTGCACGGCATCGTCAGTATTGAGAACGCAGCACTGTACGCTCTTCTTAAAAACGCCTTTTGAAGACGGGTGGTTTCGTGCCGTCTGGAACTCTTTCTATCTAACTGTTCAGTTCCTATCGGTGAAACTATACTACGTGCGTAAGCACTATTTCCATTCCCGCCCTATTTCTATGTCTATTTCCAGATTTACCAGATGCTCAAGTCATCTTCGGTACGCAAGATCACATCTAATTCTCTGATCAAATGACGACCTATCGCTCAATTCAATCGCGCAATCGTATCTGGAGCTGTTCCTGACTCCGAGTCCTTCACACTTAAAATTCAGGCAGCGGATACTAATTATACCTGAATTGGCTGAGGCAGTAAGTACTGGAGAATCACTGCTTCCTAAATCTTGCCAACTTGAACTCTTGGGGACAAGAGTGCATGGGTGGATGGCGACCTCGTCCGGTTACTTTCTATCTGGATATACGGTGGTACGCTCTTAACCTTAACCCGAGACTTCTTCCCATTCCTTGAACACGAGTTCGTAGCAACGCAACGCGACTGCTCCAGTAATTCAGTAATCACCCACAAACTGACAAGATTCTACAGACGGAATCTATCAAGCGTTTAATGGCGCACAAAGCCAAAAATTAAAATCCGAATCAGTGGCTTTTCAAGGTGTTCACCTCTTGCACCGTCAAGGCTAGTATGCTTTTCCGCGGATGCCTGACATGCACGTACGCACACCTATGGTGTTACTCTCGTGTCACCATGGGCCGGGGCTTATTTTATATTCAGTACAAGCCAAGCTATAGTCAAGTAGTAGTCTGCCTGATGTTTTTTCATAGACTCGCGCTAATCTCGTAGCCAACTCCGAGGGGACCCGGGAGACCCAGCATGATTTCATTTTCCAGGAGAGCATATATGACAACCTAGCGTACATGATTCAACTAGGTTGTCATAGAAAAAGTGATTAACACATTATATAAATACACAGTTGGTATCGTCTCAATCTTTTTCAAATTCCTAGGCCCCTCCTCACTAAGCCATGTACCTGAACATAGGCGCCTGTGGAAGTGTCAGGATAGTTCCATCCCGAGGTAGACGGTATTCACCTTATCCGCCAATTCGCTTGTATCCACATTGGCACCTGGGTCCGGACGCCCATACTCGTGATCGCGTCTCGCATTATCGTACTTGTATGACACCCACAGCACTAGCGCGCAAACAGTGGCAAACGCCTCGAGGCCGCATGATACAGCGAAGCCGAGGCTGCACCGATAGCAATCAGTCAACACATGCAGACACAGGGCAAGCGGAGAAGGACGGGACGCACATGTACTTCGGGCCGTCCGTCGAAGGGTATATGTGCGAGCCGAGGATACTCCCGCATTGCCCAATCGCCATGAACATCGGGATGCCCGTCGCTTTCTTAGTCTCAGAGCCGAGATTGTGTGCAACTGTTGAAAACGTGAGCTGTTGTGGAGATTGGGTGATAAAGAGCGTACACCATGCGATGATTAAGCCAATGGCAGTGTATGTCCCGCTCGTGATGCAGAACACGGCGAAGTATCGCACGTGAACATTGTTGGGGACTGTGAGCAAAAGAAGGTAGCCTGAAATGACACATGAGGGATACTCTGAACATAAACCAAACTGGGTACCACGTACCAATAGCACCGACGGCGCAGGAACCTGCAACCGCCAAGCCACGATCTTGTACGCGATCGGATGTGTAGGACGTCAAACAGAGGACGATAGCAGCCACTGCATATGGTGGTACCGTGAGTAACTGAGCGAGCGCGTTGGCTGGAACGAAAATATCAACAAGGAAACCCTTCATCAGACCATAAGGTAATACACACTGTACCCAAAAGTCTCGATGATCGTTGGCAAGAATGCCGAAATGCTTGCGAGAGCGCAATTCACACCAAAGTAAATCATCCCGCCAGTGTATATACGCCAATCGAGGAGAGCTATCATGATGTGTTCTAGAGCAGAACAAGTCGATGAGGCCTCGCTGTAGTGCGAGGATAGTGAAATGGCTCGCCTTTTTTGATCACAGCGCCAACATCCGCGGTCGTGCCCCTGTTCATGCGTTCCAGTTCAATTTCTCTTTCTCTCGCATTCAAGTATCTTGTGCTCTCCGGTCGGTCAGGGAGCGCGAAGAAAGTCAGAACACCGAGAAGAAGAGCCGGGATTCCCTGAGAACAATCGAATTGTTAGTCAATAAGTCTACAAGGGACAAAATACATCTAAATCACGCCTGAGACTGAAAATTAATTCTGATGGGTGTTTTATAGTATTCCGAAAAAAGCACTAAAAACACTAGTACCACTCGCATGCCTCTTAGAGGAAAGGTGCAATGCGAGACAGGCTAGCACAGCGAACATTGCGCAGTGTAAACGGGATCAGTATACCGATCCTCCTGCACCTCTCAAAGGCCAGGGAGACTCGAAACATTGGCTGAAAATGAGACACAACAAGATCCAAGAATGTAGACCATCGCAGGACGCGACAAGATAGATGCGAGCGAATCAACATCTTGAATACCACTCGACCCTTCAACAAACATAGAACACTGGTACTAACCTCAATAAGGAACAGGACTTTCCAGTCCCACTCTCCCCCTACACCAGCGAGATACGGTCCGTACCCCACTTGCTGCACACCGAACGCGATGAGCCCACCGAAAGCACCCGCGACCGCCGCAAAACCAAACCAGTATGCCATGCGCAAGCCCATTTCAGTGCGGGTGTAGAAGAACGCTTGGATGGTTGTGTTAAGAGTCCCGTTTCTCCACGGGTCTATTGCGTGATGCATGACTTACAAAAATAGAGTGGAATTGCAGGGCCAAAGCCAGCTTCAAATACGCCAAGCCCAATGCGAGCGGCCACGAGACTTCCAAAGTTGAATGTCGTCGCCTGCAGAAGAAATAGTATGCATCATGAGCAACGGTTCGGATTCGGATATGGCCAATAAAGAAGACAAAGAGGCTGCAAAATGGCTGAAGGCGAACAAGGCCAGGTAGGTATTCAAACAGGGTAGTCCGCAAGGTTTATTTTATTCGCAGATACGATAGGTCAAGCATCAAGTCATCAATACACGTCAAGGCTTGACCTGAATTTTACGGCAGAAACTGGCCGCTCTGACGCACTGGTAACTTAGTACTAGTGTTGATAAATATGTCACAAGAGGAATTGTTCATAAACAAGACATTCCCAGTAGCCAAGGAATAACTTCACGGGGAAATGAAATATGCACATAAAGAGGAGCGGCAGTACGACTCACCATTAACGTGGAACATATACCCCACCCAACAGCCGCGCCCGCTATCCAATAGGATGGTGGAAACAACTTTGAGATTATCGTTGCAGGAACTTGACAGATAATCTGGGAGGCAACAAATCAAAACTAGGACGATGAGAACTATAGTTGCATTACTGACATATGAAAAGAAAAATGCCGAGTTGACCCAATCGTACAGTATACCAGTAGGGTCGCCACCAAGGTTCTCCTGTGTGAGTCCCTGAAGGCGTGCATTTCCAAGATTCGTGCGATCAAGATCTGATTCACCATCAGTACAACATGCCAGCTGGCTACCATGATAAAATTTCGCGCACAAGCAAAGAGATATAGCAGGCATGTTATGGGTAAAATCCTGCGGTCAAGCTTGCGCACGAGCCTTTTCTCTTCATCAGATGTGGCGATGGGTTTATTGCCGCCAGCGTCGCTTGTAGATTTGGTTTCCCTCTCATCGGAAGATGGGCGTTTTTCTTCGTCCAACATAGTGGGCCGAGATAGATGGAGGTGACTTAAGCACGTGAGTAGGGTAAGTATTGGGTAAGTAGCTCGCGATATTAAAGATGCTGCACGAGCGCTTGCAGGACAAGAAAACAAGAAGTATGAGACCCGAGAACTTCAAACGTTTATAACGAAATCGCGCAAGTCATGTGGACTGTCATGCCAGCAGCCGCGGTGTCTGTGGGTAGTTCAATAATAAAAAACCAGCTAGCGCTGCATAATACATGGCAGCTGATGAGAAGAAATCTCACGCGAAATTCGTCTAACTTGCCCCGCTGACCCCGGATCAAAGAACTATTAATATTCCTGGAGACTATAATCCCCAGAGGGCAATCTTGGTCGGCGAGGCATGGGCGCACGGGCAATAGTTAACTGAGCTGCTCCACTGCCTCTTGCTTCGGGGTCCTGACTGCTCCTGCGGACATAGTCATCATCCAGCTCTGTCGGTCTGAAGACATGCACCGAACTGCCCAGTCGTTGAAATTTCAAATTTCAAACTTGATATTGTATGCCAATAGGTACTTATCACATGGTATGATGACACATACCCAAGGCGATATAGTGTAGTGGTTATCACTCGGGATTCTGACAAGTGGTGATTTCCCGAAACCCAGGTTCGAGCCCTGGTATCGCCTTTACCTTTTGCCTGGTCTTGATTTGAAATTTCATCAATTTGTACTCGACACGTTTCCGACGTCATCTCAAAGCCGACTAGTTGTTTCTCTCCTCTTGCATTCGACCACTAATCTCACAAAGTATTGTTGCCATTAATGTTAAATGACCTGCTCACCTTTCGAACGTCATCTCAAAACCCGACCTTGAGTGCTTCTGAGACTCCTCTTGCATTCAAAACCTAGTACGTAAGTACTTCTCGCCTGTGTTAAATGTTTCCATTACCGCTGCCACAACACCCTCGATAATCCTATCCCCATGGCAGTCAGACTCATATAGCATCGTTCGGTTTTTCTATGCAGTGCACTATGCAATACATTTTACCCTGGCCTCGTGCTATTGGAATGAGTCAGACTCTCCACGTTTACCTTTCTGATGTCATCTTGATCAAACCCCGACCTCGAGTGTTTCCGATCATCCTTCCACCTGCCACAACACCCTCAATAATATTACTTCCCCCATGGCTCTTTTCTGTCCAAATCGTTTTCAGCGCACTATGAATTGGATCTATATTGTGCCTTAGCCAGCCACAAAAATGAGTACTATGTCTCGAACAACCTATGATGAGAGTAGCATGTTCGGTCTGCATCACGGCACACTTTGAGACTTGCAACATGTCCACCAACTGACATTGGCGTGTCGCTTTCACTTTTGACTGACCTTGACATTGTTTTAATCCTAGTTTGACCGCCTCAGCGCTTAGTGTAACCACACAAGCGCCCCTCAAATACACGTGCAGCATGACCTGAACCTTCAAACCTTCCTTTTCCTTTCACCTGAATTTCATACAGTCCCCATATCCCTACCCCCGTCATATTCTACCTCCACCACCCAGCCCATCCTCTCTCGTCATTAGGCACCACTCCACCATTATGCCCGTTAGCTGGGAAGGCCAATATATCAGACTTGAACGTGGGTCCCATATCACCTTCGCATTCGTTTCGTGCCTCATCCTCGCCCTACTACAGTCATCAGGGTAAACAATCTTCCACTTCCTTCCGAGCGCACCCCCGCAGGCTTTTATGTGTCCATCAATGTCGGTTCGACGAGGCGCTGGAAATCAGCCATCCGAGTAGTATCATCTGACGAATCTGAAGTGTTGGGCGATATCGTGATTTTGTAAAGTCCATAACGACTTTCACATGCCATTCGAGGACTGACCATCCTTTTATAGATCATTACGCGAGATACCTGAATTGTCGCTGGAGATCAGGGTATCCTATGAGCTCGGCCGAATGTTAGGCAATGGGGAAGTCGTTGGAAAGTTCGAAACATTGTTGGATGAGCTACTCGATCATGGAAACGAGCCTTTCGGTGAGTAACCTCCTTCTCACTCATGCGCATCTACTAACGTCTCGTAGACATCTCCTTCCCGTCTGTTGATGGTGATCACCCTTCCCTCACACTAAAGGCCACGGTCCTACGTGACTGTGACAATGAGGACAGCGCCCTGTTTGACGTGAGTGACATCAACCTCTGCGGCGGTGTTGGCTTTTGTTGACGGAACGCTGCTGTAGTCGATCATTGAATGTCAGATTGCTCAAGACACGGATGCGGGCCATGAACTATTTGCCACATACGTGACAAGCGAGACGGTTTCTCACCTGAACGATGCTGTAAAGCATTTTCAGTTGGTCCTGGACCAATGTCCGGTCGGCCATCCTCACCGGGCAGCGGCTTTCACCAACCTCGCGTGGGCTCGCCTTCAAGGCTACATTCGAAACGACCTTCAAGACATCGACTGTATCACTTCTCTCTTCCGTGAAGCCCTTGCCTTGCGTCCGCAGGGCCACCCCGATCATCCATTATCCATCTATCACCTGCTTATAGCGTTGATCTGGCGCTTCGGCAAGGAGAACTTCACCACCGTCTATATCCAGGAATGCGCGCAACTGTCCTGCGAGCTATTGCCCCTCTGTCCAGAGGGCACCTACCTTCGTAGCATCGCGGCAGGGGAAAATGGTGTTGATTATGTGATCCGCGCATGCAACAATCTTCCAATAGATGCATCTGATGAAGGCATCCACCTTCGACGAGTCGTATTTGAGCTCTGTCCTCCGGGCAATACGTACCGTCCGAAAGCACTGGACAAGCTTGCGCAGGCAGTTCAAGCACGCTTTGACCAGCGTGGGACCATTGATGATCTAGCAGAGAGCATACAACATGGTCGTGAAGCCGTTTCTCTGTGCCCTGAGGGACATTCTGAGCGCGACACCTACCTGAATAACTTGGCTTTGTCACTCAAATACCGCTTCGATTACCAAGGCAACCCAGATGACCTCAATGAGGCCATCTCTTTGCACGAAGAAACACTGTGCCTGCGCCCTGTTGGACATGAATCTCGTGATTCTTCACTGAACAACCTAGGAAATGCCCTCTGCACCCGTTTCAACCAACGCGGTGATGTTAACGACATCATCAGATCCATCAGCCTCCAGCGCGAGGCACTGACGTTGCACCCGCCTGGGAATCCATATCGTGATTACACGCTTAATAACCTTGCCGCTGCGCTCAAAATCAGATATCAGAAATTGGATGCCAGTGAGGATCTCGACGAGGCCATCAACCTCTACCGGGGTTCACTCCAGTTAACGCCGCATGGCCATCCACGTCGCCATGCGACTCTTTCCAATTTGAGCTCTGCTCTCCGTTCTCGTTTCATGCAAACTCGGAAGAATGAAGATATCGAAGAGGCCATTCAACTCTGCCAAGAGTCGTTGGAGGCTTTGCCTTCACTGCACCCGGATAGATTTTACAGCTACCTGTGGTTGCAGGAAGCCTATTTGTCTCGTTTCAGGGTGCAACGCAAGTCTGCTGATTTGTCCCTTGCTGTAGAGAACTTCAGACTGACATCACGACATCCCACTCAAGGGTTCCCAGAACGCATCAAGGAGGCGATCAATTGGACTTTTGCAGCGGAGAGTCACAGTCATGCCTCCGCAATGGAGGCCTACAAAACCTTTTTCGAGCTTCTTGACAGACATTTGTCAACACGGTCTTCGATTGTTGCACGACGCGAAGCTACTTCCGATTTTCGTCATGCCAGAACATTGCCTGTAGATGCGGCATCATGTGCCATGCGCCTTGACAATCTACGAGACGCAGTCGAGCTCGTGGAGCAGGGTCGTGGCCAGCAGTGGTCGCTGGCTTCTCGAGTCAGGACTCCGTTGGAAGACCTGAAGCTTGCAAGTCCGGAACTAGCTCATAGGCTCTCAGAAATCAACAAGCGCCTGTCTGATGCCCAGGGTTCCGCCGGCAGCGCGGACCGAGCTGCTGCTGACCGAGCAGCAATACATTACAGGGGACTTCAGGAGCAGTGGGGAGCTGCGGTAGCTGAGATCCGTAATCTTAAAGGTTTCTCGCGGTTCCTGCTCCCGCCTTCTTGTGAAGACTTGCAAGCAGCAGCACGTCATGGCCCAGTCATCATCCTCGTTGCGAGTCAATACTTGTGCAGCGCCATCGTTATCCCGACGTCAGGAGAGCCACACCACGTTCAATTCCCGCGCGTCACTCTCACACATCTGGAGAAGCTCAAAAATGACTTTGCGAGGGAGATACGACTTGCATCTTTTATGCGACCAGAGGAGACGAGGAAGGAATTGCAAGTCCTCTTGCGGACAGTGTGGGACGAGATCATGCTCCCCATCGTTATCGTCCTCCAGCGTGATCTCAGAGTAACCAGCGGCTCTCGAATCTGGCTGTGTCCAACTGCAACATTCACTTCCATCCCTCTCCATGCAGCTCACCCCTTTCGAACGAAGGCAGATGGACGGCGTGAACTATGCCTGGAGGACGTCTACATCTGTTCTTACACGCCGACACTTTCAGCTCTGATCAGATCTAGGCAGATGATGAAGAAACGTGCGACTCCGTCATTCGTTGTCATCGGACAAAGTTCACCGGGTGCGGGGCAAGGCAAGGCTCTCTTGACTGTCGACAGCGAGCTTGAGCTCGTCCGCAAGCTCATCCCAACGACGGCCAACCCCACCACTCTCTCCGGCGATGATGCCACTCGAGCAGGTGCACTCGATGCTTTGCAACGCAACACTTGGGTGCACCTCGCTTGTCATGGGAAGCAGGACCGCGAGCAGCCTTACTATTCATGTTTTGCCATGAGAGACAAACCTCTGACGCTGCTCGATATCATGGAGAAAGACATTCCTAATGCTGAGTTCGCATTCTTGTCGGCGTGTCATACCGCTGTTGGGGATGAAGAGACACCCGACGAAGTCATCCACCTCGCAGCTGGACTCCAGTTTTCGGGGTTCAAGAGCGTCATTGGCACGTTGTGGGTGGTCGACGACGCTGTCGCAAAACATGTTGTCGAAGCTTTCTACAAGAATATGGTCAAGGGTTTGGAGGATGGTGATATGATGGACTGTACGAAGGCGGCCTGGGCACTCAACCGTGCTACAAATGCCGTGAAGACAAAAGTTCCGCTCGAGCAGCGGATGGTTTTCATTCATATTGGTGTGTAATTCTATGTCGTATTGTTTCGATATCGTACAGTTCTTCAGGTTATTCTCTTTCGTCCATGCTGTACTTAAAGTTGTAGGAATTACCGGATTACCCTCTGTGTCGCACTCCGAGTCTCGTACTTCAGCTATCTTGTTTTCACTTCTGCAGTAATGTTGTCTGTTCTAGAGTCTTCAGCAAAGCCATTTGATGCTCGATCACAACGCATGTATTCGAATGTTAGCGATATCGTTTTCTGCTTACACTGCTCTGGGACGAGTTAACCTTCTAATCATCGTTCAAGTCCTTCTGGAATCTGGGCGCCTTATTGATAATTAAGCACCTTGTCATGGTCTCCTCATATGACATGAATGCAGATCCCTTCAACTATTCTACATACTCATACAGGCCCCCAATGTTCGTCAAATTGTTGCTATCACACGCAGTGACCATGTCTGGAGGCGCCCATGGCTCCAAAAAAACATTGCATAGATTGAATGTTGGGTGGCGCGGCGACAAAAAGAAGTATACATACATGTGCTTTAAGGTATGGGTGAGCCAAAGCCTCTTCGACTGTTATGCATTTCTTGGGATCAAATGTCTAAGAGAGAAGTTTGAGATACCACTTGAATAGATGAGAAGATCGCGACTTACGAGAGTCTTCGCCAGGAAGTCTACAGCCAAAGGATTGGCGGTGGGGAAGATTTGCGCAAATGGTCGGCGTCTGTGGAAAGGAAGAGCTCGAATATGATCTCGCGATCTGCGTGTCACGGTGGTAATGGCATAAAACTCGTCCAGCGTTGGTGTCCCGAGAACATCTAAGATTAAAGTGAGTTGGTGGTGGTAATCTCTACCTGGGAACAGAGGCTTTCCGGAGAGCGTCTGGGCCAAGATGCACCCCACAGACCAGACGTCGATAACTTTAGTATATTGCTTGAACGTCAGCATGATCTCAGGGGCTCGGTACCACCGTGTAGTGACATATTCGGTCATAAACCCGGTTTCCGTCCCTGATGGTTCGGCGGTCTTTACTGATCGTGCCAGCCCAAAGTCGCAGACCTTGAGATCACAGTTTGCGTTAAGGAGATTTGAGGGTTTGAGCAATGAGATCACGGTGGATAACATCAGCAGAATGTAGAGCCTTGAGTGCGCGCAGGGTCTGATAAATGGAATATTGAGCGTGGTCATCTGAGAGGTCTTGCGTTCGGATAACACGGTGCACATCTGTTTCCATCAGCTCCTGGATCACTGTGTGAAAGTTCGAATGGCATGTGGGTTGAATGACGTATTGTGTACGCACGATACACTTCTTTGAAAGTGTCTAGAGAGGGAGGCTTGATAATAATCAAAATTGAGATGATCTTCAAAGTTCTGACTGAGCACGTAAATATGACGCATGGGAGATGGGCTCACATTCTCGCTTACGCCAGCTTCACTGAGGAATTTGAGGAGTTGTAGTCCGTAAGCAGAAGATGGAATGATCGAAGGGTGCGATCTTCTTGATGGCAACCTTGCGGCCACTGGGCCGGTAAACAGCTGAACAGACTCGGACGATACCATATGCGCCCTCGCCTACGACACGAGAACCTGATACTGAGTACCTATTGAGAGACATATTTTGTTAAATCAGATATATAAAGAACATGGATCACCCATAGTCGCTTCCAGTTGGAAGAGATGCTACAATTTGATACAGCGGTGTCTTAAAAAGTGATAATCTGCCCGAATGTGAAAACCAACGTTCAGACACAAAAACTCTAGGACAGAGAGATGGGATCTTACAAACATGATTCCCGTAAGATATTCCAGGAAGACTGCACATCCAGAGATGAAAGAGTTGGCGGTCTAATCGATTCAAATCGACGATCACGTTAACAGTTACTGATACAAAGTGAGAAGACCATGTTCATGATCTTCCAAGGACTGACGCATATTCTGACAATGACGGCGACCAATGACCCACAACGGATGTTGATGTAACTGTCGAGCCCCGTACTGAATAGAAATCCGAAAAGAATACGTGAGGCCTACCGGACGCCGCATGCAACAACCTGGACAATCGACCATAAGTTGTCGGGCGAAAGTATATGCTAGGTTTGTCTGAAACGTACCGTTACGCGCAGCTGCGATAAGAAAAATGCGAAGGCCGCAAAGAACACTGCGGAACGTGTGGCAGGAGCTTCGTTGTATTGGGCTCAGCAAGTCACGAATTTCCTGCGCTGTGTGTTATCAGCTGTTATACGGTGACAATGTCAAGAATAGAAAGAAGAGCTGGACTTACAGTGCCCACGATGCACGATTTAGAACTGCCTACTGAAAGTTTAAGAAGAGGTTGAGAACGGCAGAGTATCACCTACAAAAGGAACATGTCATCAGCCTCCTCCATAGGTGATAGTAAAACAACGGATGTTGTAATAATCTCAGAGAGCTATGCATCAACTTACATCGTGCTCATCAGGTTTACTGCAAGATGACGCTTAAATTAGTTAACTCGGCCGCACGCGTCAAGGGTGTCACCAATGATCTCTTGCAGAGCCGTAGGGCTCAGAGTACTAAACGTCGAAGTCAAATTGTAGAAAAATGTGAATTTGCATTCAACTCATGAAATACGGATGCGCCTGACCATTCCACGATGTGTATCACTGAAGTTGACGTTGGGCTCGAAGCGTTCCTCCACGAAGGTACTAGTCGAAAACCAAAAGAACACAAACACTTTGACCATATTCGGCGAGAAAGTGGAGGAGGGATTATGTCGCCGTTGACGGGGGGCGCTGCATGACCGGGCATTTGTATTGTAAGTCCGAATCGGAGAACTGCTAACTCTCGGAACAAGGTCGAATCACACCTCGAGAAAATGGATCGTATTTTTGTCGGCATTTCATCACAATCCGTGATGACGGAAGTAAAACTGTTGATCTACCTATGAAAGAAGAGGGACCACAAGCACTGCGGTTTAATTGAGTGAGCTGAAAGGTCGAACGAGGTCATCGCTTTGTACACATTCAAAAAGTCACTGCTCACGGTTGAAAGGACTCATGATCGATCAGCAATAATCGATCAATTGCCAGGGAGGAAAACTGAAGTCGAATCAATAGAAGCAACCTCAGCAAACAACAAAAGGCATGCAACATCACTCACCGTGTCCGTCTCACACAATGGAATGTTAGTCCCACTGGTCGCACAAGCTACATGCGAAGTATCAACACACGCATCACGGGACGCAATGGCAGACACAGCCCCTTACCGGTAGTATCATACCCACATACGCGAACGCAGGATGTGAAGTGACGGGTGTAGTAGGTTGGGAAGACACGATGTTGGAGCTAACATTCTGTCAAGGATTTCGGTCCGGCCTATTATGAGATTGGTTAATGGGTATTTTGATGGGTCTTTCATTTGGAGGGTGGGTGGCAGAAGAGTGAAGGGAATAGAGGAGGGGATGGAAGGGATGTACGTGATAATACCTAAAGACCACCGAGTTCAGGAAAGGCGTGTGAACGAAAAGATGATGCTATGGCATCCATCATCCATCAAAAACGAGAAAGGAAAACGTAGGAGGGCAAAAGAGCAAATCGAACGAAAGCACAGCTACGTAGGCGATCGCGTGCTCCATCTCGGCCAGAGGAGAGAGAGGCGATAGAGATCCCATGACAATCAGACTCGTATAGCATCGTTTGGCTTTTCTGTGCAGCGCACTATGCAATACATTGGATCCTACATTTTGCCTTAGCCTTGTGCTATGAGATTGAGTACTACGTCTCGAACAACCTATGATGAGAGTAACATGTTCGATCTGCATCGCGGTACACTTTGAGACTCTCAACACGTCACCCAACTGACATTAGCCTGTCGCTTTCACTTTTGACTGACCTTGACATTGCTCTCCCGCTAATCCTAGTTTAGCCGCCTCAGCGCTTAGTGCAAACCACACAAGCGCCCCTCAACAATATGGAAATACACGTGTAGCATTACCTGAACCCTCGACCCTTTCCTCTCCCTCTCACCCGAACTTCATCCACAGTCCCCGTCCCCATATTCCTACTTCCCGTCTTCTCCCACTACTCATGCTGCACATTATTCAATCTACAATGCTCCGTGGCGTTCGTCGTTTGTTTCATCCCACCAAATTTATCAGACTTGAAGGTCGGTCACTCCATATCACCTTAGTGTTTCTTGTGGTCATCTCGCTCTACTCACAGTCATCAACGGCAAAAATATCAAAGTCCCTTCCGAGCGCATTCCCGCAGGCATTTACATATCCCTCAATGTTCATCCCAGGAGACGCTGGAAATCAACTATCGGAGTACTAGCATCAGACGAATCTGTAGCGTGGGGCGAAACCGTGACCCTGTAAAGTCCATCGCAACTCTCGGATGCGACTCGATGATTGATCTTCCGTGTGTAGATCATTATGTAAGTCATCCAAATTATCAGTGGAGATCAGGGCCTCCTTCGAGCTCGATTGCATGCTGGGCAATGGAGAAGTTGTTGGAAAGCTTAAAACATCATGGGATGCGCTGCTCGATCATGGAAACGAGCCTTTTGGTGAGTAACCTCCTTCTCACTCATGCACATATGCTCACATCTCATAGACATATCCTTCCCGTCTGTTCGTGGTGTTCACCCTTCCCTCACACTAAAGGCCACAGTTCTACATAATTTCGACAATCATGACAGCGTCCTGTTTGACGTGAGTGACATCAGCCTCTGCGGTGTTGGCTTCTGTTGACGGAACACTGCTGTAGTCCATCGTTGAATGTCAGATTACTCAGGACTCGGATGCGGGCCATGAACGATTTGCCACATACGTGACAAGCAAGACGGTCTCTCACCTGAACGATGCTGTAAACCATTTTCAGTTGGTCCTGGACCAATGTCCGGTGGGCCATCCTCACCAGGCAGTGGCTCTCACCAACCTCGCGTGGGCCCGCCTTGAAGGCTACACTCGAAAAGACCTTCGAGACATCAACTCCATCACTTCTCTCTTCCGCGAGACCCTTGCATTGCGTCCGCAGGGCCACCCCGATCATCCATTATCCATATATCACCTCCTTAAAGCGTTAATCCAGCACTACCGCAAGGAGTGCACTGCCGTCTATATCCAGGAATGCGCGCAACTGTCCTGCAAGCTATTGCCCCTCTGTCCAGAGGGCACCTACCTTCGTAGCATCGCGGCAGGGGAAAATGGCATCGATCATGTGATCCGTGAATGCAACTATCTTCCAATAGACGCATCTGATGAAGGCATCCACCTTTGTCGAGTCGTACTCGAGCTCTGCCCTCTGGGCAACAAACATCGTCCAGAAACACTATATAAACTTTCACGGGCTCTCAGCACACATTTTCAACAATGCGGCAGCATTGATGATATAGACGAATGCATACAACATGGTCGTGAAGCCATTTCTCTGTGCTTTGAGGGGCATTCTAGACGCGAGACCTACCTGATTACCTTGGCCCACTCACTCCAGTGCCGCTTTGATCATCAAGGCAACTCAGATGACCTCAATGAGGCCATCTCTTTGTACGAAAAAGTGCTGTGCCTACGCTCTGATGGGCACAAATATCGTGATTTCTCGTTGGACAACCTAGGAGGCGCCCTCTCCAAGCGTTTCCTTCAACGTAGTGATGTTAACGACATCATCAGATCCATCAGCCTCCGGCGCGAGGCACTGACGTTGCGCCCGCCTGGGAATCCATATCGTGATTCCACGCTTAACAACCTCGCCCTCGCGCTCCAAACCAGATATGAGAAATTGGATGCCAGCGAGAATCTCGACGAGGCCATCGACCTCTACCGGGATTCACTTCAGTTAACGCCGCATGGCCATCCACGTCGCCATAGAGCTCTTACCAATTTGAGCTCGGCGCTCCTTTTTCGTTTCACACAAACTCGGAAGAATGAAGATATCGAGGAGGCCATTGGACTCTGCCAAGAGTCGTTGGAGGCTTTGCCTTCACTGCACCCGGACAGATATTTCAGCTACATGTGGCTGAAGAATGCCTACGTGTCTCGTTACCAAGTGCAACACAATCTCGTTGATTTATCACTCGCTGTAGAGAACTTCCGACTGGCGTCGAGACACCCTACTCAGGGCTTTCCGAATCGCATTGTAACAGCCAGAAACTGGGTCACCGTAGCAGAGCGTCACAGTCATATATCTGCATTGGAGGCCTACATCACATGTTTCGACCTTCTTGATGGTCATTTGGCAACACGATCGTCGACAATTTCACGGCGCGAAGCTGCCGCTGCCTTCAGCGGTGCCAGATCACTGCCTGCAGATGCAGCATCATGTGTCATCCGTCGTGATGATCTGCGTCGAGCAATCGAACTCATGGAGCAGGGTCGTGGCCAGCAGTGGTCGCTGGCCTCTCGACTCAGAACTCCGCTGGAAGACCTGAAGCTTGCAAGTCCGGAACTATCTCACAGGCTCTCAGAGATCAACGAGCGCTTGTCTGATGCTCAGGCTTCCGCCGGCAGCACTGACCGAGCTGCTGCTGATCGAGCAGCAATACACTACAGGAAACTTCAAGAGCAGTGGGGGGCAGTAGTAGCTGAGATCCGTAATCTCAAAGATTTCTCGCGGTTCCTGCTCCCGCCTTCGTATGGAGACTTGCAAGCGGCAGCACGTCAGGGCCCAGTCATCATCCTCGTTGCGAGTCAATACTCGTGCAGCGCCATCGTTATCCCGACGTCAGGAGAGCCACACCACGTTCAATTCCCGCGAATCACTCACACACATTTGGAGAACCTCAAAAATGACTTTGCGAGGGAGATACGACTTGCATCTTTTATGCGACCAGAGGAGACGAGGAAGGAATTGCAAGTCCTCTTGCGGACAGTGTGGGACGAGATCATGCTCCCCATCGTTATCGTCCTCCAGCGTGATCTCAGAGTAACCAGCGGCTCTCGAATCTGGCTGTGTCCAACTGCCACGTTCACTTCCATTCCTCTCCATGCAGCTCACCCCTTTCGAACGAAGGCAGACGGACGGCGTGAACTATGCCTGGAGGACGTCTACATCTGTTCTTACACGCCGACACTTTCAGCTCTGATCAGATCTAGGCAGATGATGAAGAAACGCGCGACTCCGTCATTCGTTGTAATCGGACAAAGTTCACCGGGTGCGGGGCAAGGCAAGGCTCTCTTGACTGTTGACAGCGAGCTTGACCTCGTCCGAAAGCTCGTCCCAGCGACGGCCAACCCCATCACTCTCTCCGGCGATGATGCCACTCGAGCAGGTGCACTCGATGCTTTGCAACGCAACACTTGGATGCACCTCGCTTGTCATGGGAAGCAGGATCGCGAGCAGCCTTACTATTCATGTTTCGCCATGAGAGACAAACCTCTGACGCTGCTCGACATCATGGAGAAAGATATTCCTAATGCTGAGTTCGCATTCTTGTCGGCGTGTCATACCGCTGTTGGGGATGAGAAGACACCCGACGAAGTCATCCACCTCGCAGCTGGACTCCAATTTTCAGGGTTCAAGAGCGTCATTGGCACGCTGTGGGTGGTCGACGACGCTGTCGCGAAACATGTGGTCGAAGCTTTCTACAAGAATATGGTCAAGGGTTTGGAGGATGGAGATATGATGGACTGTACGAAGGCGGCCTGGGCACTCAACCGTGCTACAAATGCCGTGAAGACGAAAGTGCCGCTCGAGCAGAGGATGGTTTTCATACATATTGGTGTGTAGTCCTATTATGTTACATTGCTTTCGCCTGGTATAGGTTTTCGAGTGGTTGATTTTCGATCCTCTTTCATCCCGATCACACGGTAGCACCTGTCGGTTGTAGGATTTCCTTTCATATTCATCCGGCACTGTTGTTTCGCATTCCCTCACACGATATTATTTACTCTAGAGTTTTCAAGTTGTCGATCTTGTATTCTCTCTCGCCCCGGTGTTGTCACTACTAGTACTTGTCATGTTGTAAGATAACTCTCATCCTATTGTTCCAATACCACTTGTATGTCTTTCATCCAATGCTTGTGTGTTTACAGACATCAGTATGTTCTTCGTGCACTGTGCCATCAGAGACAACGTACCGAGGAGTGGAGGACTACATGCTGTTTATTTCTTTCTGGTGCGAATATGGATTAAAAGCTAGAAACCATTCCAGAACTTTGGTCAGTGGGCGAATCATGCTTCGCAGGGATGAATTCCTTTTGTGCAGGCAGGACCTGAGCATAAGCCGAGGAAATTTTCGCAGATGATAATTGAACTATTTGCATGCACAGACATCGTACTGGTCGAAGAGGCAGTGATCTAGAACTCGAAATGGTGATGCTTAATATTTTGATACATGCCAGATCTACGATGAAGCTGAGCTCTGCGCACCAGCTCTAATTGTGACTAGTGACTTCAAGACACCAGTAAGTATGGTCCTGTAAAACATGATGTTGCTGCGGTTGATGCCACAATGACAAAAGGTCCCCTTTCGACGTTTCATCATGGTAATATAGGATGTGTTGTTACAATCGAAAAGCTGGGACGGTTTGATTGAAGCTTGCGAAATACTGGACATAGGTATATGTAGCCTTGGGTGGGTTTCATTTAGCACTTTCGCGAATGATGAACGTTGAATGAACGTACCTACGAGATAAAGCGAGGTAACGTACATGCCCCCCACGTTTCAGTACTCCTTGATGAACTCCTCTCGACCGGCCTCAAGATACCAGTCTGATTCATCCGCCAATCTTCTCCCCAAATCCTTCTTGGTACGGTTCCGTCTTTCTCGACATCCAGGTACTGGGCAACAAAGCACTTGGCTAGTCAAGGAATACTGTTGGTGGCACCCTATTAATCAGTCCGGTCCTGTTCAGGTTGTGGTAAGAGTGGGATGAGAAGTCTACGCCAACGATGACGATCGTGTACCACTCACTTTCAAGTCAAGAGCACCTGGTTCTCACTCCGATTGTTGAGCTCAAACTTATGGAACGCGTATAACACGACTAGTAATTACGGGAGATGGAGTCCTGAACGAGGCAGATGTCTAGAGGGTTGACGGTACTTTCCCATGCGATAGATCTGTCAAATAATGGTCTTGGATGACTGGTCGCTGCTATGTCTGACAGCTGTCGTGAAAACAGCGTCTGGAGACACTGCGAGCTCTATGTCACCTTTCCCCTTCGTGTTATCGACGAGCATCACCAAGGGCGGAGGCCCCATCATGGCTTTGTCAACTGAGGAAAGCAGAAAGAGGAGTAGGACGCAGAGCATATCTTCATCAGTCTGTTGGAGGGTGAGTGTGTAAAATGCCAGAAGGTGACAGCAGTAGAATAGACCTTTTCGTCACCAGCACAGAAGATGGACTCGACTCCAGGGTTCTGACATAATATACATTTGACGATCTCGCTCTTGAGTGAATGATCAGTCTGACATGTATATCAAAGACCACGCCTACACACCTTGTTCACGGCAATAGGCCCACTTCCTTACCCGTGAGCACCTCGATCGGTCTCTTGCCTGGGGTCAACAATGATACAAACACGAAAAATAAAAAAGAACAATCACCTTTTACGCAAAACTCCCCCGAGAACATCCAATTTGCCTCTTCCTGAAATGATCTTCTTGTCTGCATAGAGAATGAGGCGTTGAGTTTAAATTGGCTGGCTGCATGAAGGTTAGTGTTTGTACGTGTGTATAAGGAATTGCATGAGGGTGTTGAGATTTGCGTGGATGTACGCAGAAGACTTCAAGGCGTGTGTTCAGATTTGTGTGCGTGCACATCAGCATCGCCCACCACAGAAAAACAAAACCAAGTATCCCTCACATTCACCCAAATTAGAAATGAGTGACAGTAGCTATATGTCCATGCACATTGATACCTGCATGTTTCTCAACAGTAGCTCCACCTTTTACTCCTTTGCCTCCGCGTGAGACTCGTTCAGCGGGTAGGTCCAGTGCCGTTTGATATCTCAGTCGCAGTCACACCAGCTCCATGCAAAGTATGGTCATTCGCACCCGGGACGAAGTAGAAGACACATGCAAACGCAGGGTGTATAGTGGCGGGTGTAGTAGGTTGGGAAGACGATGATGTTAGAGCTAGCATTGTGTCAAGGATTTCTTTGTGGCCTAAGAGGTTGGTTAGTGGGTGTCTTCGGTTGGTCTTTATTGGGGAGGGTGAGGCAGTGGAAGAGTAAAGGGAGTAGAAGAGGGGGAGGATGGGACGTACGTGATAATACCTAGGCACCTCCGAGTTTGGTAAAGGCGTGTGGACGAGAAGATGATCCTACGTGGTGTATATCAGTACTGTTGCCCTCCTTCATCCATCAAAAATGAGAAAGGAAACACGGGAGAGCAAAGAGCAAGTCGAACGAAAGGAAAGAAGAGTAATAACACAGACAGAATATATTGCATTCCTGCGGATGCAAGCGACTAGCAAGCGATGGTAGTCCTGGACCCAGATGAGGTCGCCTGGTTGGAGGATGGTAGCGAAGCGTGTTGTGAATCATTGGTTGACCTTTAGTGGGTGGAGTGTTTGATGTGATGGTCGGATGTGCAAGTGTTACAGAGATGAATAGGTGCACGACCAAATGCTCTGATTAAACTTTCGTATGGGAAGATACGATATGGACCGAACGAACACACCTGTTCATGATCCAAATATTCATCGATCATCTGCACTTGCCTGGTCCGTCTGGGTTAGAGGAAAGAGAGGCCATAGAATTATGCGTGAGGAAAGAAGATGCCTTGGTTGGCTAGAGTAATAAGAATCGAGATCAAGGTTGAGTACTGAGTGTCCCCACTGAATGAAAACTGGATAGGCTCGGTGGTATGAATTACCTTATCATATAGATCTGTACTGTATTGATTTCCCGAAACCTGGCAGGTTCATATATCGCCTTTACCTTTTGCTACGATTGCAAAGGCTGGCCTTGGTTTGAAATTCCATCAATTTGTACTCGGGGCAGCGAGAACACGAGGATTAATGTCGGAAAAAGATAAAGGTGCCTTGGAAGGCTACTATATTTAGACATCATGAAGGCACCTTGAGTTGTAGGTGCCCTGTTACCCTTCCGAAATACATCGGCTCCCCAAAGCTCCCGAAAACAAGGTACGTGCAAGGTGACGTTACTTAGTCAGCCCTAGACCCCAGCAACTCCTCCCAAAGTATTCCTAAGCCGAGTAAATCTAGTAAGTCTGTTTATACAACTCGGTTGCGGTCTTATCTTACACTTTGCCCTGCTTCTGGCTCAAGAGGCGTGGTCTCATGCCTGGTCTTACGTTCTCCAACAAGCTCATCAGCCGTGATGAGGGTATGCATGCCGATTTTGCTTGCTTGTTCTTTAGCCACCTCAAGCGTCGCCCGCACCCTAATACTGTCAAGTATATCATTACTCAGTAGTGCTGCCGCCGTTCAGTCCCAAACCTGGGTTCGAACCTGAACTTTTGCGGACGGGACCGCCGTTTGGTTAGTGGTTCGACACATAATGCAGGACCAGACCCTACCTAGGTTCATCGTTCGGGCAGTCTCGGATGGCTCTCGGACCCGTTCGGACCAGTCTGAACCGGTCCGAACCCATCATTCTAATCAAGTTTGTTTCTTCTGTTCTGCGACTCATGAGAATCAACTTGTCTTTGCGCATTCACGATCTCTTCCTATTCTGACCTGCGACATACAGTCAGTGTTGCAACAATCTTGCTGACAGACGCAGTGAGTCTTTTGCACTGATGCCCGCTCTCCCCCCTTCAATTAACCGTGGCGCCCTGTAGACGTGAGTGTAATTTTTGACCAGGTTATTGGTTCACTATAATGACTACCACAGATGTGAGTCTGTTTGGAGTGTGCTGCCTGAGGCTGATCACTAACTGGATTCGTCAGGCTTGATTCTGTTCGTCATATCGGATTGGGCATATGTTGTGGCATTTGCAATGCTGGAGGGTGAGCTTTGCAGTTGCCAGACCTCAGTGATATCGACTTGACTGAAACATCTTGCAAGTCATCATGTTAACTCGGTTGCATGCCATGTATCAATGATCCAGAAAGATCCTGATACTTCTCATTGTCAACTTCCTGGCTTTCAACATTTTCAATGGGATGGTCGTGGTAATGGACGGGGTGCATGGTTCAGGGGGTATGCTTAATTGCGGATGAAAAAATATGAATGGAGCTTATTGATGTATACCAGAGGAGCTGATCCTCTCCAGCACCTATCAGTGCATGATCGTCTACCCGGAAGATGCCCTGCTTCTGAGTGGCATTGATTGGATACTTTTCACTGCATGGGAGGTCTTCGCACCGTGTCTCACAGTCTGGATTGCTGGAAAACACTGCGACAACATTCGGCAGGAGGAATTGTTGGGGACTGTTTCAGGGTGTTGATGAAAACTCACATGTTTTACTTTGCGAGGTGAGCTCATATTGTGAATATGCTTCTCTTTTTCCGCTGAAGGATCGGACATGCTAGCTTTATTGCTGTTTCTTGTCTCACTCTCATAAGTAATTTGTCTCCAACGATCTCAGCGGTATGCCAGTTTGTCACTGACTCCTGTGTGCGGCCACAGTTCATCATTTCTATAGGGCCAATATGGGATTCTTCATATTTTACTAGTCGTGCAGATGGTTGTGTTGGGACCCCGCCTCATCCTTGGCATTCGAGAATATTATGCGAAGCTCGTGGCTGACTCTGATGCAGCAACAGGCATGACCTCAATCGCTTTCCAGGAGCGCGTGCATATATCGACCGGCAATGGTGTGTAGCACAGGAGATGCTTGATGAAGTTGACAGTTGTCTGGTGCTCTGGAGGGAGCAGAAGAATTTTATTTTTGCTTCATTCTAAGTTTCGTTTGTGGTACTTGTTAGTTATATGGTGCTATGCGGTGCATATAGTAAGATAATTTATGTAGTGTTACAGTGCGAGCAGTTGGATACATACCCTGTGAACTCATTGCTCCTCAAAATGTTGTTGAGTAGTTGATCATACTAGCCTAAGATCTCTTGGTAAATTTTGCGAAACATTATGTCACATTCGGCGGTTCGAACTGGTCCGAACCCGAACCTGACCATTGTGAACCCGTTCGAAGTGGTCCGGCCCAGAGTCCAACCTACCTGTGTGAACTCGACCGAGGTTTGGTTCTTGGTCCTCAGTTATCTTGAAAAAACCAGACGGAACCGAACTTCGGCAGCACTATTACTCAGGCTGTCATCATCGAGCAGGAATTCTTGACTGGTTCATCATTTTTGTCTAAGTTACGCTGACCGTCTCTCCAGATGCTCTCCCTGTCGGCCTCATTGACATGAATGCCAAGCTCATGTGCCAGTACATCGAGTTCGTCACAGACCACTTGTTGGTGTCACTTCCTTACTCGAGGTTCGTCATTGCCTGCAGTCCGCTCCAATATCTGCCTGTGTGTTAACCTTTCAAATCAATCATTCTTAGTGTATCTTAACCATCTATGGCTTGTGGATTTGCGCGACTTGGTACTGCGAGTGCATCACGACCGACTTACAGCAATTTCCAGCGAACACGGCGAGCTTTTCCCCTACTTTGAGGGCTATTGCGGCACCCCCATCTCAGCATTAGCGCCGTCACAGCGAGGCAGCACTGTCCTTAACATTGCATCTCCTCGTCGTCGTCCAATCTCAGGTAAGCCTTGGAAAACTTCAAATATGGTTGATACAAGTACTAATTTTGTTGCTTTGAATATGCGTCAACAACGCATAACTCACTATATCCGCAAGCAGCCCCTCCTGCAGATGAACTTGCAAGTCTGTCGTTGACAGAACAGAACACACTGCATTCGCTTGCTGATGGCAAAGGTATCATGGAGTACGAGCACATTGGACTATTAGGGTTGTGTGGAGGTTGTCAAAAAATGTTTGCAGCCAGTGCATTGCGGGCGCACATCCTCACCTGCTCACAGAATTGAAGCTTATATAGTCTTCCTAAAATTTTCTACCTTACGTGTCAAACACCAGTGACTGGAGTCCTGGTATGTTATATAATTTGAAGCTTGCACGTACCTTGTTTTTGGGAGCTTTGGGGAGCCGATGTATTTCGGAAGGGTAACAGGGCACTCATCACTCAGGCACCTTCCAACCGTAATGCATCCGAGATGGCATGCCACGGTCAGGCTTCCAGTGGCTTCCGAAGTTCCAAGGAACCCAATCTATATTTGATGTGCTTGGAAGGCACAACACGTGATTGCATCAATCTTCCAAGGCTTGTCTTGCCAGTCCCATTGCATTACGCACACACTCTGTCTAACATTACTGTATATCTGTATATTCTCGCGATGGCATTACCATCAGCTGCAGGACATCGCTATATAAGCTCATCATCCAGCAACACTGTACAGTGTCAATACTGTACTCAAACCTTTTCGATTCGCAGGATCAAATCGCACAAGAGCAGTTGCTTGCGGAAGCGGCAGAAGAAGAAGGACACCAAAGAGTTCGCTTCCCTTGCAGCACAGGCAACTGAAGTGCAAAAACGAGGTATGTTGGACTACGATCTAATATTCAGAATCATCTTACTCATATATAATAACATCTGAATTCAGAGCGTCGCCGAGATAAAAAGCGCTGTCTCAAGGAGCATCAAGATAATATTCAATTGATATCAATGTCTCGTCAGGCGCCATCTGATGACAATGTACTTGATTCCGCCGATCTCGCCTCGATGGGATCGTTTGAGGTTGAGCATGGTCCAGGTGATGCAATGAGCATTGGTGGTGATTCACTCCGTCAACATATGATATAATATTCTTTCGCTCTATTCAAACTAATCATGTTCAAAATTCAGGTTCTGATTCAGATCGCAGCATGCCGAGCAACATTATTGCGCATGAAGATCTGCTTATGTCCATCCTGTCCATCATTGCCCCTCCTGATCTCGATACCTTCAAGACAGAATTTCATCCCAATGCTCATCGCGAGCCTGTAATCAAACATTTTTTCTGCATTTGGGCATGTAGAAGCTGATAACATGAGGCCACACATTGATGATGAAGCACTGTGGACTCCGTTCAAATCTCACGCAGACTTCGAGTTTGCTGAAATTGCGCATCAAGCTACTCTTAATAAGGACCAGACAGACCGCCTGTTGAAGCTGCTTTGGAGGATAGTAGACGGCAACACTAATTTTACTTTAAAATCTCATGCTGATCTGTTGAAAGCATGGGATCTTGCAGCCAGCCAAATGACGCCAGTGAGTGTAATATAGTATATAGTCATGTATCACCTGAGATATAAATGTTGTTTCAGTTCGAGAAACATGTCATTCCCGTCAAGCATAAGAAAGATACTTTGGAGTTCGACATGCATGCGTGGCCGTTATGGAACTGGGCAATGGACTTGCTTAGTGAACCGCTATTGGCCCCACACTTTGTGTGGGATGCGCAGCGCTTGTATAAACATGACGGGATTAGTTACAAGCGCTTTATCCATAAACCATGGACAGCTGACCGCTGGTGGCGCATCCAGGTATGTACTTATCAATATGTTTGACTTTAATCCATGCCAAACTGATGCTATTATGTTATTTTATCACCACAGTCATCACTACCTAACAATGGAGTCCCATTCGCCATCATACTATATGCAGATAAGACCCACCTGTCCTCGTCTGGTGCAGTCAAAGGCTACCCTGTTATCGCTCGCTGCGCGAACCTACCTGTTGACATCAGGAACCGAGACGGAATTGGTGGTGGACAAGTAGTAGGCTGGCTGCCCATTGTAAGTCTTCTTCAAATTAATCGCTTGGTTGTAGCAAGCTGACTCCTCCTTGTATCACTAACACAACTGTCTGACAGGTCCCCGAAGATTCTGGAGAGGACGGAAAACTAAGCTACACAAACCTCAAACGCATCGTCTGGCATGAGTCATTCTTCAAGTTGCTCGAATCCATCATCCTATACGCGAAGACAGGATTCGCACATGAATGCTATGATCGCATCACACGTTGGTTATACCCTTTGATCCTTTTACTTTCAGCCGATTACAAGGAGCAGTGAGTGTTTGATATCAATTATATTTGGTCATTTTTACATGTTTAATGGCAGGTGCGTGATGGCGCTAATATGGGGGACACATGGCAACTGTCCATGCCCCGTCTGTCTTGTCCCCTCAACAAAACTATGTGACCATGCCACAATGTACCCTCTCCAAACTGCTAAAGAAGTGCAGGCTCGCGTTCAGCTGTACTTTGATGACCGAGTTGCTGGAGAAGATGCACTGAAAGAACATGGTTTGAGACCTATCAAGGTGCGTGCTTCTCATATCCGCATTTTGGGTGACGTAAATTTCAACATTGACCATCAGAATGTGGTTTGGAGCGTCCCAAACTCGGATCCTCATGAGATCATTTCGCAGGATTCGCTTCACTTGTGGCACATGGGGTTATTCGGTAGACACAAGTTCGAAGACCTCAAGAAACGTGTAGGGGATCTGGGGCGTGAAGCGCTGAAAAAGGTTGACGATCAGTAGGTCATCTGTTCATGTTTCTTATATGTTTTTAACTGTGAATTGAAGATTTAGCACCTTTCCACGATGGCGAAATCTGAACCATTTTGATCGTGTCACTAACATTGCCTTCAGCGATGGAAATAAATTCCAAGACATTTCTAAGGTGAGTGATAGTTTCGGTACCATTGTCTCAGAGCGTTTGTTCATATTGACATAATTTGATTGATAGCAAATTATGTATGCTTCTCAAAACATACTCACACGCAATGAAGACAAGGCTGGTTACGCGCTCTTGCGGTGCATCGCAAGCTATCTTGAACTCGACATGTATATTTCGCTTGATGTGCACACTACTGATACCATTGCGGCTGGGGAAGCAGAATTACTAGTATATCAAAAACTCCTAGAGGTAATGTCGTCTGACTTGCTTCGATGTTTAGCAGAGTTATTGATTATATTTACTGGACAACTTAGGAGTATCTTGACTTACAAGGTGATGAGAGAACAAAGAATTGGAATTTCCCGAAGGCACATGGCGGGAAGCACATATTTCACGATGTCCTGGAGAAAGGCGCTTCCTGGAACTTCAGCACTTGACCTAATGAGAAGCAACACGGCCCCATCAAGCGCGCATACTTACGCCAGACCAATCACAAAGATGTTGCTAACCAGGTACTATATCATTGCCAGTTTTTCCAATCAGATCCTTACTTTTTTTACAGCTTTTGAAGTTGGATCATATTTCCCTTGTCTCTGAGCTCATCCGCAGCCGCATCAGCCACCTCGATGAAGAACGCCTCAGACGCATTGCGTCAGAGAGGGAGCTTGAAAACGATGAAGATGAGTCGAAGGATGATCGGACATTCATAGGCCACATTCACCTTGGTTCCCTGCAGTCTCTTGTTAGTTTTGCCTCAGTGGAGGAGGCACATAGTTCGAATCGCGCATTTGCACATTTCCGGAAGAAGTTCACTACATTCCTCAACAGCTTCCTCCCTTCCAACAACATACCATTGCCTAACGGTTCAACATGGCTAAGACCAGCAGCTGAGGATACGGTCAGTCACTGTCTTTCTTATTTACTGTGTTTTAATCATAGTACTTCTGGATAGCTTCAAGAATACTGCTACCTCAAAGTAAATTATGAGTCCTTTGTTGACTGGAAATTGGCCACCGACTACCTTAGGTGTAACCCGGATTTCTACGGCCATGAACGGCATGATTGCGCACTGATACGCACCCATGACAAGGATGGGAATGACCAAAACATTTTCGTCCGATTACTATTCATGTTTAAGTATGTTGTTAGTGAGCAGACTTTGGACCTTGCTCTAGTTCAGCCCATGGACTCCTGCCTTGGTACACGATGTGCTGTAGATTGAGATCTGCACTTCACCCATCTTCGCGCTGTCTTACTACTTAAGGGTCTTATGTACAACGTGTGTATAGTGACAACACAACTATACAGGATAAGACTTCTTGCCAGTCCTTAAGTACACGGTCTACGACTTTTCTAGTTTTTGTGGTAGATAATGTGTGAGTTCTTGGGAGGGTTTACTGACGTGTCCTCTTCTTGTTGTTCCCTGGTGAAATACTCGATAGATTCCCTAATGTTCTGATAGTAAGATCTGTTTCAATCTTGTAGGTCGTGTCTCAACCTATGAAAGTCTGTCTCAACTTTGTCGTGTTCTCGTGTCTCCCTTCCTAAAAAAAGAGAGAGTCTGTCTTAAAATACATGAAGCCTAGTTAGAAAGCTGTTCTGGTGTTGTATACTCAACCCCTGTAAGGTAGTACACAACAAGTAATGAAGTCTGTCTTAAATACGTAAAGCCTAGTACGAAAGCTGTTCTGGTGTTGTATACTCAGCCCCTGAAAGGTAGCACACAACAAGTAGTTTATAAATAGATTGTTATATAAGCGACCCCTGTAAGGTAGTATACAACTAATCTCTGATACGATGTTTATCTTACTTCAAGGCACTCGTGGCCTGCACTTTAAATCTTACGGACTCTCACAGTTTGAGAGAAGAGTGAAAAGTGGGAAGTTATTATTACTCAGTGTAGAATGGGCTCCTTTTATACCTTTTTGGGAGGCCATTTTACTAAGCATGACTCATCACAGCATTAGTAAGTCACTGGCTTACTAACCATGCCATTTGGCAGTGCTGAATCAGCTGCTTACAAAGTAGTTTACAAATAAAGTTTATAATATTACAAAGCATGATAAATCATGATGAAGCATGACGAAGCATGACCAATCATGACAAATCCTTACAAATCAGATTATTGCCTATCACATGACATGCTTACAAACACATCTGGTGGCTCACTGAAGGATTCTGTGGCTGAATGAGCCTGAAACAAATAGAAACAAATGGAAACAAATGGAAGCCACATGACAAATCATGCAGGATCTTTACAAAGCAGAATATTGCCTATCACATGACATGCTTACTAACACATCTTGGTGGCTCACTGGTGGCTGAATAAACCACACAAAAGAAATGAAAAGAAAAGGGGAAAGGTGAAAACTATCATACTGGGAATATAAATACAAGTAAATCTGTCAAAATGGAACCAATCATAATAATACAATGAGGTACACCTTAGTGTACTCTCTGTGGTTACTTCCTGTCTATCAATGTCATGGTATGAGTTCCATACCATGCATGACAGCGTGCGACCCGCAGCTTCATCAGAATTCATCTCCCTTCGTTCAATCATTTGCGGTGCTCTCCTCGTCCCTGATTATGACAGTGACACAGACTTTTTCCTTGTTGACTATGTGGATACAGATATGTTCCTCTGTTCTCAAAGGAAATTTTTTTAGGTAGTTTGATTGGTTTGCTCTTACTGCCCTTTGACCTATGTACTAACCACTGTCTACAGTATACTATTGGTTTTCCAGAGGGGTTGGATCTCAAATGTCTCCCATATCAATGTTCCCCTTGGCTCTTTCCCCAAAACTAACTTGTCATCTCACAATCTCTGTCAATATCTCTCCAGTGTCATGCTCAGTCCTTACCCACAAAATGAAAACTCATGTGCAGTACCAAATGCAATGAAGAGGTAAGCTTGCTACCCCATAACCATGAATGGTGCGCTGACAAGCTGCTCCAGCATACCTAATTTGAAGCTGAAGGTAAATTTGGAGGCTTGCTTGGAGACGTGTTCTGAGATTGAGCTGGATAAACGGGGAATTACTGGGGAGCAATGAAGAGGTAAGCTCGCTACCCCATAACCATGAACGGTGTGCTGACAAGCTGCTCCAGCATACCTAATTTGAAGCTGAAGGTAAATTTGGAGGCTTGCTTGGAGATGTGTCCTGAGATTGAGCTGGATAAACGGGGAATTACTGGGGAGCAATGAGGAGGTAAGCTCGCTACCCCATAACCATGAATGGTGCGCTCACAAGCTTCTCCAGCCTATAACCATGAAGGGAGCGCTGACAAGCTGCTCCAGCATACCTGGCATATGAAGCAGGTAAGCTCCCTACCCCATAACCATGAACGGTGCACTCACAAGCTTCTCTCAACATGCTACTACCACACACTCTCCCCACAGACTTCATTCAAGTTTGTCTGGTGAAGATTGTTGGACCGTTCCTCCGACATGCTGTTATTATGTACTCTTCCCGCAAACTCCCATTGCCTGCTGCTGGTGGAGATTGTTGGACTATTTACTCCTTCATCAAGGCTGTTATTAATATGTACTCCGATGAACTTCTATTTTCCAGGTGGAGATTGTTGGACTGCTCTTCCAACGAGGCCATCATCATGTCTCTCTGAGCTGAGTTATTTTCCAGACACCCATCTCGCGAGTCTCTTACACCAGCTTGCCCTTGATTCAGTCTCATTCTTGCATCAACAGTTTGATGTACATGTCTTAATGCGATGCCTGAACCCTTAGCTTAAAGGTGGGCTATTACCTCAGATTAAGATTCACCATTTATCAACACCTCATTGTTACGCCTACAGGACACCATGTGTTTGCGCTATTAGTGCCAAATGCACTGCAGTATACTACATAACCAAACAGTGTGTGACGTGTTCAGGACTGATATAAAGAACATGCAAACTGAATTCAGCATGCACAGCTTGAACCCTCCCCCACTCCTGCTTCCTTCGCATGCCTCGGCACTGTGTACCAGAGAATATTGAGGTCGTGGCGAGCAGCTCTGCCACAGGCTCTGATTCTGACTCTGATGACTCGTTGTCAGATTCAGATGAAGAACTCTTGAAGGTTCACGCTGCTGTTGCATCTCCACCAGATGATGCTTCGACCGCAGATCTTCGTAAGGCAAGCGTTGTCTCACTCTTTAACACATGCATTACAGACTAAGTTGATTATCCAGGCACTAGAAATTGCTCAGAAGCTTCTGTTGAATATGCGAGGCCGGCAGCGGGAGCTCTTGAAGCGGAATGCGCTTCTAGAGGCTTCAGCAGCTAAAGGTCGGAAGAAACTCACTCATGACGAACTCGAGCTAGCTGTCAAGGAAGAGGCTATCAGGCTTTTGGGGTGCAAGTACTCAATTACACATTGCTTGTGGATCAACCCTCAGATCTTCCCCTTGCACACATGTCCCAACATCGATCTCAACAGTAAGGAACGCTGGCTATCACCACTTTCGATCGAAGACAGGTGTGAAAGCCTGAGTTGTTCTCATTCGTTCCAGAAACAGATCATGAAATGATGAACCACAAGCACTTTGGTAGTCATGTCAGTGCAGTTCACGTCCTTCATTTCGAGACTTATTAACCGATGTCTTCAGTTTGCAAAAGGTGTTGGCAATGTTCGCTCCGAAATGGTCTCAGATATCAAGTCATGTACTGGAGCTATCTTTGGCTTGAACCCCGAGTTCTTCCTTCGAGGCTATGATCGAGCTGCACAAGAAGAATGTTCGCATCCTTATCCGTTCTCCTCATGGCTCCTACACCAAGTTTGCTCCCATGTTGTTCCCCAATCCAGATAGTCTCTCGCCCAATAACTTCCTGAAATCAGCGGTGCTAGTTAAGGTATGTGCTCTGGCACTTTAAATTATGATAGGGAACTAATGATAAGTCACACCTCACATTAGATCCTCAAAGTGTCCATTTCACGGCAAGACTTCATTGTCCTCCAATGCGCAAAGCTCTAAACTGAAGGCCAAGATCTGGGAGTTGCGAAGCACAACACCAGGCATGATTGCTGCCTGCCGCAACTGTTGTAAGTCACTTGCTTTAGTGTTGAAGTATCTATTACTGATATCCTTTTATCTTAGGCTATCTATGTACTTTCGGGTGACAAGGAACTTCTTGAAACCAGCCAGATGACTAAAATCCCGTATCGCACCTACCATGATTTCTACCCGTGAATGTCTGATGACGGGTGGTACCTGGGCATGCCAGGTTCTTGTATTCTTCAATCAGGCACTGTTTCCTAGATACTTCCTCACTCAGTACTGCTCCTGCTCTCGATGAAGGAGACCCAGCTCAGTCATGGGAATTAGACTTCGAGCGTGCTATGGACTGAGGGAGGCAAGCTGCCAGTCACCACTTCCAATGCTCTTCCTGCAAGTGCCCCCCCTTCTCTGACAAGACCGTTATCTGTCACTACACCTGACCCAATCTCATAGCAGGACCTGCTAATATACGAACAGATCCAGTGCCAGTTCCTACTGTGAATCCTTCCGAATCAGACTTCAATTTCTACTGCAATGCAAACTCTTGCTTTGGCACATGATTCGAGAGAATGTTGATGAGGCGGTGGTTCGACGAAACCAATGGTATTGCCAGCAACGAAGCCAAAACCAAAACCTAAGACGGAAAGGAAAGCAGACTGCTGCTGACAGGAGATAATATATCTGCTGGAGTTTCGGAGGTCTAACAGGCATGGCAAGGAGATTTAAATAGGTTCTAACTCAACTGTCATTCATGTCGTGTTACTTAGTCTACTGTTACAGTGTCGGCACTTAGAGTAATGCAATACAGTGGTCTTGAATCTGACTAAGCACATTGAAACTCAGTTGAAATTTCTTGTAACACATCCAAATCGGTTCCAGCTTCTCTTAAACTTGTACCCTAAGAATCCATTGTGACGACAACGACAACGACATCGTTGGAACCCTACTCACTATGAATCTACAGGGTGCCATGCCACTGCCACTGTCATCCACTCTCTTTGTCGATTCATCCCTTGCTGCCTCTGTAACCAACCTGTCACTCACTCTCCTTCCCACTTCTGTGTTCAACCCGTCATCCACTCTCCCTGGTGCTTCCATGTTCAACCCATCATCCACCTTCCTCACTGCTTCCACATTTAACCTATCGTCCACCCTCCCCACCACTTTCATGTCAAACCCATCGTCCACTCTCTGCCACTTCCATGTTAAACTCGTCATCCACCCTCCCTGCTGCTTCCGTGTTCAACCTGTCGTTTGCCCTCCCTGCCATTTCCGTGCTTGATATGCCATCCAACCTGTATTCTTTTGCAGTGTGGTATATGCCGGCTGGCAATCATTTAGTGGACTGTTGTTTGAGAAGCTGTGAGACACAATGATGCATTGATTCTGGACCTGGTATTAAGTCTTCAGCCTTGATTATCTTACTAGAAGCTGATTTGTGAAGTTCTCAATCTACTAGATATCACGTCTTTTGAAGTGGAAGTGTTACATTCTCTATTTCTAATATTTGGATTCTTTTTGTTGCGAGTATATTGCATTTCGAACATTATTAGTGAAATGCATTGAAATCCAGTACCACAATATTATTACCATTTTGAATGCTCTTTTGAAAATAGCGCGATTGAAATCGACCTTGAAGCTTGGCAAGGAGACCTCAATATTGAAGTTACCTTGAAATTGACAAAACTAAGTAAAAGCGGTGTATACCGCACTCAGCTGCTATCCAAAGGAAGGATGAGAGAGCGACTTTATTCACCTAAGTAAAAGCGGTGTATACCGCACTACTACATAGTCAGATATAAAGTAAACATTAATGACAGTAAGTGCATACCTCAGCCGCTATCCAAAGGAAGGATGAGAGAACGACTGAGGGAAAAATACACGACAAGGGTCCATTATATGATAGGAACGAGCTCGCTAAGATACCATGAGGCTCACCTAAGAAATCCCTAACCTCTCCGCTATTACGTGTACACCCGAGTGCCTCCGAAGTGCACTCAAGCGCATGCGCGCCAAGTGCGCGCACAGCAATGTGAAAGTGCGCTCAAGCGCGTTGAAGCACGTTGAAGTGTGATGGAGCGCGTTGAGAAGCGCGAAGCATGATGAAGTGCATATGTACACAATGAAGGCACAGAGTGCGCTTTCAAGGGCGAACTCATCTGGTTTTGTCACTCCCACTCGAGCGAAGTCGCAGACCCATGGCCTTGGTAAACTTCCAATGCTTTTCGTGGATTAATGGTTTTGTGAGAATGTCTGCCACCATGTCGTTCATTGAGATGTAACGTATAACTGCTTCTCCTTTTGCCACTAGATCGTCACGAACAAAATGATACTTGCGCTGGATATGCTTTGTGCGCGCGCGGAACTGCGCATCTTTGGTAAGGATGATGGCTGCCTGATTGTCGCAGTGAAGTGTGGTGGGCGCGCCTTGCTCTTGACCAATTTCAGCGAAGAATGTGCGAAGCCAGGCGAGATGTTGTCCTGCATTGCTAAGTCCGATGTACTCAGATTCAGTGGTGGATAGCGCTACCATGCTTTATCATTTGCTTGCCCAAGATATGGCACCGCGATTGGTGATGAAGGTGTAACCTGATGTGGAGCGCGAGGTATCTAACTCGCCAGACCAGTCTGCATCTGAATAGCCATGGAAGTCCATGTCCATTGATACATCAGTGCCATCATAGGTTAACTCCATATCGTGCGTGGCTTTGAGATAGCGAAGTACGTGCTTTGCAGCTTCCCAATGCGAGGATTTAGGCGCAGTGCTAAAACGGCTAAGTACTCCCACTGCATATGCGATGTCTGGGTGCGTGCCAAGCATGGCATACATGAGTGAGCCAATGACAGATAGGTATGATACTTTGCGCCCTTCAATGGTGATCTCATGGTGCGTGGAGTTGTCTCCCTCTTGGTCTGCAGTGAGTTTGAGTCCATGCGCCATGGGTGTCCAGATAGGTTTGCAGTCTGCCATGCCAGTGCGCTGCAAGACAGTGTCTATGTATTGGCGCTGCTTGAGCGCGATTTTGCGTGCCTTGCAATCACGTTGAATTTCGATGCCGAGGATGAACTTTGCTTCTCCCAGATTGTGCATCTTGAATTGCGCTGAGAGCTTGCACTTCACTGAATCCATGAAGGTGCACGTAGATGCGGCAAGTAGTAGGTCATCGACATAGACAACTAGGAAACAGACTTGTCCCTTTTCATGGAAAACATACAGGCACGTTTCTGCGTCTAAGCGTGTGAAGCCTATCTCGCCAAGTTTGCGATCAAGGGTCTTGTTCCAAGTGCGCCCCGATTGCTTCAGACCATACAGCGAGCGCTTTAATCTCCAGCAGTACCCTGGTTGGATTGGGATGCCTTCAGGTGGAAGGAGATAGAGTTCCTCCTCCAATTCACCATCCAAGTATGCTGTGGAGACGTCCATCTGATCAAGTTCAAGGTCGTGTTTCGCAGCTAATGACAGGATTATGCAGATAGATTCCAGGTTTGCGATGGGGGTGAAAACTTCCTGGTAATCCACGCCTTTGCGCTGTGTGAAACCACGCGCAACTATGCGGAGTTTGTAGTGATCGACATTACCGTTTTGATCAAGCTTGATGTGAAAAACGGGCTTGGAGGTGATGGGCTTGACACCTTTGGGAATTGGCACTGTCTCATAAACCTGGTTGGAGTTCAGGCTTAATAATTCCTCTTCAAGAGCGGAGCGCCACAGGTGTCCATCTGCATGGGCAAAGGCTTCTGGCAGTGACTGTGGGAGGTCATGTTCAGCAGGACCTGTTGTGCTTATACCTGCAAAGTGCACATAGTCATCATCTTCATCTTCAATAGACGGTTGATGAGATTTAGCACGCTCAGGAAGTGGTTCCGGGTCTGCTGTGGCCTGCTCCTCACGCTGTTGCTGCTCTTCATCAAGTGCACACTGGTAATCCCGGTTCTTGTCAGCTGGGCGACGGTCACGCACACTGCGCCGGACCCCTCCAATCATTTGGGCAGGTGCACACATGCACACTGGTGAGTGCGTGCGCATTGGCGAGCGCGTGCGCATTTGGGAGCACGAGCGTGCTTCAGATGTCGCTTGTGACACAGGCATATGTGGATTGTCATGAATTGACAGGTTCTCCAGTTGCTCAGTCAGTTCTTCCAGTTTATCCGGGTGCGCATTTGGCAAGGTTGGCAGTGCGTCAGGATCTAGTGGGGTTTCCGCGCTGTCTGAGAAATCCATGTCCTCTTCCTCATCAGATACAGATGCATCAGGGTGATGGCGCCGAAATGGGAACAGACCCTCCCACTGTTGCCCAGTAGGGTGCGCATTCCAAGGGGTTAGATCAGCGTCAGGAACCTGGTCAGTTTCATTGAAAGTGACGTGTCTGCTGGAGAACACCGTGCGTTGCGCCAGGTCCATGAGTTTGTATGCCTTTTGACCATGCATGTAGCCAATCATGATCGCCTTGCATCCTTTAGAGTGAAACTTTCCTGCGCGCTTGCTTTTTGGTATGAGCGCGTATGCAGGGCATCCAAATGGGCGGAAGAAAGAGGGATCTGCATTTCAGTTGAAGAGCTTTTCATATGGTGTCTTCCCTTTCAGGCCTGCGGTTGGGCTGTGACCTGTGACATAGGCAGTGGTTGACATTGCGTCCACCCAGAAAGACTTCGGCAATTTGGATTCTTCCAGCATGGCTGTAGCAAGCGTTGAGAGTGTTTGGTTCATGCGCTCTGCGATGCCATTTTGCTCTGGGGTGTCAGCTGCGGTGGTTTCAAGGATGGTTCCATCAGTGCAGAGTGCGTTTCGCATGTTGTTACCAGTGTATTCCCCTCCACCATCGCTGCGCATAAATTCAGTGTGAAGCGCGGAGAAGCGCTCTTCACCAATTTCAGAGCGGAAGAATGCTTGAACGTCTTTCTTCCATTGCTTGTACTGGTTGAGTACATCGCTCTTGTGCTTCAGGAAATAGATCCAAGGGAACCTGGAATAATCATCGACAATGACCATCCAATAGCGGAATCCTTCGCACGATTTAGGGGTGATTGGCCCGCCTACGTCTGTGTGGATGATTTGAATGGCGCGTGTTGCACGCGCACTGGTTGCAGGTTGGAATGGAAGTTTCTTCATCTTCCCTAGCATGCATGGTTCACAGAAGGTTGGATGTCCAGTAACAGAGTCAATCCCAGGGAGTTGGCCGTTTGCTATCATGCGCTGTATGCGATCCATGCCTATGTGTCCCATTCTTCAGTGAAGAAGGTTGATATCCACTGTCATGAGCGCTTGATCCATGAAGGTGAGAGGAGCGCCTTCAACGTGGTGTAAGGATTACCAATTATCTGACGCCGGAAAGTGCCGTTTAGACGTTTACCTTGACCACCATCAGCGCACTGCCTACCAGGGACTCAACTCCATCTCAGCGTCAAATCCTCGCCATTATCGACCCTCAGCTCCCCGTTCTCGTCACTTTCACCTCACTCTCAGTTCACCGCTCCCGAATCTGTCAAAACCAATATGCAATTCTCGTCATTTCGTCAATACCATACCCATTTATATCCCTACTCGCTCATTTCTTTCGTACTCCCTTTCCTTTCTGTCTACTCTACCCTGTCAGGAGCGACGCCACTCCCTTCAGCGTCCGTTTTCACCTAATCGTTCGGCCTATTCATACCCGAGGACCCTTAGCATCTTGCAGTATAAAAGTAGCCCATGTACACTCACTATTGCAGGCAATCATATCCAGCATCGAAGTCTCATTCTCGCACTCGTTATCATCAGTATCGTTACTATATCTATCATCTAACATCGCAGACACCTCACGTTCCTTATCGCATAACTCTCGCTGACGACTATCTAACTCTACAGCTCACTCATATTCCACTAGCGGTCTCCACACCCCTTCGAACTCGCAGCGAGAGCCACTTCGGTTCTTACAGTGGTATAGGCTGCCCTTATGCTTTGCAGTCAGGACAAGGTTTGCGCCTTTGTGAACCCCACAATTGTCTGTTGAGGCATCAAAACGCATGGACAGTCCGTGGCGCGCAAGTTTGGAAACTGATATGAGTGATATCGTGAAGGCCGGTACATGCAGTGCATCAGATAGTTCGACATCATATATCTGCCCCTTTATGGTGGTGCGAAAAGTAACTGTTCCTTTTCCAATTGCGTCCACTGTGGAGTCATCGCCAAAACTGATCTTGCGCACTGGATGGATTGCGCGATATGTTCCTGGTTTGAACCAAGTGCGGTGTGGGACCATGTGCGATGAGGCGCCTGAATTGATGATGATGTCCAAACGATCCTTAGTGACAGACGCAGAATAAGCCTGAACGTGCTTTGCCAAAGCCTTAGAGATATGTACACGTTCTCTAACTGCGGCACTCTTGGTGTCTACTTCAGAGTCCGAGTCCACAGGCGAGTCCACTTTCTTTGCCTTATCCTTCTTTTTCTTATCTCCCCAGTTTGGCTTCTTTCCTTCCTTGAGAGCGCAGCTCTGCTCCTTGATCGCATTGCAGTCGCGTGTATCATGCGTAGCTGTCTGATGGAGCGTGCACCATGTCTCAGGTTTTGCACTTGCAGCAGTATGCGCGGTTGAGGCATCAACAGGTTGGCGTGCGACCTCTGCAATGACTCTGGTCTCAATTGCATTGAAGGTGAGGTCCTTTTCTGCGATGGTGTTGAGAACAGAGGAGGCGAAAGTGCGCCAGTCAGGGGTGTCAGGAAGGGAGCACATAAGCGCAAATGCAACGATTCTGGAATCAATTGCGAAGCGCATGCCTGTTAGGCGCGACTCAAGATTGCAAAACTTTGCGATGTGGTCACTAATCTGCACAGTACCGTCCCACTTCAAAGCAATGAGTTGTTCGAAGGTGTAGAAGGCATTGGCGACGCTTGACGTATTGTGAATGGTTGCAAGTTCGTCAAAAAGCGCCTTTGCTGTCACGCATGCTTCCATTTTCATGAGGAGCGTGTCTGAGATATGATCTTGGATGATACCGTGCGCTTTTTCATCGCACACGGCCCATGAGTCTGTCGCGCTACTGCTAGTGATTGATGGAAGTGGGGCAGAAGAGGCTGAGGCAGTGGAGACATTAGGAGCGGTGGCAGGAGCAGTGGTGGCAATGGTTGGATCAAGATCTGCGCCTGTGATGACGCGCAGTACTTTCTCTCGGCGAAGTTTTCTGGTGATGCGAAGTTTCCATAGCTGGAAATTCTCTGGGCCTGTAAGGACTGGGGTTGCGAGGGTGTCGCTGGTGGAGGACGTCATGTCCGAGAGGTGCGCGACCTCGTGAGTCGTTTCTGAGAGGTTGCTGGCTAGTTAGTGTAACCAGGGCTCATAACCTGACAAAACTAAGTAAAAGCGGTGTATACCGCACTCAGCTGCTATCCAAAGGAAGGATGAGAGAACAACTTTATTCACCTAAGTAAAAGCGGTGTATACCACACTCAGCCGCTATCCAAAGGAAGGATGAGAGAATGACTGAGGGAAAAATACACGACAAGGGTCCATTATATGATAGGAACGAGCTCGCTAAGATACCATGAGGCTCACCTAAGAAATCCCTAACCTCTCCGCTATTACGTGTACACCCGAGTGCCTCCGAAGTGCACTCAAGCGCATGCGCGCCAAGTGCGCGCACAGCAATGTGAAAGTGCGCTCAAGCGCGTTGAAGCGCGTTGAAGTGTGATGGAGTGCGTTGAGAAGCGCAAAGCATGATGAAGTGCATATGTACACAATGAAGGCACAGAGTGCGCTTTCAAGGGCGAACTCATCTGGTTTTGTCAGAAATCTCTTGTAAGTCCACGGTCTTCACATTGTAGGGGTTGTCTTGCAATTGTCTTGAGACTTATTGAAAGGTCCCTGGACCGCTTCCAAGTAGCTTCCATAATTTTCGGGTCTGCTTCCAAGCGAGTGGCAATGCCGCCGGTAAATTGAGCCCTTTCAAGCCATTGTGGGACATTCCAACCAAAATTAGATTTCTCCGACATGTGTTACGTTGTTTGTACCTCAGCTGTTTGTCTACAACGCTGAGGTATAGTTCATGTTCTCTTGCACGCTGTCTCTTACTTATGTTACTTCGTCTCCAGACTTGTCTATTAGGTATTATCAATGTCAGCTGTTAACGTTCGAATGGAATCTCAGTGAATCACAGATTTCTTCTTCAAATACTTTACTAATACATAGTAATATGCTACATAAGTTGCTTTAAAAATACAGTGATCGATGCTTCAACAAACCAGACGGAAATCTTGAGTCACAGCTGATTGCCTCGTCGACGTGGCCATGACCTTACTTCGTGTCTTGCGGGTGGGCAACCAGCTTTTTCCCGCTCACTTGTCCTTTCTTCATTCGTTCCAACCCCTCGACAATTCCTTCAAGACCATTAGGAAGAACTTCGTAATCAAGGGGCTATGTAGAAAGTAGTAGGTCAGCGGCAGTGAGACTGAGGTGCGCTGGATACCTCACCTTGATGGTCCCTGCCTCAAGCCACTCCGAAAGAGTAGCCCACAAGCCCTTGCAAAGCGGCTTGTTTTCATCCGCATGTGGGCTGCCGAACGTCCTAATAGCTACGCGTTCCTTTCCTTCCTTTTCTTCGACTGACGCCGGAAGTGTCAAAACCAGGCGTCCTTTCGGACCGAGGAGAGACCATCCAATCTGCTGTGTCTCAGGGAGAGAGATGGCATCATACACATACTTGATCGGGCCGCTTGTATGATCGCTAACAAGACTCTTGAACTCGTTAGCAGAAAGGTCCCTGAGGAATACATGGGTGGCGCCAAGCGACTTCAGGTACTTCTCATGTTTTTTCGACGCAGTCGTAATAATAGGATAAAACCCAGAGAGGCGAGCCAGCTGAATAGCTAAAAGAAGGTTAGGATGATACTTTTCTTGACGGTCACGGTTACTCGCAACTTACCACATGACCCGACAGCTGAAGATCCACCAAGAATGACGATCGGAGTCCCCGAGTACACGCCAATACCGTTCTCTACCCAAGGCGGCGTGAGGCCTAACCCGTAAATGTTACTATTATACAGGCCTGTCGACGCAGTGTCGAAGGCCAATGGAATAGTGGCTGCCTCATCATATCCCAAATTATCCGGGATCTATATGCTGTCAGTGCCAATGCAAATCCTTCGCAAAAAAACATGCCTTCGCAGTTAAATCCGCGTCGCAGAGTGTGAACTGTTGGAAACCAGACTTATGGTTTGTAAACTGGCCATGGGAGAACCTACAGCGAATAAGTTAAACCCAAGCACAACTCAGGGGCTAATAACGCTCACACTCTGTCTCCCTTCACGATGTGGTGGACACCTTCCCCTACTTCGACGACGATCCCAGCAATATCCTCACCAAGTATTGCTGGGTAGTTTTCGACGTAAACCCCATGCTCCTGAACTTTGTAGTCGACGGGATTAAGGGCTGCAGAGTAAACCTGGATCAGGAGCTCATCCTTCCCGGGCTTCGGGATGCTGTGTGGACCAACAGCGAATTGGCCGTGCTTAGACTGAAGGAAGAGTGCTTTTTGCTGCTTTGTGTCAGACATAGTTGCGAAGATGAGAGTGTGCGGTGACGATTGAAAGCAACTCTACTTAGGGGTCTCACTTTTTAAACAACTTCACCATTTCAAATGCTGACGCATGCAAGAAGCAATTCATATTGACAAGGAAATGAAGGGTATCTAGATAAAATAATGATCATATATGGATGTCCATGCGATCGACCGTGCAAAGTTGTTCAAGTTTCTTGCGGCCGAACTACCATTTTCACCCCGTCTACCTTCCCGGCGTTGAATCTCTCAAGCCCTTCTGGTATTGCACGCAGCCCGCCAGGTAATAGATCGACGTGGTTTGGCTGAGACAATGTTAGAATATATCTAGAGGTAAAGTTCGATTGATACATACTTGTATGTGACCGTCTTCGACCCATCTCTCAAGATGAGCCCACAGCCTCTTCCCCGTTTCCCAGTTCTCATCTGATTGCGGACTCCCGTCTACAGGAATCACTTGCCTGCTGTCATAGCCGTCCCTGCTGATCAAGGAAGGCTGTGTGACAACAAGCTTCCCCCCGGGCGCAAGCAACGACCAAGCAGCCTCCTGCGTCTCTGCTGTGGATATGGAGTCGTACATGATATGTATGCGAGAGCCCGTGATTCTCATCACGGCCTTATTTAGTGCTTGTACTGGAAGATATCTGTCTATGACGTGGTTTGCTCCGAGACTCTTCAAATGTTCCGTGTGCTTTAGCGAGGCGGTGGTGATGATAGGTGAGAAGCCCGATAGCTTCGCAAGTTGGATAACTAGTAGCAATAATGCCTTAGTAAGATGACTTGCTGTGGTAATGAGCTGTCAAGCTTACCATAGTTGCCCACAGAGCCAGCACCGCCTAAGATCAAGATGGGCCAACCTTTGTACTTGGACCACCCACCGCGGTCCCAAGGAGGAATAAGTCCGATACCATTGGTGGTACCGTACATCCCGATCGCGGCTGTGCCCATTCCGCATGCAATAGTACTCGCCTGGTCAAGCGATAAGCTTCTCGGGACCTGAGTAATATCGATCAACACGAGTCTCAGCCACCGATCGTGGGGATTAACTTGCCTTAGCTGCGAAGTCAGTCGTGACTACGCAATACTGCTGGAAGGTTGCCAGATCGTTATCGTCGAAGGCACCATGGAAGAATCTAGGTCCCGAAGTGACGATCAATCTTACAGTATTGCCATAGTAGAAGTGAAACGACATACATTCTTTCCCCTAGATCGAATTTTGTAACGCCTTCTCCGATCTCTTCAACGATACCGGCACCATCGGTGCCCAGCACTGCGGGATAGCTATCGACGAATGTTCCATCTCTGTGGACCTTCGCATCGAGAGGGTTGAGCGCAGTAGCCTGAAGTTTGACGAGAACTTCGCCAGGACCTGGCGTAGGTATTTTACGGCTAGCGACAGCAAATGTCGTTTGCTTGGTTGGAATGATGAGCGCAAGTTGCTCGTCAGGCATATCAAGGGTTGAGTGGAAATCAAGTGTTGAATGGAAGTCAAGTGTTGAATGGACGGAAGGGCTTGGTTCCTGGCGAAGATAAAGCATTAGACGTGGGCTTTTATACTCATTGCCACTACTTACCTGACTTAATGGAAGTGAATGGAATGAAGTGTTTAGGGACACCTCGTGTATTGGGTGAGGCCCTCGACCGTCTAGGCGCGATAAAAATTGCATAGCTTTCTCAAGAAGCCTCAATCTTCGACGGATAGGTCCCGGTTGCTTGTCATTGGTGCGTTGCTGCATGGGGTTGGTGAGCAAACCGTGAACACGAGGCACAGAAGATTGGGGCGTTATGCTTACAATCATTGTACTCATAACGTGACTCTGATGAGATACAGGGGATATTTCGTTATACAGGAAGGAATTCTGTGCGCTTTATAGTCATTGGTGCCACGACCCACGAGGCAGTTACGCTATTTCGTGACATTTTAGGGCCGCACAGACTGCAATTCATGGAAATTCCTTGCACAGGAAAGTCCCTCGTGCGCTCCACAAGTTTATCCTATGTGGAGCTTCGTTATAGAAGCAATCAAGGTACGTACAAAATTAACGCCAACCTCGAGGCTGGCAAGTTGGACGCCGGTCGTTTCACGTATAGTCCAGCGAGCGGTCCCTGGATGCGCCTGGAGACCAGACCAGACTAGACCACATCAGTAAAAAACACAAGGTGCACAGCCTAGCCCACCTTCCCCTTGCACATGGAAGCCCATTTCCTTAAGAAATAACGTTTGCCTCATTTCCGAGGGAAGCTGAGCGCCGGGGCTGTGGTCAAGCAAAGTCAAATAGCGCAAAAACCATTATCATTTTCAGCTAACTAGAATCGCGTTCAGCATGGATATCTAAGTTTAGGAAAGCAGGAGAGTTTATCGGAGTGTGGTACATCAAGACACCTTGATTGAGTAGCAGTACGTAGAGTGAATCAAGCTTATCTGAAAGGTGGAGGCGGTGATTGGGCAAGGCGGACCGTGATCGCAGGCCATTAAAATCAATCGAGGATTAATGGGGAGAATGATCAATGTATGCGATTAAACTGCTTGCCAGGGGTTGGTCAGCGAGAGCTCAAGTATCCTGCTAGAACGTACCTATCAAGAAAACGAACCACAGCCAATTGTACAGGATTGAAATATGATTAGAGCATGACAAAGGGATGCAGATTTGACGCCAATTAATTGGCATATGGATACGGAAATGAGTGAGGATGCAATGCCGTTCAATGCTCTAAAGCATTTCCTTCGTTACGGTGTGCGGGGCGGGGACATGACTGGAGCGGAAGACAGTCCAACCTCAACATGCGTTTTCTCATGCATGTGAATGTAACGAAGTGAGCGTCCAAAAGAAAGAAGTGAGTCGGAATTACGTTGCACGTGCTTGTGCTTTCAGCGATTAGGCTATTGGAGAGAGATTCGAGATTTACCTGCATAAGGTAGTGGTACTCCTCAACGTCTCACCGACTCCGCATGGTCACTGGACTCTATTTTTACCCTCTTGGCACTGCGGGTAGTGGATATTCTTTCCTCGAGCCTTCTCACCTGTGCCTTCGTAGAGGGGTTGTCAGCACTTCTATGAGCATACCGCAAGAAAAGATCTAACTTTCAGCGCATTAAGCTCACGCAAAGCTTCATCATCTATGTCTAAGCCTGTTCCATCGTTGTGATCTTCCGGCTCTGGTACGTCTACGGGAACTTCACGCTTGGTTCCTCGCGAAGGTTGCATAGGTGGCGGGGCAATTCCATCTGCCACCAGTCGATCTAGTAAGGATACATGAGGATCGGAGTATAATTACCGACTGTGTTGTGCATACGAACCAAATGGTCTGTACCTGAAAACAAATGTAGCCGTGGGGATTATCCCAACGCGGGCCACGTTGATTACCTGCTGTGGTGGCACGCGGATCTCCTCTCCGAACCTAAGATCGTTTGTGACTTGTATGATGAGATGGAGCAAAACTACGCACCCCACACAGTGGCTTGATGCCTTCTTTGAGCGTTCGTGGACTATCGTTCCCTTAGGAGAGACTAACTTTCTTTGGAAGCCCATGCCAATCACGTTCGCAGGCCAGATGGCTAAGGAAATTTCTCCGAGCTCGGCATGAGCAGAATTCAGGTGTTGATCTTCATCTATAAGTATGTGAGCACACTTCTGGAGTCTGATAGTTCACAGCAGATGAAACTGACCCGTCAGCTGAAGCCTCGAAAAGGTAAGCGGACGAATGGAATTCATCGACGTGTTGACGTATTTGAATTCCGCAGTACATCTCTGATACGTCGGTGGCTCATTGAAGCTTAAAGCACGCATTAATTGACCCCCTCCATGTACGCCATCGAGTGTTACATCTCCTGTTTGGTGATACTGGCGTGCATGGTTGATATCTTGCCATACTACAGAGAACGTCTGCAGGAACGACAGGAGGCGGCGTTGGAGGTCGCCTCATGTACAAAATTCACCAAGCACACACCTTTCCTGCTTCCGAAGCAATCCAACAGGTCACTTTATTTTCTTCTGGAAAAGTCTCAATTCCATAGCTCTCCAAAGCTTGTCCATCGACCCTGATGCACGCTCGTAGCGTCCCGTAGGATAGCATTAGAGGAAAGGAGAGATGATGGTGTGGATAGCTTTCAATCGATGTACACACGCTTAGCCAGGTACAGGAAGGCGTGCAAAGAGTAACGCGCGGGCTTAGCCACTAATTAGATTTGAAACTCAGCGACAGAAAGGAACGCGATCGCGTCATGTGATATCATCCCAAACTCTTCCTGCCACTTTGTTGCTACGTTGAGAAAAATTCTTGACTGCTCTTCACAGCAGTGGAATGACGTTACCTCATCAGTGGCTATGGCTTGGTGTTAGCCACAAGAGCACCTGCAAACATGTACTTCTAGCTGTGACTTTAGCCCGGACCATACTTACTCGCGATTCACACCTTGGAGCTACAAAACGGCTTTTCATTTGAGTGGACCATTCACAAAAGTATGTCACAATGTGCTAACAGGTGCTAACTTGCCATTTCAGCGATCTCACGCAGGATAGACAGTCACGATGCACCCCTCAAATTGATGACACGTGAGGAACAGCACCGTGACATAGGAGTTGATATTTCACATCGCCCGATGTAACGGACCGACAATGTCTAGCGGTCTTGTGCTTTCTTCTTCAACAGGTTAGAAACGGATCATGGACCGAAAACACGAGGTGTCTCTGCGTGCAATCACAGTCACATATACGCGCCAGTACTCCTTCATGTCAATAAAGTCCGAGGAGTTGATAGTTGATGTAGATCCGGCAAGGCGGCCGAGACTCAACGCAATCCATCTCTATATATATGCGTCACCACTTCGATAAGGTTCCAGTAGACACGCCTAAATTTCTGGAGGACATGTAACATTCATATGTCTCCACCCGCTTACTGACAGATAAGCTGAATGACGCACGAAAAAAAAGTTTCCACTACTCCTCTCAGCCCCTTTTTCAAGAGTTCTGCGCCACTTTGCCACTTCGGAGAACTCATCAGGAAGTTACTAGGAGAATTGATGTACGAGTAAATGTCTTCATGTGATGTTTCAATATTAATCACGAGTGTTGTCATGCGATGTGATACTGACCAGGCGGTACAAACAGGCACACGGCGTGGATCGCCAATCGCGCGGAACACGAATTAAAGGCATATATTTCGAGGATCGAAAGAAGGATCCGGGCCGGGTGTAGGACACACCTAAAACACGGAATGAGTCGTGTTCGACGACAGAATGAGCAAAGTGCCTGCCGCCGGCAGAATTTACTCAAGGCAGAATTTACGTCAGGCCGGTGGTCTCGACGGTAGAAAATATCCCTGCTCACGAGGATGATCCTTCTAACTTGATTCGGTAGGCTTTCTATTCCGAGTCCTTCTTTTGGTCGCAGGTGTTTCAGCTCAATCTACATTCGTTAGGTGATGGAAAATCAGGCGAATTATTTCGCTTACTTCGGGATCCGGGATCTTCTCTAGCAGTCCCGCGAAGCAACCGGCTTCCGGTTCACCCATAGGCAGGAACGATGAACGCAGAGGGTGGTGCTATATATACAATTGGCTTGCAGAGTATTCATTGTGTTCAGTACAGAAATCGGTGACATGCTTACCGATGGAGCCATAGTATGAATTGGTAGTCGGAGGTCTCTTAACTTTGTCCCGAAGCTGCAGTTATGATAAACAAGTCAACACTGCTACTTACACGAGACACTATTTGAGTGTCCCATTTGTTTGTTTGTTCGTGGAATATACGATTGTCAGACAAATTTCCCCATGAATATCCAAGGGCCGTAGGTAACCGTGATCATCTGAATACCGCTCAGCATTATGAAGGTCGAGATACCGGTCGATGGCGGAACAATATCAAGTCAGCAAGTAGTATCCGGTGATTCGAGATGAAACAAGAAGATATGAAATCGCGAGTGCTAGTGCGCATCACGAGTATTATGTGCATTTCAGAATGTCCCGGTGCCAACCGGCCGAAACACTTGAGCGAACCCACGACATTGGACTCCTTACGCCGCGGAAGGTGAGTTGTGAGGATATCTTCCCTTCCATAGATGCAGTCAGCATGTAGTAGCCTCCTGTCTTAAAGGAAACAGTCACACCAAATCTCCGGTCGCGAGCGCTGACTCCTCGTTTCCGTCAATCGGAGCACCAACCAGGCAGAGAAGTCTCCGAGGAGCATGGGTCTAGCATCACTGCTACGGGGAAATGAAAGTGATGAAAGCTTGCTTGTAAGTGGTAATCCTGAGCTCACTGATATTGAATTTCTGAAGTCTTGCGATGCAACCTATCATTATACGAAGTCTACGACTTGGAATAGAGGGGCTGTAGAAAAAGGTGTCCAAAAGTACAAGTTATTTACTAAGAAAGTATTATTCAAGTCGTAAGCGTGACGTCAGGACTGGTGGCGACAGACTTTTAAGAAGCTCTGTACAAATACATTGTACATCCACACGTATCCACAATATTTTGAGCCACACAGAAACTATGCATGTAGCGTGCCCCATCTCGAGTTCCTAGAAATTGCATGGAAGTGTCCATTACACTGGGAATCTGGGTTGCTTACCTCGAAGCGGTGGCATATAAGCCTGAACCCAAGAAAAGATAGAGAAGCTAATCATCAGTGAGATCAATAACCTCCATAACGGCGTGTTTCCGTCGCGATCCACCGTGTTCCAACTTGACGGGCTTCCGATCCTCTACTTGTGCACGTAACCGTTGGAGCTCCATCTGCAAGAAGAGAATGAGCCGGAGGGAAAGATATCACCAAAGCGAAAAATTACCTCCAGCTCTCGAATCCTTGCCAGTGGCTTGACATCATCTGAGGGCGAGGACTCGTTAGGCCCATCCACGACTCCAATTTCATCGTCATGATCCTCTGCCTCTGCCTCTGTCTCTGCCGCAATTGGTGTATATGGTGCTACTCCCATTGCCTGCAGGATGTCTGGGATCGATAATATGCGTAAGTGGTGAATGCACGTAGAAAACACCATGGCCCACCCAAGCGCGTGTACTTGAATACGAAGATAGTCTTCGGACTATTGTCTCGTATGACGGTGAAGGGTCCTACTGGTTCGTGATGGGGCACTTCTTCTCCGAAGCTTAACAGAATGACAATCACAAAAAGTGACGCGTGCGATGGAATTTTACGTACGTGACACGATGAGAGCATCCCTTCTTGGAGCGTTCATGCACTTTGCCTTCCGGTACACGAATGATGCGATCAATCACATTCCGGGAACCCACTACTTGTTCACGCATGGTGTACTTCCCAAATGCTACCTCCATCACAATTTGACCTATGTCGCTTGAGGTTTGATCATCGAGCATTGAGTCGTCATCTGAAGTTCAGCATTAGAACTTGGAAGTAGGCTTCAGGAACTTCCGCATACTAACCAGTAAGCTCAAGTTTGGAGAACACGAAATCTCTTCTAACACAACCATTGGTTAGATAAGTACGGTTCAGCGTACCGACGTAGCCCGGAGACCCGACATATGAACGACAAATAACACCGTCAACAAGGACGGTTGTTATAAATCCCGAGGTCTGCTTGGCTAAGAACTTCGTCCTGACTCCAAATTTCTTATGAAGGTACTAAGGGTCTTTCCCTGTTCATTTTATGAACAACGCACCTTGCCTTCGGCTGACGCGATCCAGCACGTTATTCTGTTCTCTGTTGGCGTGCTGGAAACGACGACATCATACTCTGGGAGCTCCTGGTCATCGATGAATATACAGGCAGAAACGTCTCCCAGAATCATAATGCAAGAATAATATATGATATATATCAGACGGCGAGATGTAGCCTGCAGGATGGAATATTAAGTGGCTTTGCTTTCGAAAAAAGCATACTTCATGGCATCAGACTTTATAGTAGGACCTTAAAGCTTTATGTAATAAAAGAAGACATAAATAAAAGACCCTTTCAACGACAACGGGTCACTGCCGGTCACGTGCAGTATGCAGACATAGTTCTCGCGGCTACAGCATGAAATATACATGTATACTTTGTTACCAGTAGTTTCTTGAGCCTGTATTACCACTATTGTCCCTCAATCCCAAGATTCCTGCCTGGCAAAGTTATTGAATGCCGAGCAGTGATCATAATGTACAATAGTTAATGCATTAAAATGACAGGGTAGCCTCATTAATTGTCATAAGTAGGTGTCGGGACTGGCGCGACCAGGCGCCGTTACGATTTGCATGGAATGATTTACACCGAGCAATACCGACAAAAAAATTCTAACTTCATATGATTTCGAGTTCACCACGCCAGCCACGCAATGAAAGACTATAGAAAAGTGTGAATTCAAGTTCCAGTACGGTCGTGTAACTCAAAACAAACCTTTGGATATTTCCTCACAATGGCTTTGCGAGTTTCGTCCATGAGCAAGATCCCCAAAGCAAAGGTAAATGGAAGACCCCAGAACATCTCAGGGATGGGCGTCGTGCCAAACACCCGCTGGAAGCCAGCTCCATAAAGGTTCACGATGCAGATCAATATCGTGCCCGTCATGCCGACAAGTACCAGCAGGTTGCGACGCGGGCCCCATAGAGGATTCGAATGCAGTATCGATACTCGGCGGTTGCAAACTGCTAAAAGAGTCCCGCACTGTCCGATGGCCACCGTCACATAGCTAGTAACTCTTAGAATAGGCATTGCGAGAGGAAAGAATGACGACACACTAAATGCCTTGACCAACATCGACGAACTGGGTCAGTTGAGCGAGGGTGTAACCCTGCCAGCCATCTTCCCATTTGTTGAAAGTCAAGATAACCTTGTAGAAACCGAGACCCTGCTGGTTCATGTACAAGAACCACATCGCCATCGCGCAGGGCCATAGCATCAGACCATAGAACTGGACAAGTATACATGAGCACGTTTGGGTTACCCAGGTCATGAAACGTACCAAGTAGATATGGAAAAAAAAGCGCCAACCCGTAAGCCTATCGGTCCTGGCGTTGCGTGGTTTGCATTGCATCAAGTCTGCAACAGAAAGTGAGCATTGGAAAGTTCATGAATGCGTGAGCACCCACCCCACTCCGGCTTCTCATACATTAACGAGATGGACATGATAACATCGTTGGTGATGGAATAGCAGGTTTGTTGATATGAGTTCAAGGGTAACTGCATGCCTAGTAATACGTTTGCGACGATCGCCATGAATTGCGCATAACTTCCACCCTGCAACACCATGAGTATCAAACCCGCCGAGATTATACTGATTCCGCAAATGCAACTCACAGGCATGAGATACAATGTGACTTTCTTCAGGTTATCAAAGACTAGTCGACCTAACTCTATCGCGACAGGGATGGAAGCAAAGTCATTGTTCAACAGGATCAAGGCGGCTTGAGAGCGATGATATTAGTGTCATCGAAAAGACCGTCAGGAAAATCCATACCAGCTTCCTTGGCCACATCACTGCCACTACCCATCGCAACACCGATATCAGCAGCTTTGAGTGCTGGGGCATCATTGACACCATCTCCAGTGACTGCGACTGTATTGTCTCCGCGAGCTTTGATCTCTTGTACAATTCGCATTTTCTGGTCAGGGGTAGTGCGTGCAAATACGATCTCTGTGTAGGCCCCGACGACGACATTCCAATCAAGCGAGGTGAGAGATGCGACGTCTTCTCCTGTAAGTACCAGGGAGCGGATAGGATCATCATCCGATGGCTTGGCAAGATATATAGAATCTTTCGGCGAGACCTTCTCAGATGCAGCAGCTCGGACATCCTGGATGGTGTCAACAACATGCTGGGTAATGATACCGACCTGAAAAGGGGGGTCAATAAGAATTTTATGGTGGCGGGAAATAAAGAAAAACTACCTGGCGTGCAATAGCTAGAGCAGTGAGCTTAAAGTCACCAGTGACCATAAAGACTCGAACGCCAGCTCGTCGGATGATAGAAATCGACGGCGATACATCCGGGCGAGGAGGATCGCAAATTCCAATTAGACCAACCAAGGTTAAATCGCACATCTCCATGTACATGAGATCTTCCACACTGTTCGGTGAAAGTCCAGTCTTGATTTCTTCTATGGGTTTCCTACATCTATTACCTCGGCAACGATATCAGATGTCAGGGTGTTAAGTCAAAAGTGTTCATACTCACAGCACTAGTACTCGTTGGCCTCGGCTTGACCAATCCTCTTGAAGCGTGGCGAACCTCTGCCTTGCCCTACTTGTTAGCTTGACGACCGTCCCATCACTCTGTAACACACTGCCGCAGGAAGGGAACAAAACATCAGGAGCTCCCTTGACGAACATCCATGTCGACTCTGCGTTCTTTCCAGCAGTGTTGACCTTGGAGACCACGGAAAGCATCCATTTGTTGTTGGAATTGAAAGGGATCTCAAACTTCTTCTGATAGTCTTGCTGAAGAGTGCTAACATCCACACCAAGCTCTGGTATTGAAAGGGCCTCGGAGAAACGCAAAAGAGCAGTATCAGTCGGATCACCCTTGATCGTACGATCCTGCACAGGAAGGTCGTTGGTCGTTGTATCGAAATTAGCGCCGTTGCAAAGCCTCGTGATCTGATGGAGCATCTTGAATGCAGAAAATACAGTAGGGTCTGATGCCTTCGTAACCCTCTCGTTAATTTCCTCGACATCAAATATGTCATCGAGGAAGGCAATATTCCCTACTGTCTATGGGTCCATCAGCAAGCTGGTAACAAGAGCAGATGCATCTTTCATCTTACCATCTTTCCCGCAGTCAACGTGCCTGTCTTGTCGGAACACAACACAGACATGCATCCTAACGTCTCGATGGTCGCTAAATTCTTGACCAACACCTGACGTTTAGCCATGCGACGGGCAACAACAGACAACGAGAGTGCCACGCAAATCGGGAGGCCCTGTGAGATGTCAACTAAGAAGGGAATATAAACTTTCACTGCTGGCCACCTACTTGGGGAACGAAAGCAGTCAAGCAGCCAATTGAGTTTACGATGGCAGAAGACAGGGTATCATACCCAGGATACGATGTCCGTAACCAGACGCCGTATAGAAGAATCGATAAGCAGAAGAAAAAGAGTGCGACATATGAAACGATTTTGGTGAAAAACCATACTTCTCTTTGGATAGTGGTGAGCTTGAACTTTGTTTCTCCCGACATCTTGACAAGGCGTCCCATGACAGTCCTATCTCCCGTGGCGAACACTACTCCATGGCAAGTCCCTTGTACGACAAAAGTGGAAGTCAGTGCGAGGTTGCGAGTCTCCAGAGCATTGTCGGATGTTGCATGAAGAGCTCCCGGTATCATTTCGCTGCAATTAGACTTCAGCCAAATTCAAGCACGTAGGACAATGAACAGACCTTTCACCCGTCAGGAGAGACCGATCAAAGCGAAGGTTGGACGATGCCTGTACGACACGCATGTCGGCCGGGACACGATCGCCAGCGTCGAGTACAACAACATCACCAACTACAATGTCAGCAGCTTTGATTATTTGCTGGTTTCCATCCCTAATGACTACAGCCTCATGTGCAATTAGAGATTTTATTGACTTCATGATTCTGTTCGCGTTCCAATCGATCAAAGCATAGAATGCAGCAGAAACGACGATGACGAGGATCTATAGTTGATGAGGAGGGGGAAATTAAGCACCAGAGTTGAAAGTCACGAACCAACAACACGGCAATACCAAGAGTGAGAGGTATAGGAGGCCCGAGTGGTTTATAGGAGAGCTAACATGTATATTAGAAACGACACTATGGCAGGCGGACAACAGTACTCACGATAGTCAAGATGAACGAGATCCACATGAGAAAATTGAAGCCACCAAAAATATAATCAAGCGTTTTTTTCCAGTAGACGGTAGGTGGAGGACTAATGATATTCTTGCCATCACGCTCTTTGCGACGAACAGCGGCAAGCTCCAAACCAACTGTGGGATGAGTGGAATACCGGGTATACACTTCGTCGACACTTAGTAGATGGGCATCTATGCCTCCAATTGTGTCTACTGGGTCTGACGAGGATTTAGAGGTCGTCTGTTTCTCTTCGACGTGACCTGATAATGTATGGTATCTGTTCGTTGTTAGGTCAACGATATACCACGCGGGAGGTAGAGCAAGAGCTCGTAGAGATGCAAATAGAACACGAACGCGATTTGAATGTCATAGCCTTTCCCGGAGCCGCGGCCGGGGTTAGGAGAGGGTAGTGTGTCTAACATCGAAGATCGAAGTAACCTGCTTGAAGATCTTTGCTTCCTCTTATTATTTATCATATACTATCCTCAAGGCAATCCATCGACTGTGCACAATTGCCAGACCCGAGAATTTTTAGTCTTGTGCCATTAATCCGAGTCATGCACCAGGTAAAACCCAGCATTGTTAGTGATCTAACGTTGAAGATCGAGAGGAAGCAGACCTCATTGTCAGGTCAGGTCAGCGTAGCACGTTAAACGTGTCAACATTGCATTTGCCATCCTTTAGTGAAGTAGAGGCAAAGCATGAAATCGGAGGAACGGCTGAGTATGCCTGGAAAGGAAATCAACCACGGTCAAGATAGGGGACTACTGACACGCCGTCCTCAATACCGAGGGATCTGTAGAAAATAAATAGCATGCTATCAGTAATTTCATGTGTGGATGTGACTTCCCTTATTTGTTGTGTCCGATGCGTTATCATAGTCTAGAGGTATAATTCATGTGTCGGCTGCCAAGCGTCGTTAACGCAAAACCGTGGGCAGATCACGTGCGATACGCCAGAACAACTTCACTTTCCTGCCACCCGGACTCAGTTTAATCCATACATGCGGCCTCGCGTTTTCTTCGACTTTGCAATAGGCACTGAGCCTGCAGGGCGGTAATTAACACCCCTATATTGCACTGGTTTTAATGCCTTATCACTTCATCCCAGAGTCATTTTCGAACTTTACAACGATACAGCACCAAAGACAGCTGAAAAGTAAATGAACCTACATTATATGCGGTCCTGATCTGACCATCTTCATAGCTTTCGAGCGCTATGTACGGGCGAGAAAGGTCTTTCCGCTGTTTCTGAACGGCCTCTGTACTACAAGAATAGCATCATTCACCGTTCAATACGCGATTTTATGATTCAGGGTGGAGGTGCGCCATTCTATCACTTCATTCTTGGACATTACTCATGGTCATCAGACTTTACGAAACGAAATGGCGCTGGGGGAGAATCCATCTATGGCAGTGCTTTCCCTGACGAAGACTTGACGCGACCTTTGGAATCAGAAGGGTAGGTTCACCATCGAATACCTCGGTACTTCACTGATGTCCCCAATCTCACGCTACAGCCTTCTTTGTATGGCCAACAAGGGGCCTAACACAAATGGATCACAGTTCTTTGTTACCCTGCGAGATTGTCCGCATTTAAATGGTGAGCCTTTGTTCTAGAAAATTCGCATGCGTCATTAATGTGAGGCCCTCACAGGCAAGCATGTCGTATTTGGCCGGGTCATTCGTGGATATGAAGAAGTCGTCAAGAAACTTGCTGTGGTTCCTGTAGATGATAAGGATAGACCTCATCACCCTATCGTTATCGTCAACTGCGGTGAACTTGAACTTAAGCGGAAGGTAGAAGTGTCTCAAGGTGCGCCCTTCTCGCAAGAAGTTCTGATAAAGTGACTAATATCCTTCCAAGGTGAAGAATTAAATGCAGAAGTTCCTAGTCGAAGACGTCACAGCAGTCGCTCGCGCTCACGAAGTTCAGATCATGATCGTGGCACTCAAAAGAAGAAAAAGTCCAAGCGCCGAAAACATGAAAGCAAAGTGGATACCAAAACGGATGAGGAGGTTCCCAAGAATGAAGACGAGAAGGTTCCCAGGCAAGAAACCGAAGAGGAGTATGATGCCAGACTAGAAAGAGAGGAGCAAGAGCGGTTAGAAGAGGCTAAGCGAAGGGAACTGGAGCGGATCAAGCGCAAATATGAATCTACACCCCCTGCGAGCGAAGGAGGTGTGCGATTTAAAGGTCGGTCATCTCTAGCTGCACCTATGTCAAAAGCTGAAGCAGGGTTTTAGGACGAGGGCGAATGAAGTTCATTGACCCCGAACTTCACCATCGACGATAGAAAATCTTGTTCACATTATACTCTATAGTTTGTTATGCTCATCAACATCGTCCGCAATACCCCAAAATCACAAAATGTCATAGAAATCAGAGCAAGTGTAGAGATAAAAAGTCATAAACACAATACACTACACGCTTACTTCTGCGACCTGCTCAGTAACCTTGTCCAAGGGCGACTCTTCCTTCTCTTCAGCCTTGGCGTTTAATGCATCCTTCTTCGCACTAGCAACGTTGGCAAAGCTAATCGATGGTCTAATGTTTGCTGACGTTGTCGGTGTAGCATGAGAGACGCGCGGAGATCCAGGGGTGGGCGGCGTAGCGATAAGTTGGGGCGGCGACCGTGTACCAGTAATAGGACTTCGTTCAGTCGCTTGACGGGAGGAGTTGCGTGACATTGGGTGCGGAACACGTTCCTTCAGGGCTTCACGATCCTTCTCAACGCGAGCAGTAATTTCGCGTTCTTTTGAGGTAAGATCAACTGGTCTACAGAGAACTTGAGCACTTGACAGGTTGAATATCACAAAAAATACGGACCTGGCTGCGCCGAAAGGATTAGCTTTGGGAGCAGACGGCGCACCGGGATTGGAAGCCATTTTCGGAGAAGAGAGGGGAGAGGGACTGGCAGAGTTGGAAGAACGGGGGAGAAGCTCGAGCTTACGACGACCCATCTGGGGTGTAGGGGGTGTGGAACTGGTTGCTATCATCCGAGGTTTCAACCCATACCCTTAATATGTGCTGAAAATGATACTTACGCGATGTTTTCGATCGTCCAGCGCGCCAGTCGCCCTCATCGGCGGGCGGTTCTCTCGTGTGTTGTGAATCATGACTGCCTCTCAAACTGCCAAATCTCGATGGCGGGTCTTCTGTCGACGGCTTGAACTTGCTCCCAAGGGCCCATTTATCCTCGCTGTCTGCAGGCGATTGACCTTCGGGTGTGGAGAATCCTGAGCCTCTCCGCCTAAATGACGGAGCCTCTGGTTCAGGGATCTTTGCAAGAGGCTTACTCGACCTCCACTGGCTGACCTCGTCTGAGACACTGGGTGGAGGTGGCATGCGATCTCCCGGAGGACCATCGAACCGACGTCGGGAAGAATCACGTGAATCCTGCATGTTAGGTGGGGGGCCTTCACGGCGCCAGTTACCAGAGAACTTGGAGTCATCGTCGAAGCCAGACCCTGAGAATCCGGACCTTTCCTTTGCTGTGAAATGCTAAGTCTTGAAAGCCTCGAAAGAGTGTCTTCAGAACTCACGAGGCTCGGCGACGCTGGTACGAACTGTCCGTCCAGAAAGGCTCTAGAAGGGAATCAACTACGGCACAAAGAAAACAAATGACTAATTCACTGACACTACCGGTCTTTGCCAGAGCATCTTTTAATCCATCAAGCTCTACGAACTCGACATATCCAAAGCCTTTCGGCTTGTCATCACGGTCCTTGATGATTTTGATGGATTTGGTCTGACCAAAAGTGACATTACGTCATGCATATCAGGCCGCAGAAATACATACCTCATGAGGACCAAAGAAGCTTTCAAGTTCGCCTTCGGTGATGTCAAAGGAGAGATTTGCGACATAGGCAGTGTAAGGGGGTTGGGTGGGCAGGGGGAGATCTTCCCGAGGCGACGCAAACGATCGATCGGCTACGTGGAGTATGAATCGATATGAATCACGAGACTCATAATGAGAACTTACGCCGCGACGAAGAAAAGTCGTCCCTTCTCCCGAACCGATCGCCTTGTCGAGGCCTGTCATCATCCGTTCTCATCGACGCTAGGCGAATTCCGATAAGCTAAATCCTCATGAGAATAGACAAGCACGTACGAGCACTCGGAAGAGAATCCATCTCATCCGCCCATGATCCCAGCGCTACGCGTCACATTATAACCGACCTTTCATGAAAAATGACCAACGCACTGCTATCGCCGAGAAATTCATTGAGAGACATCTTTGATGCCTTTGATTTTTTAGGCGCTGCATATCTTTGAGCTTCGAGCCATTTGACATTAGGAAAAAAACTAACCCATGATTGAAAACCTTGTGCAGCACTTTTCGCTGTATGATCTGTCGCTTGCTAGCTTGGATAAGTAGCAAAAAGCAAGAAAGAAATCATTCGGCGGCTGCGACCATAAGACTTTCTCACGCTCGTGTCCTACATAGATAACACACGGACCAACACGGTGCACCGCAGCAAACGTCGACAACATGATCCTCCTCGAGGTGAGCAACGTTGGAAATCTCCTTTGAAGACGCGTGTTCAGATGCGGCTGCTAGTCCCATAATCTCATCATTCAGACCACGCTTGCGGAAAAGATCGCAAAGTGAGATTGTCATTGACTAACGCTGCGCACGCTAATGAGATGTCCAGGCCGTCGTCTCTTGATGTTTTGTTTGTAGATTTTGATGGCGTGAGGTTTCATCTATCAACGCCAGAAAAGAAGACAGTGGTTCAGCTTTCTATGAATATCCGATGCTGGGATGAGCTAGTTGCATATGGAGCGATGGAGATATTGCAACGGGAGTATGGCCCACTCATTAAACAGCAGACAGAGCCAGAATATAACATCAGTCTTGATATAGATATTGATCAGGTTCCAGCCGATGAAGGTACGTGCGGCTCCACTGTGTATTTGTCTGACTCAATTGGTGTCTGCAGAAAGCAGAGAAACATTCGTGAAGTCTATCTCGCTATTCAAGCGGAACGCTCTAGCAGCACCATTCGAGCTCGCATTTAAGCAACAGAAAGAGTTGGAAGCATCAGGTGGTGCTCAGGGGCAGTTAATGCAGATCCACTACCGCGATGAAGAAGCAATCTACATTCAAGCATCGCCGGACCGTGTCACTGTGATATTCTCGACAGTCTTCAGGGAGGAAACAGATCGTATTTTTGGCAAGGTATTCTTGCAGGTAAGAATACTCTCTGATTTCCCGCATCATGCCTGACGTTGTAACCAGGAATTCGTAGACGCACGACGGCAGCCCAGTATTCAAAATGCCCCCCAAGTGCTCTACACGAACCGCGACCCACCCTTGGAAATCCGCGATCTCGCAGGTCTACGGAACACTGATGATATTGGCTATGTAACCTTTGTCCTCTTCCCTCGCCACTTTGCGAACGCCAACATCTCGTTCAATACGATATCGCACATACAGCTATTCCGCGATTATCTACACTACCACATCAAGTGCTCAAAGGCGTACATGCACTCCCGTATGCGTCATAGAGTAGCCGAGTTCCAGAAAGTCCTGAACCGCGCGAAGACGGAGGTGGCGACAACCGAACGCAAAACTGTCACGTATGTGAAGTGCCTTTCGTTAAGTGTCCAGCTAACGGTGTGTTACAGTGGCCGAACTATGATGAACCGGTGAGATGGACGGACGAGGTACCTTTACCCAGCGTGTAATTTTAGTAGTATAATCGTCAAGACGTCTTTTATGAAATTTAACTCACTGCGCAGCTATGGTTCTCAACGAAGGGACTCCATTATCGTTGGGATTCTTTGTTGAGAACCTCAATCTGTGGTTTGCAGAGAATACAGAAACACCTACCGAAATTCCTCCCGAGCATCCGATAAAGCTGACATTCCTTTTTTCTCTCTCCAGGGCACAGCCCAGAATTGTCAGTCACTGCTGCAACATCTTCACCACCTGACCTCCACAGGCAGATAATTGCTCACTTGTTAACGTTGGACTTCTACACATTATAGGACTCGGAAACGTCGGATGAAATTCATGAATCTGGACGAGCGCAGTTCTGGGAAGCGCTTGCGCCGGTGTTTTCTCCTTTTTCCCTTGCCGTAGGTTGAGACCGAGATAGTACTAGATAGTATGTAATAAGTACAATTTGATACAACACAAAAATTTTGGGGTACTGTTCCATGGAGGCGCTGTCAGCCTAAAGTCTGAATAAACATGCATCGGGTTCCTGGAATATTTCTAGCGTTCTGACGTTCATCATGTCATCGACAGAAGTCGCGTCCCTAAGTTGCGCAATGATATCGGAGACCCAGGCGCAGACTAATAATATTCCACGCTACGAGTCTCATCGTCAATGTCTGGCAGCTCTGCGAACTTCCGCATGTAGGCTATCTGTGTTGCTGTGATGGCGGTTTCCCTGTCTAGATCTATTGTTTACAGTCCTGTCTTTCTTGCAGCCTACCGAAGGGGAGTCCTTGTATGGCCGGATACGATACTATTCGGTACTATACGATGCAAAGTTCTATGGGTATTTTTGCATGCAAGTGCTGTCAAGTATAAACGAAAATGCGTCAGAGATCCAGTTCTCGGCAGCTACAATATCTCCAGTGTCCTGATGTCCATCATATCAACAACAGAGGCGATGTCTCTAACTTGGGCGATGATCTCATTATCCGAAGCGATTCTCTTATACTCCCCACCCCGCTGCTGCGCTAGTAAAAGTGCGCTAAAAGGCTGTCCAAGGCGAACAACCAACTCCAACTCTCGCGTGTGGGACCGCGAATCCTGCTTCCCTAGTAAATGTACGCCCAAACGTTGTCCGAGGCGAACGAGCAGGCTCGACTCTCGCACAGGAGACTGCGAACCAGCCGGTTCGTTGTCTGAGGGAGATAAGTCGAGCGGATCATCTGACGGAGACCCATGCTCAGGCCGATCGTCCCCGCTCTGCATCTTGTCTGTAAAGTCGGGTAGCCCAAGGTCATGACGATTCCATGGACGGATGAGCACGAATTTCTGCAAGGTGGGCCTTCCAGGCCAGAATTGAGCCAGCGCGTCCGCCGTTGTGATTTCCAGGTCTTGAAGTCCATCCGCCTTTATGTGATAAGTGCAAGGTGTACCGACCCTCCGCCTGACTTCTGTGAGAGAAAATGCGATACAAGGCAATTGCAGTCTGGCATTGGCAAAACGAGGGATGCTGAGGTTCTCAAGGAGGGTATACAGTTTTGAAGCCGACTTCACAACCACAATATTGTTTTGCAGTTTGGAGATCAATATCTGCATGTCGTGTTCAGATAGAAGTGGCAGCGTGCATGGCAGAGCCTTGTATGAGGAAATTCCGGCTGGGAGACAACTGTTGAAATTGGACGATTGTCCCACCCAATCAAGGGCTGTGATGTCGCCCGAATGGGCTATGATCTCCTGCAAGAGTCGTCCGAGCGCCTTTTGTCTTTTCTCTCCGTAGATAACAGGAAGGTTAACATCGAAGATGCCAAACAAAGAGTAGGCAATGTCTTCCTCCCTCGTGGTATCACGGTTTGACGCCCATCGGAGTTTCTCTCGGGCGTCTCCTGTCCCTGGACGGAAGTCTATGAGGGCCCGCGCATTTATGCCAGTTGAATGCTCCAACTCCTCCATGATACTGACAGACTGCTTGTGATTGCATGAGCGGTCGTCGAGATATAGAGTCCAATTTGCTTGGTAGAAGAGAACAATTTTAGGAGCGAGGAACTCCTGAACAGTCCATCCTCGCGTGTTCCAAACACTGTTTGCAAGCGCGCCCGACAAAGGCAGGACATCCGATAGGTAGACGATGGTGAGCGCTGAGTGGTGATACCAGACGAACATGGAATTGACCGATTCTCCGAGCTCCACATTGTTGTTCTGGTCGATGCAACATGTATCAACCCACGCCCAGCGATACCCGCCGTCGCGAGCGACTTTACAGAACTTCTGCAACTTCACGACGGTTCCGACTGGATCCAAGTTGTATATGTCCCTGCCCTGAATATCGTGCAGCCCCGGCTCCTTTGTTCCCCACCTATGGGACAACATGACCCAACTGAAGTACTTGATGACGGCTTCTTTAATGAGCTCCGTTTGGAGGGGCGCATGCACGTCTAATGAATGCAAAAGCTCTTTGTACTCTATACTCGCAGTGAATGCACTGATCCGCGCATTTCGATCATGGCACAGACGTCCAGTAGAGGTGTTGATCAAACGAAGGGGGGCGTTTTGCAGTTGGACGTGAATGGCTCGTCGAATAACATATCCTACTTCAGATGGACTGACGTATTGCTGGCGTGGCTCTGCAAAAATTGTAAGCCATCTTGAAGTTGGCGCTCGAGTTATTTGGGGCTTACGTCGTATCTGTGGGTCGGGTGCATCATCCAACTTGGAGAGCATAATTGCGAAGGCCTCGAATGCATCATCATAGCGCTGTGCTCCACGAAGCGCTGCATACTTCAATTCGTACCCGAGATAGGACAAAGGGTTGAGCTCAACGACCTACGAACATCATCACAAATGTTAAAACAATAACAGATATCATCCGCACCTTGTGCGCGTCCGAAAGGGCCTCCGCATAGAGTTTTTGTCCCAACTTTACCTTACTGCGGTGCGCAAAGTAGAAATCGCACGAGGAATCCTTTCCAAATGAAAATGTGTTCTCGATGGACCAGAGCTGAAGATTCCCATCACAGTCTCCACTCGCGAGCAGTTCTCCATTGGGTGAAATGGCAACGTAGAAAACATATGTGGTGTGTTTGACTGGCTGTCCTATCGCTTGTGTGACTCGGTGCTCCAGAGTTGCACAGTCTTCTCGTTGCAGGCGGTTGCGATGAAGGAGCCATCAGTAGAGATGGCCAGGGAGTTGATTTTGTCAGTGTGACCGATGCAAGGTTGACCGATCTGAGTCCCATTGGAGGAGTCCCAAAACTTGACTGTTTTGTCGTGTGATGCAGAGACAATTTGCTGGCTGTCGGGCGTCCATACAAGGCTTTGAACCTGATCGTCGTGAGCGTGGATCTTGAGAAGACGCTCAGCGTTCTCGGTGCGCCAAACCCGAACAATATTATGTGATCCACATGCTAATTTTAGACCATCTGGGCTGAAGGCGGCGCAATACACCCGACCTTCGATAATTCTATCTCGGAAAGCACCGTTCTCCGCATCCCGTATAAAGCTTTCACGACCTGAACTGGTTGCGATTTTTTTGCCATCGGGGGAGAAACACACCGACTCAACCCGGTCAATATATTTCGGCGGTTTGAATACCACCTGCTGGCTATCGACGTCCCAGATGATGACGTCTCCTTGATTTCCACCGCTCATAATTCGCCTATTGTCTGGCGATAAAGCGACTGAAACCACACCGCCTCGCCCACCGTGTCCCTCGAACGGCTCTCCGACCAATGTTCTTTTCTCCACGTCCCAGATTCGCAGGGTTCCATCCCACGAAGCAGTGACGATTCGTCGACCATCTCTGAAGAACGCGACTGCTGACACTACCGACGTGTGCGCTCGCATTTTTAGTATTGGCGCCGGCGTTGCGCCCCATTTCATAGTAAGATATGCTTTTTTTGCTACGTCGAGCAATCCCGACATATCGCTAGATAGAAAGATGGACGGTCAGTGGCGTTTGAAGTAAACGAGGAGCGTACTCTGTGCTGCCCTCGTCAATCTTATGTGTTGTGAATAGAGTGGATCTCTGTCCATAACCTAATTCGTGTAGGCTCTTTATATACATATCGTTTGCTCCATAACACGTTGCCACAGCATGAATCTAATTTCGATTCTTACACCATGCCTGTCCATAAACGGCCGTGATAATCAATTTCTTCATCTGAAAATCAGAAACGAGCCTTTGAGGCGCTTTCTGGGAGCCATATATAGCTAGAGTCGGCTCGCGCACCTTTTTAGTCGTTATTGCACCTAAGTCGACTCGGCTCCCTACAATCACAGTGACCAGGTGTATCATGCATTGCGCTCAGACTTGCACTAGTTATATTTTTTGTTTCGTTGCGGCTCAACTGCACCGTGTTGTCTGTTTTATCTATATTATTTTAGAGATCAAATCAAGCCCATGTTATCTTCAGAGTGCGCTACTGAAGTCGTAAGCGTTCGTAAGCGTCCGTAACGCGCGTAACTCAAGCGTTCATTTCAGTGGTTTTGCAGATGGGCCTGTGATTGTAGGGAGCCGAGTCGACTTACTACCACTTCACCCCTCTGGTACACTACTCCTACCGTAGACGCAATCAATATCATCAATTGATTCCAAGCACATCTCACGATGGACATCCGTAACTACACAGGCAGTTGGAAATGCTGTGGACGAGAGCGATACGTCAGGCTACCATTTTTCGAGCATCGCAACCTCTCAAAAGCTGTGTTCAATCGCATACTTTTCCAGTACTAGTTCTGGTGCGAGAAACTCGCCTCAATGATCTGTCTTTCACTGGTTCCGGTGCAGCGCTGGAAGTGATTTGCAAGAGACTCACGGTCACGTTCCTTTGATGTAGACGATTAAATGCTACTGTCATTCTAATACACGGCCATCAGGACACTTCGTCGTTGCGCTTTAAACGCCTTGGAGTGACAAAGCAGCGAAAGACCATTATCAATTTAGAATCACATTCACGAAAGTACCATCACTCACACAATCGACGACGACGATATCTGGTACACTTCTTTCCCCTCAATCGACTCAAGTTGAACCACTATATTCAGTGCCTTGCTTTGTGCCTCATATCCACTGCTCTTCTTCTTAAAGTCGTTCGTCAACGAAGTCCCAATACCAAACGAACCTGCACGTGCAATTAGACCATGAAAAATCAAGTAAGGCGACGACGTACACTTCAACCCAAGCAGCTGACACTATTTATACAAATCCTTCACCTTCTTGAATCCAACCCGTCGCTGAAAATGATAGCTTTCTGCGTATAATCAATTCCGCGCCCTTCGTGAATCCGCTTAGCCCTCGGTGCGAATACTTTTGGGTCTTGACGCAGGGCTTTCCGTTGGTTGGCGAGTCTACTGTCGAATTCCTATAAACATGATAAATGAAGATTGGGATAAGAGGCACTGCGCACCAACAAAGTCGGCATACGCACCCGACAAAATACTTCGGTGGATAATGTATCTGTAAGCGTGACTGAGAGACTGTCTCCGCAGAGGTTTGACTATGGATCTAAAGCTGTCGCGGCAGCGTATTTGTAATTGCCCAGCGCTCCGAGCTATCAGAGGAGATTGAGGAGATCTAGGACTTGCACCCATGACCCACTCGCTAGAAATCACAAGTTATAAGTCAATGAAAATAAAAAGAACACCAACGTA